>JASKMD010000006.1:2302453-2344403 GCA_030144725.1 Haematococcus lacustris
GGCACCTGGCCTCCTTTGGGCTGCCTCAGGAGCTGGCTGAGAAGCCGATGTACCAGCTGAGCGGCGGGCAGAAGAACCGTGTCGCGTTTGCCAAGGTGCAGGGGGCCTGGGAGCAGGAGGGCCTCGCCTCACACCCCCACCCCACCCCTTCCCCGGCCCCCCCTCACCACCGCCCCCTCCCCTGCTGCCAGCACCCAAGAGGTCCCCTTGCCCCCTGCCCCGGTTGGCTCCGCTGCTGCAGATGACTTGGACCAAAGCCCCACATCCTGCTGCTAGACGAGCCCAGGTCAGGCAGGGGGTGCGGCTCTGCCCTGCCCAGTGCAGCGCTCCCTGCCCCTTCTATGGGCCTCCCCCCCTCCTCCTCTAGCACCTCCCCTCCTCCTGCCCCCACCCCTACGGCTGTCACCCTGGCTGCACACCACCTGCTCCCCTCCCCTCCCAGTCTCTGCTTCCCCCCGCCCCTCCCCGTAACCCTGAGACACTCCCCCCACCCCCAAAGGCCCCCCCCCTCCCCCGCTTTAGACCCCCCCCGCCCCCCCCCAACCCTGACTTGTCCTCCCTCTCCCCCCTCACTGCGTCAGCTTTCAGCTGGCAGTAGCACAGACCTTGTGCTGCATGCTGCTCGCAGCAACCACTTGGACATTGACGCGTGCAACGCGCTGATCGAGGGGCTGGCCACCTTCAAGGGCGGCGTGCTCATGGTGAGGGGCAGGGCTGGGCAGTGGGCTCCCTGCCCTGGCCTTTTCACACACACCCCATGCCCTGCCCGGCCCTGCTCCAACCCCACAACATACTCGCCTTGCTCCCCTGCTGACCCTGTTACCCCCACACCCACACCCACCCCACCCACCCACCCCCCCCTGTGGCTCCTGTGTCTGCACCCCTCCCCTCACAACATACTCGCCTTGCGCCCCTGCTGTACACCCCTCCCCCCCCCACCCACCCCCCCACCCCCCCACCCCTGTGGCCCCTGTGGCTGCAGGTGTCTCACGACCAGTACCTGATAGAGGCCACGGTGGATGAGCTGTGGATGTGTGAGGGGGGCAGCGTGCGGCCCTGGCGCGGCACCTTCATGGAGTACAAGGTAAGGAGGGCAGGGGCAGGGGCAGGAGCAGGGGCAGGGGCAGGGGCAGGGGCAGGGGCAGGGGCAGGGGCAGGGGCAGGGGCAGGGGGAGGGGGAGGGGGAGGGGGAGGTCAGTCGCAAGCCATCTGCTCACGAACAGAGTCTCCAGCCTCAACGCTGCGAACTGACAGGCTGGATCAAAACCAGAGGTTGCAATAGGTCACAGCAGAGCAGTGCACAGCAACACGGTGCGCCACTGCCCAGCATCCCGTGCTCCTGCCTTGTCCTGCTGCCATGCTCCTGCAGCAACGCCTAAAGACATTGAGTCGGGGCTGAGGGTTTGCCAGCGAACATCAGCCGCACTGCCTCGGGGCAGTGGTGGCTGGTGACGAGCTTGGCAGGGTGGCGGCAGGGTGGCGGCAGACCTGGTCGACCCTGAGGGCTGGAGGGGGGTGGGGGCCGAGGCTGTCCCTGCAGGCTGAGACTTCCCACCCGCACCCATGCCGCCACCCTGCGCTGTGCCCGCATGCCCTGTGGCCGTTGAGGCTGCCGCCCGCCTCTGTGTCTTGGGCTGTTGTCCAGACCGGCCCGGCTGAGCAGTGTGCCCTCCCCCTCCCACGTGGACTGCTACGAATGGCAGTGCACTTGGCGCGCTGCCCCATTTCAAAACCCACTCCTCCTGTGCAGCGCTTTGGGTGGCCGGACAGGCGGAGACTTGCTCAGAGGTGTAGGAGCTGTAGCTAGTCATGGAGGCACACACACCAGATATGCGGAGCTGAAGTGGGCATGAGGCACGCTGGTAGTAGCCTTTACTATAAGGAGCTCGCAACCTGTGTTGGATGACAACTCTTACAGTGTACTAAAGTAGGAGCAAGAGTGATCTGGAATTGAAAGCCAGGCTGTTAAGTGCTGCCATCTTCGTTTCAACAGTGGGGCCCATCGCTATGAACGCCTGGGTGAGTTCCTAGGCGGCCGCCAGGGCTGCAGAAACGACCCGCGACGCTACAGCAGCGAACGACAAGGATGTTGTCGGCGGTGGGCCATGACGCCTATTCCCCGAGTCCATGCGTGGCCTAGTGCGCGGACCCACACCAGTGTCTTGTTTGTTTGTAGTGAGTCCAGCCATGAGGGTAGAACGGGCAAAGTGAAATGTGAGCTGGTCTGGGTCGGACGGGCGAATGGAAGGGCGAGTGAAGTCAGCAACACGGCCACGAGCAATCTGCTGTAGGCCGCTAGTCGTCGCAACAGCCCCAGCCATCGGCTCAACTCGTCTGACCTACTGGGTGCTGCCGGGTGCTACCGGGATTGCTTACTTGCAGTAAAACGTTGCATTTTTGCACTGCAATAATTTCACTGCGATACTTTCATGATAAATTGCAATTTTCACAAGCCTGATCACCACGGTATTGACAGCAATAGCTCGGCCTCATGCATAAACCTCAAGCGACCACAAATCACGTCGCGTGCCCATTCTGGTGCAGTATGCCAATCCTTGAAGACCCGGAGCAGCTGGACAAGGCGCTGCTGACAAGCTTTGCTTCGAACTGATCCCAGCCTGTCTCGCGTCCCCCTTGCATTACAGCGAGGCAGCTCCTAATGGAAACGTACGCATCGTGCTCAACGATCACATGTACTTGCTCACACCTTTCGTCAATTCATCCCTTTCCATTACGAGAAAATCACAGTTCGTTATATCCCCGTAATGGTCGGCACTTCGGACGCTGAAATCGATGACTTGACGCGTGGATGGCCTCATACATGACTTCGCGTAGCGTACCATGAGGGTCGCGGCATCAGCGCTGACTCGCGGGAAAAAGTGCACGCCTTGACACAATTACTGGAAAAGTGCACGACTTGACCCACAATTACGGGAAAAGTGCACGACTTGACCCACAATTACGGGAAAAGTGCGCGACTTGACCCCGATTACTGGGAAAGTGCGTACAACTTTCTTAACCTCGCTACGACGTCGTCTACCGCTACACCCATGCGCTTCACGGTGCAAGCCCCATCATAATGCGAACTACGCCTTGCACAAGTTGCACATTGGTGCACTTGCTGCTTGCGCTTATCGAGTTGATAGGGTGGAGGGGCCATTCTTATCACAAGGCCAGAACACCGTATGCTCGTAATGTAAAGGGATATCGCATAATGTCTCGGCCAGCGCTGTTCACGTCCAAATAACAGTCTCGGCCAGGTCTCGAGTTGCGTAAACGTCTCGGCTGCGCCTCGACGTTTACCGCAACTCTCGACCCAGCCTCGACCGTTATTTTCCCGTAACAGCTTGGCCTCCGACATTATACTATACATAATAGATGGCACTGCTTTGTCGCGAAGCAGACTGGTCCACACTTAGTGGGCGACACATACACTACTCAATGCAGGATGCAAAGCAACGCCACGCAAAGGAAGGGATGTTGTTGTGCTGTCCGCCGTGCTTGCCTTGAGCGTGAAGTCCTAACTGGTAAGGTGTGCAAGTAAGGCAATGGTCACCGGCACAGGAAGCATGGTGGCGCATGAGTGGTGGCGTACATACATGCACGAGAAATGTCCACAGTGTCCCAGGACGGGCAATCCAGGTCCACTGCTCCTTAGCTGGTGCACATATCCTTGCCTGACGGTAGAGTCGTCAACGCAGGTGACCAAGACTGTGCAGGCATGGGCACTGCTCTGAATACTGGCAATAGTACAAGGGATGCGAGACAGCACCGCAATATGTGCAGGCTAGACATGGCCCGACCCCTAGCTATGTACAGCCAATGCAGCTTGTCAAATGGACGATTGTAGGCGGTGCATAGCATCCCTTGCTCTCCAACGACTACCGCTGGCCGGTCTTGCTGCTGTGGGCCGCTCTTGCTGCTGCTGGTCAGAGCTGCTGCCAGGCAAGAGGCAGGCAGGCAGGCTAGGGGTCGCGATGAAGGGACGTAATGCAGAAATGTCGGTGAGGAGGTGGGGTTGCCTGGGCGACTCACTGAAGGGTACGTGAGGAGTACAGGCGATATGCGGGCAAAGGCTGTTTATCTGCGGCTGAGCGCTCGCGCCATGCGTTGCACCGCGCTGATCGGTCTTTCTCCGAGTGCACCGGGAACCGACAACCGTTCGTTCTCGCCGTGACGCTGCGCGGACTTGCGTTCGCTCCACCCACTACTGCACACGCGGTTGTACGTGCGCGGTACCTCCTCCACAGCCGCCCTTTGACCACTGGTCTGCACCCAGGCTTGTGCGGCGGCCACGGGGTCGTGTTCGGCGGTGTGCTGCTCAGGAAAACCGGCCCCCCAAATGGCAATGCTGCCATTCCGAGTGGTCCGGTGACTGCCCGGCAGGCTGCGCACCGGGTTGGCATGCATTGTGTGCGCGTGCAGCCTGCCTTGCAAGCCCGCCGACACCAGCTCGTCAGGCCGCGCGATGACAGACGACCCCAGCACGCCACTGCTGCTTTCCGCGCTGATATTCGAGCTTGCGATCGCGGTCAGCAGCCCCTGGCGCCAGTGGTTCGGTTGCTGCGACGGGGACACGCGGTTGGATGTGCTGGGTCGCAGCGGAGGCTTGCGCCGGGCTTGGCTGACCTCGGCAAGACCTCGCGTGCGGGGCGTGAAGGGGTCTGGGCTGTGGGCGGAGGACGGCGAGTGTGCGGGGCTGGGCGCGAAGGCAGCGCGTAGGGGGCGGCAGAGGGGGGGACCAGGGGGTAGGACGGCGGCCAGGGGCGCGGCAGGGCCCCTCAGCGCCTCGGGGGCCCAGACCAGGCCGGGCGGCAGGCCAAGGGTCATGGTGGGTGCTGGCTGTACCCCAGCCGGGTGTGCGCTGCTGGGGTGGGGTGGCCTGGGGGTCAACCCAGTGCCAGGGCTGGCCCCCAGCTGGCAGGGGGTGGCAGCCAGGTTGCTGGCCACGCCACCCCTCCCCCTCTCCCCCGGGGCCTCCACAGCCAGGGGCAGAAGCTGAGGGAGCAGGACGTAGCCCGGGGCACTGCCCACTGCCCTGCCTAGGTGAGAGCGCACAGGGGCGGGCAGCCCGGCGGCTGGTGTGGCTGAGGAGGGGGAGGGCGGCTGCAGTTGGCCAGGGGCCACCCAGGAGAGGGGTGGGTCCAGGTGGTTGAGGGAGGAGGAGCGGCGCAGCAGCAGCCCCTCCCCCTCCTCCCTGCCTGCTGCTGTCATAGGGGGGCCCCTGGGTAGGAGTGTGTCAGGCGGGGGTGACAGCTGGCTGGTGGAGCTGAGGCGCTGAGGGGGAGGGTGGGCTGTCCTAGGCCGGATGAGGGGGTGGGCAGGGTTCCGGCTGCAGCCAGGGTTGGTGGCCCCAGGGCTGGGGGTGTGGGGGTCGAGGGTGGGGGTGGGGTGGAGGGGGTGCAAGGGGGGTGGGGCAGGCTGGCTGGGTGGTGGGCAGTGGGAGCGGTGGGTGGGGGGTGCTGAAGTGGAGTGGTGGGGAGGGAGGCCAGACGCCGTGGGGAGCAGAGGAGGGGAGGCGTGGGCGGTCTGTGAAGCAGCACAGTGGGCAGAAAGCAGAGTGGGGGGGCGGCAGGGTGAGGGGGGCAGGGGGAAGGGGGCCAAGTAGTGGGGTAGGCTGACGCACAAAACAATTGCAAAGGTGGGGGATTGGGAAATGGCCGGTTGGAGAGCAAGGCACCAGGTTTAAGTAACACAGCATGTGAGGAGGGATGGCAGGCCAGGGGGCTGGGGGCGGGCCAAGGGGCTGGGGGCGGGCAGGGGAGTGACTCACCCAGTCTTGGCTGGGGAGCGGTGAGCTGATGTGGCTTGCATGGTGTGTTGTTGAGGTGGTTGGGCTGAGTGGCGCCAGCCCCTCCTGGCCTAATGCCAGCGGCAGGATGTGGGGCAGCGTGGGGCAGGCGCTGCCCGCTGCCGACAGCGCTTTCCCCGTTGTGTTGCACGATGGCCCCATCCAGGTAAGCCAGGCTGAGCCGGGTCGTGTGAGGGGGCTGCTGCTGCGTGAGCTGAGAGGGGCAGCGCCCCCTGGGGGTGAGGGCGGGGGTGGAGCAGCGGGAGGGAGGGGGTGGGGGCTGGCGGCAGGCTCAGACCCCCTCCCTGAGTTCAGGGAGGAGGCCTGGGGGAGGGTGGTGAAAGGGGCTGAGGGGGGCTGGGGGGGAGGAGAGGGGCTCACTGGGTGTGCTGGTGGCAGGCCGACTGGCTGCTGCTGCTGCTGCAGCAGTTGTAGCACCGGGGCTGTTATGCAGTCAGCTAGGGTGGCTGGCAGTGATGGGCGCCGGCCTGCCATGCTGCTATGCCCTTGGTGGCCCAGGTCCAGGGTGGGGTGGGTGGCACCCAGCTGCTGCCAGCAAAAGTGCGGCTCGGGGAGAGGTTGAGTGGGAATAGATCCCCCTACCTCTGGCCCAGCAGCCTCGGGGCTCCTTGGGGTGGCAGTGGGGTGTGGCGGCTGCATGGTGCTGCCCAGGCTGCCTGGTGGGGAGGTGGGTGATGGCAGGTCATGGTAGGAATGTGTGACTGGGAAGGTGCGGCTGGAGCGGGAGCTGGAGTCAGGTGCTGCTGGTGCTGGCCAGTCTTCCTGCCCCTGGGGTGGGGTGGAGGGCAGGAGGGGGGCCCCTTCGTCTGCCTCAATACCTGCCCCTGGCACCTGGGTCAGCTGGTGGGCATGAGGGGGGAGGGGGGTAGGAGCTGCCAGGGGGGGTGCTTGGGGCGAGCTGCTGCTGTGAGGGGAGGTGAAGGGGGGGATGCCAGGGGGGGTGTGGCGGAGCCCGGGGGGGAGGGGGGCCCCTGGGTCAGCCTGGTCTGCCGTGTGGGTGAGGCACTGTGGCCTGCAGGGCGGGTGGGTGCTGAGGGAGGGGGAGGAGGGCAGAGCGGGGGGGAGGTGCCCTAGGCCCCTGTGTGGCCCGGCCCTGTGCCCTGGGGCTGTGGGGCAAAGTGCTGGGGTAGGGGCTGGGGAGAAGGCGGCTGCTGGACCCCCCCTGGGCAGCTGGGGCAGGGTGAAGCCAGGCGTGGGTGGCGGCTCTATAAGGTTGGGCCCGGCGTCCAGCAGAAGGCTGGGGCTACTGCCTGGGTGGTAGGCGGGTGAGGGGGGGGAGGGGGGCTTGCCTGCTGCTGGGGTAGGCGAGGGTGGCGGGGGTGGCGTCTGGGTGGTGGGGCTGGTCAAAGGCAACGATGTTCAGGGCAGTAGGGGGCACGCGCTGGGAGCCACGGGGGGGAGGGGAGGGGCGGGAGAGTGGGGGTGGGGGTGGAGAGGAGCGGGAGACGGGGGGAGGGGGGGATGACTGGGAGGGGGTGGGGTGCGGCTGGCGGGCTGGTGGCACCACCGTGGCAAAGGTGGGGCAGCGGGTGGCGAGGGATGTGTTTGAGGGGTTGTGCTGCAGACTGTCTCGCTCCTCTTCTTCAGCCCTGACGGTAAACAGGAGGCAGGACGATGAGGGGTCAGCAGGGGGTGAGGGGTCAGCAGGGGGTGAGGGGGCAGCAGGGGCCGGCTGCTTCTATGTCACTGCCTCCACTCCAACAGCCAGTATCGGCAAAGTTGTCTGTCAGTGCTGGTGTTATCCATAACCTGTCTGCCCCCCTACTGCGCTGCTCCTCTGCCTACCTGCCCGCCCCGATTGACCCCACCTGCGCCTCTCCGTCAGCTTCCTTGCAGCTTCCTTGCGTGCCTGCACCACCCCCCAGGGGCCGGGCAGCTGCTGGGCTCGGCGCGAGATGTTGTGCAGCAGCACTCTGCTCCTGGATCGTGCCTGGGAGGGCAGACAGTAGGCAGCTGGTGCTGATGCCATGCCATGGTACAGCCGTGGAACCTAGTCTTGCTACTTTGCTACTGGCTGACCTGCAGCGGGGATTAGACTTTGCTGATGATCAAGCCCTGAACTACTGGAGACTTGCTGCAGTGGACAGTGATAATGATTTGCTGCTGCTGTCGCCGGGCTGCTGCCTGGCAGTCAGGCAGGTGATGCTGGTCTGCCACTGCTACTTCCACTGTCACTGCTGCAGTGGACAGTGATGACGAGTAGGGTGTGCAGGTGATGGTGGTCTGCAGCTGCTGCTGCTGCTGCTCGGCAGTGCCTGGCTGAGGGGTACAGCCAGGAGCCAGCTTTGTGTAGGGGCGCTGCGCCAGAGCCTGACCTGCTCAGTCCATCAGTTGGCTGGGCACGGTATCCTACTCTCCTACTTCCCAGTTGGTGGGGCACGGCATCAGAAACTTGCTGCTGCTGGCCCAACTTTGACACATGGGGAGGTAGGGACAGCGCAGGGTACCACACATGAAGCCATACCCCAGTGAGCCATGCATGGGGTGAAGGACAAGGCTGACATGCGTGCTTGAGCTGCTACGCCATGGACGGGTGCATGGGTGAGCATGAGGAGCAGCAGCAGCAGCCGTCTGCGTGCTGCTTGCCGACCAGTCCAGCTGCAGCCCTGACCTTGATGAAGGACTTGGTGATGCTGAGAAAGGCCAGGCTGGCCTGGCTGATGACACTGGGCTCGCGCCGATGTTGGGTTTTGTGGCGGTCTGTGTGGTTAGGGTGCTGCTGTCGGCAGAGGAGGAAGCAGGCAACAACGGGCAGCATGACAACCCTGAAGGCTGTAGCGGGGAGCGGCAAGGTCCTTGGAGGTAGATTGCTAGGAAGGAGGAAGAGCAGGAGGGGGAAGGCAGGGTGTACTTCCAGGGGTTCATCAGTAATCATCACCCACAGCTGAGAGGCACAGTAGCAGGTTGTGTGCATGGCGTTGTATTAGGGCTGTAGTGGGGAGGCACCATGACTTATGTGGCCGTGCACCATGAGGTGACTCAGCCTTACACACCCTATGCACCGTGACCTGCACTGACAGGTTTGCTAGAAGAAAGGGCTGTTTTAACAGAATGATGTGACAAGCACGGCACATGTGTTGTTTGGAAGAGCGTGTGCTTGGCCGACGCTGACGACAAACCTGGGTACTAAACTTCGCACGGTTCATTTGCTCCTTGTCTGTCAGCCTACTTCGCAAGGGTGCTGTAGAATCCTTACTGGTTGTCGAGGCAGCATCCGCCTCGTAGCTGTGGTTCTGCGGAGCAGAGGAAACATTTGTGAGCGTACGGGTATACGGCTGAACGCGAGCAGTAGACGCACCCCACAGCAAGACAGTGACCGCATCCAAATAAAGGCAGACATTGCGCCGCACTAAGGCTTGCCGCGCTGGAAGAAGTACATAGCTGACCCTGCGGTGGCCTGTCGTGTTGAGGTAGCTTAAAAAAACAAGTTCAGCTGGGTCCGACTTTTTCAATTCTTTTCAACATTCATTTTTACATTCTCTCCTTAGTTCCACGCCCTTGTGATTTGAAAGCCGTAGCAGCCCCTGTAGTATCTCAGACCGTCGCAAATAAGCTAGTGAGCCAAACAGTCTAAGTCAAAGTTAGGCGGTCCCAACATGGGGTAGTTCCTTTTTTTATGCCAGACGCACTCCGCGAGCCCCCTCGTGGTGTAGGTGCTGCTGTAGTACAGTCGTAAGGCAACATGTTTTAAAGCATACGCGAGGGATAGGCCCGCAATGGAGGGAGACTGACCACCTCCCACAAAAGACAGCAGTGCAAAACATCCACCGTAAGAGGAGAAAGATACCTGTGACGTCCACATTATGGGTTTGCAGTCCAACCCTTGCACTAGCCCTTTCCTTAGTCTATCCCCTTGCACTAGCCCTTTCCTTAGTCTAGGGCCCCTCCCAGTCTTGGCACTGCCAATGCACCCCACTCTCCCAGCCCCAGCTTAGCCCCTCCCACCACATCCCAGCCCAACCCTCCCGCCCCCTTCCAGCCCTAATGCTGCCCTCCCAACCCCTCCCAGCTCACCCCTACTGCTGTCCCCCCCCTGGCAGCAGCTGGTAGCAAAACCCAGTGCCGGCATCCCGCACCCTTGCGCTTGTGCCTTGTGTTCCAGCCTGGTCTCTTGTGTTGCGGATTAATGTCTCCAATGAGAGAGACCAGGCTGGAACTCCGCTTCATTGTTTATTGTGGATGTGACGTACCTCCTTCCGCCCTGCTGCGGCCCGGTCTGCTGCCCTGAGCAGCACTGTTGCCAAGTTGCCATGAGCAGCACTGTTGCCCTGGGCAGCACTGTTGCCCCACTTGTTGCCTGCTGCTGCTTTTCTGTCAATACCACACTTCCAGCATCAGCGCTGGCTCTGCTGGGCACGACCCTGTAGATGAGCGACGTGAGAGGTGAGGCTGATAGGGAGCTGGTAGTGTTCTGGCCTCGCTGCCTCGCTGCCTGTCCAACAGCCGGCTGGCCGCACGGGTGCCGCGTGCGGGCATGCTCGTCCCACTGCCCGGCACCACCAAGCCCGGCGCGGGATGCAAACACACGCTGAGCTCGTCACCGCTGTCCGACGACGTGTCACCGTTGCGGTGCACATAGATCTTGGGGCTCGAAAACTCCTCGCCGCGCCAGGGTCCCGAGGTGAATGTTACAGGCCTGGCGTCAGGCGACGACGATCGGAGCGCGTTACCCCCACGGGATCCCGCGTCCGGGGTCGCTCCGCCCCGGCAGCCCACGGCGGGCTCCACCACCAGGCTGCACAGCGTGTGACTGCATCTGTCGGCGGGTGCAGCACGTGACGCCGGGGTGAGCGTTACATGCACCGGCCTGTACGCCAACGCCGTCCCTGCTACTGCGCTAGCCTTGGCTACTGCCCTTTGCCACAGCCCTCTTGCCTGACTGGGTAGCGAGGTGTGCCCCTGGCTGTTGGGCAGGTGGCAGGTGGGAGGCGCCAAGGCCAGCGCAGTGACCCCCAGCTGCAGGTCGCGAGGAAGGTCACACTCTGTGTGTGCGTGTAGGTCAGGGTCAGGCGGTGCGTCCAGGAGCTTTGCAGGAAGCTTTGTGAAGGACGGCCCAGTGGGAGGGGTGGCATGGGTAGCGGGGGGCGGGGAAGCTGTCCAGCAGGCCAGGCATGGGATGGTGCGGCCTAAGGTGTCCGCGCTGTGCAGGGGGACACCGCATACCGTTGGTGGCCAACTCTTGCTGCAGGGGTATGCCTGGTGCGCCAGGGCTGCTGGTGCGGGGGGAGAGGGTGTGGGTGGTGGCAGGCGGGGGGGGGGCAGCCAGGGGGTGGCGGGTGAGCAGGGTGCTTGCATGCAGCTGCAGACATGGCAAGATGGAAGAGGGGAGGGAGCCGGCTGGCCAAAAAGGGGATGAGGTGGACCATGGAGGGCCACTGGTACTGCTGCCGCCGCCACCAGCCCGGCCTGACCAGCAGCCCATCATCAGCTGACAGGTTTGCTGGAGGAACGGGCCATTTAACAAAGTGCTGTGACAAGCACGGCAGGTGTGTAGCTTGGAAGAGCGTATGCTTGGCTGGCGCTGATGACAAATCCGGTTGCTGAACCTCACACGGTCTGTTTGACTATTGTCCGCCAGCCTGCCTGGACCTTTGGAAGGGTGCTGTGCAATCCTTACTGGTTGGTTCCCTGGATAACTCAGGATAACTCAGGATAACTATGAATAAACCTGAATGACTCTGGATAATGTTGGATGATTATGGATAATGTATGATTCACTGACCTTGGGATGGAGGGGAGGGGGTCCCTCTGTAGGAGTGCTTGTAGAGGGTGCCTGGGCGCAGTCCTCCAGGGTCAGCGTAGTGGGGTGCTGCAGCCCCCACCTCTGTAGCCTTGGCCGCACACCCCCGCAACCACTTCGCCCAGCTTGAGGGTGGTGGGGTGCTGCACCCCCTTACCTCTGTTGGCTTTGGCCCTCACCCCTACACCTCCGTTGCCTCGCTCCTGGGAGTACATCATGTAGAGCAACTTTTGATCAGCGTAAGGAGCAGCGGCAGCAACGGCAGTGGACTACAGTGTGGAACAGGCAACCGTGGCGACAGTAAGGGAGAGCTCTGGCTGTGACCGCATGAGTGGCGGGGACATCCAAGCGAGTAGGGCAAGGCATCCCATGCGTGCTGGGAGCAGCTTCCTCAGGCGCCAGGCAAGCATAGACAGGCCAAAGATGTCGGCTGGGGGAGGAAACCCTCAGCAGCGGCACGGGGACACATGGTATCATTATACCATGCTCATGTCCGGTGGCTCCTTTGCAAGGTGCCGTATGTACGCTATCATTATCCAGCCAAGCGCCAAGTGCATAATGAGGCTGTCAGTGACGACACTTTGGGTGGTGTTCATGTGGGAGTCACCCTGTAATTAGCTAAGATTTTTTTTAAATACTAGTCCAAGCCACAATAGCAATCATTCACCCAGCGATGCTAGCATTGAGTGCGCACGAGAAACACCTTATATGGCAGCAGTTTCGATCTCCCTTGTTGGCGCAGCTACACGCACTATCCGCAACGATTAATCTGATTGTGGCGCAGCGTACTATAACTCGGCCCTGGCTCGCTGCACTCCAATTGACAGCTTTTTTGGCCAACTCCGCGTCAGCGGTGATTGCTTCCCGACTAATCAAGCTACCATCCTCGGCGCGCTGCTACGCGGCTGTATTTGCTACATGCTCGTGGTCATGCAGGTTTCTTGTAAGTGTGGAATGTTGACGGAACGGTATGGCCTCTGGCGACCTATTCACAGTGTACTGAGCCGTTCTGCTGACGCACCCAGCTGAGCAGGGTCGGGTCTGGGTACTGAAGGCGTAGCATAGTAGCATAGTTCATATTCATATACATCCATGCATGCCTGCTCCTACACAATGGAGCCACGTGGTGCTGCTTGTCCCCAACACTGCCCACCCTGCTGTGCCTTCTTTGCCACTGCGCTGCCAGGTGGCCCCCCCACTTCACCCGCACCATTTGCCTGCTTGCTGCATGTGGGCAGCAGGTGCATGAAGGCCATGCTGTCAGCTGTCAGCAACTAACAAGATGTTTGCTCTCACATGTGCCTGCTGCAGTTCTGTGTTATGTGGGCGCGCCAACTGCACAAGCCCACTGTGTTCAGCCTGATGTGCAACAATGGGGCTGGATTAGCTGCAGAGGTTATCATGGCTTGCACAGAACAAGTACACACACACCTTCTCCTCCCCCTCCTTCCAGTGGTTCTGCTGGCTGTCATCCACATCGCTGCCACCCAAATCGTGTTTCGATTATTCATCGCCCACCCCGGCCTGTTGGGCACAGCGCTGTCAAGCTGTTTGCAGCTCGCCGCTCCCCGCCTGCTGCTGCTCTACATGAGCCACAGCACTGTTCGCCTGTCTGCCCCAGGCTATCAGCAACAGGGCAGCAGCAGCCTGAGTAGCCGCCCAGCAAAGGGCGCAGGCTCTGACATCAGCACACCAGCCTCCGCCGCCGCTGCGTGCCAGTCAGCACAGATAGAGTGTGTACTGCCCCTGAAGCAGGTGCAGCAGCAGCCAGCAGCACAGCTGGCACAACCTCCCATCGAGCCTAGCCAGGGCAGGGTCTGGGAGGCGCAGCATGTCCCCTCCTCACCCTCACAGACACGCAAGGAGGCAGCTGCTGCAAAGGCTGGACTGCATGGGTCGGGGTCAGCCACAGCTGTGGCTGAGCAGCAAAGTGGCTGGCCCGCAAGCCAGGCAGCTCCCCCTGAGGGTCTGTTGCGAGCCAGCGTGGCCCAGGCTCCAAGTGTGGCAGAGGCCCGGCCCAAAGCTCCACAGACTGCCCCACATGCACCGGGCGCTGCCAGGTCATTCATGCCAGGGCCCAGCCAGCAGGCGCTGCAGGCACTGGCCAGGGTGCAGGAGCTGGTGCGCTGCAGCGGGGCAGGGAAGCCGTACAAGTCACGCCTGGTGCAGCAAGAGGTGAGGGGAGCACTAGTGGAGGTGCCAGCTGCAGCTGTGCCCTGCTATGCACGCTGGCCTGCACCTAATTGCTCTGCGGCTAGCCTGCCCCTGCCTTGGCTCGTGGCTGCTGCAGATGGTCTTGAAGCTGGTGGACCAGGAGCCCGGCAGCCTGGGCAGGGATGTGACGGCGGCTGTGCACAGCCTGGTGGCTGGCCCAGGGTAAGTGCAGGGCATCGCTGCTGCAGCCAGCTTGAACAGCTCCCACCAAGACTGCTGCACCTTCCTTGCACCTTCCCTGCACCTTCCTTGCACCTCCCCTACACCCTGGATCGAAGACCACCCATGGCTGGGTGTAGCAGCAGCTGCTCCTAGCTGTACTACAGTGTAGTTGTGACCGAGGCTGTGAACAGGCCAGCGGTGGACCACCCTAGGCTCATGCTGGCCCTGTCCTTGCGGGGTGTGCAGGTCAGCCTGGCTGGCTACCCACATCAGCGTGCGCCGGGGCTGCACCCTGTTGACCATGGACCTGATGGCCTGCTGGTCAGCCACTGGCTCGGTTCCGGCCCTGCAGGACGCAGCCGCTGGGGCTGTGCCAGTGCCCTGGGACAGTGAGACCTTGCAGGTGGGCTGCTGCGTGCTGCGCTGCACCTGACCTCAGTGCAGCATAGTCAACTGCCCCCCATGCTGCTGGTCTCCTAACATGAGTGCCATAGTCATCACTGTCGGCAGCAGCAGGGCAGGGCAGGGCAGGCATGGCGTGGCGTAGCGTAGCGTAGTGTGTGAGACTGATGCCAGAGAGGTGTTGGGAAGCTGCTGAGAAGCTGCAGTTGTGCTAGCGCTGTGCTGTGTCCCCCATACGCTGTTATAGAGCCCAGCGTCAATGGTGCAGGCACTAGAGCCACGTAGTGCTGCTTGTCTCAAACACTGCATACCAAGCTGTGCCTTCTTTGCCACTGCGCTGCCAGGTGTGGCTGGACAAGCTGCTGGCGCCAGGCACGGCGCACCGGACAGGGGACACCGTGCACCTGCAGGTCAGCAGAGCGCACCTGACCCCAGCAGCCCAGCGTGCAGCCAGTCTTCCACCTCAGGGCGTGGTTCCCCCACTGCCTGCACACCAGCTACCCTGCTTGCTGCAGGTGGGCAGCAGGTGCATGAAGGCCACCTTGTTGGGCGACCCGGCAACCTGGCAGGTAGCTGCCCTGCCCCCTTCCTCGCTGAACCTGGCTGTCAGGGCTGCCTCTCAGCGTGTGTGGCGCCTGCCGGGTTCAGCCGCCCCTGCGCTAACCCTCAGCCTTGAGGACCAGGTGCCATCGGCGAGTGCGCAGCAGCCCATGCCCCGCAGCAGTGCACGGGAGCTCAGCAAGGTCAGCTTCAGCTTGGTCCTGAGCCACAGCCATCACCTGGTTTTCTATGGCTCGAACGGCACCGACGTCGGCTGCAATCACCAGTCTGTAGCTCGTGGGCGCGAGGGCGATGAGGTGGTGCAGGTCGCGGCACGAGGCTGCTGGGGTGCTGGCCTGCCCGTCGAGCTGCTGGCAGCGGCGTCAGAGTTTCATGAGGAGGCTGGCAACTACTCCAGCACCTTGCAGGTCGGTCTGATGCTTAGTGATGGCCTGGTCGACAAGCTGTCAATGAACGGCCGCATTGGCCGCAAACTCGCGCGCTCAGACTCGCTCATTCTGAAGTACCCTTCAGCGCTCACAGCACTCCGGCCCAAGGCCAGGAGGGGCAGGGCAGTGCATTCTGGGCATAGACTTTGTGTGCAGGTCTGTCTGCTGGTCCTTCCAGCAGCACGAGCCCACACCTCCTTGAAAGGGCTGACACCAGCAGCAGTCGCAGGGAGCCCCAACTCCCCAACGGAATTGGCAACACATAACAACAGTGCAAACATCCCTTGCTTGTGACCCTAGCCGTGCACTGCTGCCGCTATGTGTCCTTGTGCACTGCAGCTGGCGCTGCCACTCGCCCTGGCCCCTAGCCCCGGCAGCCTCTTCCTGGAGCTGTGGCACGGCCCCCGCCAGCTCTCCTCCCTGCCACTGCTGCTGCTGCCAGCCACTAGGCCATGCAGCCCTGGCCACCTCGCGCCCGCCCCTTGCAGCGACAGAGCAGCCCGCAGCACCCCAGCTGCTGCCTCTCCCCCTGGCCTGGAGCTGCTGGAGCTGCAGGGAATTGCAGCTGGCCTAGTGGAGTGCGAGGGGCTGGAGGAGGGTGAGACGGGAGGCGTGGACCAGCCTACCAGCCAGGCCGCTGCTGCCTGCCCGCCACTGCCAGGTGGCCTGGGCAATGTGCCCGCGGCTCGTCATGGTGTTGGTGCCCTGTTGGCTGACCTGGGCCACCTGCTGCACATGGCATGGCACGCTGACCCCGCCCCTACCCCTGCCCCTCCAGCGGCTCAGGCAGCACCTACCAACGGGCTGGACTGCGCCTCCACCCCTGCTGCTGCCCCTGACTGGGGCGGGGTGGTGGCCGGGGTGGCGCGGGTAGCCCGCACTGACCCTGACCTGGCTGCCAGCACCCTGCTCATGGCCCAGGACCTGCTGGACTGGCTGACTGAGCAGCACCTGCAGCACGCAGCACAGCTGGTGGCCAGGGCCATGGCCGTGCTGGCATCAGCCAGGGCAGCTGGGCAGAGGGCTGGGCTGGAGCAGGCTGAGGAGGAGCAGGGGCTGGTTAGAGGGCTGGTGGGGCAGTGCCAACAACAGCAGCATTATGAGGGGATCAACGCACATGTGGAGCAGCAGCAGCAGCAGCAGCAGCAGGAGGAGGAGGAGGATCAGCAGCAGCAGCAGGAGCAGGAGGATCATCATCAGCAGCAGCAGGAGGAGGAGGAGGAGGAGGGTCAGCACCTGAGCACTGACCAGCCCCGGCTTCTCCCCTCCTCTTGTGCCCTTGCCCTGCATGCGCATCCCTGCCCCTCCTCCGCACCTGTCACGTATGCCAGCCTTGTGGCAGCCAATTGTGCCAGTCCCTCCTCCTCCTCTTCACCCCCTCCAGCCCACGCAATCCTGCCCACACCTGCCTTGCTACGCTACAGCCTGTTGGGGTTCCCAGCGAGCCAGGAGCGGGCCTACAGCGCCTGGCTCAACCGCCGTGCAGCTCCCATAGCCCAGCTGTGGAGCGGCACCTTCCTGGCTGTCATCTTCAGCTGTGGGCTGCGCAGCGCTCAGCAGGGGGTGTTGGCGCAAGAGGCTGCCTTGTACGCGATGATGGCGCTGCCCTATGCGCTCAGTGGCCTGCTGGCAGCCCAGGGCCACACCTGGTGAGCAGGGGCCGGGAAGGAAGGCAGCAGGAAGGGTGATGGAGAGTTGGAAGGGGGTTGGCCTGAAGATGGGGAGGTGGAAGGGGAGTGGGAGGGAAAGGAGGAGGGGGAGGGTGGGGAAGGGACGTGGCCAAGGAGGGGTGCAGGGGTTGGCCCCACCCTTGGTTCTCTCTACCCTACCTTGTTCGCCTCTCCTGTGCTCAGGGTGCACCAGGTGCAAGGGGGAGGTGGATGGAGCTGTGTGCCTCCCTGTGTGCTGCACCTACCAAGGCACTGCCCTGTGTGCTGCACCTACCAAGGCACTGCCCTGTGTGCTGCACCTACCAAGGCACTGCCCTGTGTGCTGCACCTACCAAGGCACTGCCCTGTGTGCTGCACCTACCAAGGCACTGCCCTGTGTGCTGCACCTACCAAGGCACTGCCCTGTGTGCTGCACCTACCAAGGCATTGCCCTGTGTGCTGCACCTACCAAGGCACTGCCCTGTGTGCTGCACCTACCAAGGCACTGCCCTGTGTGCTGCACCTACCAAGGCACTGCCCTGTGTCCTGCACCTAGCGCAGGCTGTATGAAGCCTCCCAGGTGCTACACGCGGTGGTGAGGGCGGGGCTGCTGGGCGCTAGCACCCAGGGCCTGCTGCTGTTTCCCTCCGCCTACACCTATGGCTATGCGTCACACATGGACACCTGGGTGGAGGTGCTGCTGCACACGCCCGCGGAGCATGTGAGCTTAACACCCACCTGCACCACCACAGTGTAGGCGCAGCACCGCCTCGCTCATCACCGGACCATACCCATCATGGCAGCAGGAGCATTAGAGAAAGGTGTGGCAGCAGCATCGACAAGATTTACGCTGCAGCAGCAACAAGGTTCAGTCACGAGCAACAAGGTTCGAGCAGCAGCAACAGCAAGGTTTGGGTAGTCGCAGCATCTCCTAGCGTCTACTCATGATGTGTCCTGCCTCACCTCGTTCTGCATGGCCACAGCATGCCTCTCAACTGAGCAAGGTCAGAGGGTTTGGCACACCAGGTGCAGGGGGCCCGCCTTGCACTACAACAGCAGCCACCACCTCCTTCAACAGCGAGTGGAGGGTTCTGAACACAGGGCAGTGAGGGCTGGGAATCAGAGGCCACTCCTCACAAAAGGGCCCAAAGCAGTACGCCTGTTCTGCCTGACCCTACCAGCCTTTGCCAGCTGTTGTGACTACACTAAGTGCTTAGGCTAGGCTTAGGCTTAGGCTTAGGCTTAGGCTTAGGCTTAGGCTTGAACCCTCTGCTGCTGCTGCTTCTGTTGCTGCTGCTACTGTTTCCACTGGCAGGTGCGTGTGCCCGCCCTGCTGCTCATTCGTGGGCTGCTGGCCTGGTCAGCCTGGTGCATGAGCCACTTCCATGACCCGGGCATGGCCCCGCTGGCTCGAGCCTACCGGGTGCTGACCCCCCTGGTGGGTGGCCTGGCCCTGGGCACGCTGCTGGACTGTCAGCGCCGCCACCGCTTCCTCAAGCTCTCACACAAGCAGTGAGCCAGGCACGGCTCTCACATTACAGCTGGCAGAACAGCGCAGCAGATGACGAGGGGGCATCGGTGAGTTGAAGCTGTAGTCTTACAGTCAAGCACCAAGGAGGCCTGGAGGAGAATGTGGACTGGCATGACCCGTGACCAGTGACCCAACCAACCAGGCTAACTATTCAGGTACAGGTAGGGATCTCTCAAACAAACGCGCTTGTGCATGCACATATACATGCATGCACACGGACATACAAACACAAGCAAGTAACCCAGCAGCCAGACATTACAACCAGCCCCTGGTGGCCCCCTGGGCCTGGGAGCAATGCAGCATGAGGAGCATTGTTGACGCGGCTGGTGCAGCCTCTTGATGAAGAGGGCCTTGCAGCTGGTCCCTGAACCCTGCCATAAGATTCCTGCAGCTTCTGAGCAAGATATCCTGAGATCTATGAGTAAGTGGAATGTTTCCATGAATGCCGGGATGTTTATGGAATGAAGTGCACAGTCCGGTGGGCTGGAGACCGTGATGAGTCACAGGCTCCCACCCACTGCCTTCCATACATTGACTGAAGGGAGAGTCGGTCTTGCGTCGACACGTATGCTGTGCTTGACCACCGCATCAGCTGCTGCTGGCTGCGAGCCCCTGATGCCATGATCACCAGTGGCAGCAGCAGCAGCAGCAGCAGCACCGCACCACTCATTGCCGGCAGCGCCCTCAACCTTCACAGGTATGACCCATTCAAGACCAGGTCAAGGGCACACTACCCAAGGTCACCCTGTGCGCCCTGCACTATCTGCTCTGCCTGCCCTGCTCTGCCTCGCCCTGCTGCTTTTTGTTGCTACACACTGTGCCTTCTGCCCCTACTCTGCAGCGACCCAGTGCGAGCATTGTAACGCAAAGTGGAAAGCTGCACACTCAGCACTTGTTCTGGTGGTCACCATGCCTGCAATGATCGTACTGCCTGCATGCGGCTTAAGAGGTAGTGCAGAAGGATAGCTTAAAGCATGGCTAAGGGACCTTTACTTATCTGACTGTGATTTAATGTGGCGACATGCCGAAACTGCATGCCATTGAGGCTCTTTCTCAGTCTTTGGGGGTTATTGCAGGTGGTGTACTGGTGTTTGCGGTATTTTGTTGATGATTTGCATGCGGAGGTGTGACGTTGTGGCGCTGTAGTGTGACGTTGCCAGACTGTGATGGTGATTGTCATGCAAGCTGCTTCAGGCATTCTTCACGACCTCATGTCTACTGGGTTATACCTCTGATGGTGTAGCCATACGTCCTCATCAATCAGCACCGCCACATGCTCTCTGTCCACGACATACAGCCGTTATGTTAGCTTGTATCCACCTTGCAGGCATTTAGAACAGTGCATGCCTGGCATGCCATCACTAGGGAGTGTCCGGGTCCAAATACTGTTGAATGTCAGGTATACTGGTCAGGTGTCCCCAACATTCATAAAATGGCTGGAAATGATAGGAAACCGACCCCTGGTAATCAAAACGACGCCGCGTCTCAGCCACGTGGTTTCTATTTAGGTTTCGCACATCCCTGGATAGAGGACTCTGTCAGCTATGCGGTGCAGCTTGTAACATTAAATACTGTGCACTGTGCTGAGTGCTATGGCGGCTCGAATCTTGACATTCAAATTCATGCCAGTTTTGCTCATGCGGGCCTCGCCGCGACCGACCGCCGCGACCGACGTGGCCCAGTAGCCTCTGCAAACAGTCAGGGACAGTCGCCGCAGTCAAAACAATGCACATGGCACGCAAAACCGATGTAACGACGCCCCTCCACCCATGCTCGGAAGTATACAACGCTGGTGCATTGCTTGACCGCTTCGTGAGTAGTACCTACTACCTGGCCACTCTGTAAGGCCACACAAGGTGTGTAGGCCATTGCTACGTTACCTTGCTCGACTTGTTGGGTCCGGTCCCTCCCGCCCGCCCTCCGCTTGCGTGTCGAGCTGGTGTCCAGCTCCGCCCTGACCCCCTGCTGCTCAGCTGGAGGGGTGGGCAGCCCAGGGGCAGCACCAGCACCAGCTGCCTGCTGCTGCCAGGGGGGTGCAGCAGGAGGGGGGGGCAGCCCAGGGGCAGCACCAGCACCAGCCGCCAGCTCCTGCCAGGGGGGTGCAGCAGGAGGGGGTAGCAGGTCAGGGGCGGCACCAGCACCAGCTGCCTGCTGCTGCCAGGGGGGTGCAGCAGGAGTGGGGGGCAGGTCAGGTGGGAGGTCAGGAGTGGGGGGCAGGTCAGGAGTGAGAGGTCAGAGGTCAGGGTGAGGTCAGAGGTCAGAGGTCAGGGTGAGGTGAGAGGTCAGAGGTCAGGGTGAGAGGTCAGGAGTGGGGGGCAGGTCAGGTGGGAGGTGGTGGGGCTGCAAGGGGGTGCGAGGGGGCAGGGTCCAGGCGGTCGGAGTAGGCTAGTCAACTCTACAAGGCAGAGTCGGGTCACGCCAAAGTCAATTACGGCGGGCCTGATTGATGAACTGTCGTGCTTTCTTTTCCAGCAGCTGTGTCGTAGAGTTACGAACAGTTTAAAAACTCGATATTCTAAAAAGTCACAGTGGTCAGCTTACAACATGCCGGTTTGTGCAAGGAGGTACTTTTCTGTGTGACTGGCGTGAGAGAGGAACGCACCTCCCACATAACCCTGCGCGTTTGATGCAATGTCCAGTTATCACTGGCCCCACGACGGTCTTCCGACACCGCCTGCAGCAATGAAAGGCTCGCGGAGCAAGCCTGGCGGGCTGAATTTAGATTGTACTTCTGGCTCGATAGCAGGCGCAGCTCCATCACTGATGCCGTTACATACTACTATAGCAATCGGTTGTGAGCAGCTGAGGTGTGTCCGTGCTCGCTTGCGCCGGCACGGACTCTGATACAAGGATTAACGCGCCGCTTGCCAGTAGATGCGGAGTTATTCGCAGGTGCCAATGCAACAAACGCTACCGAAATCGGTGCACTTCGTAGCGAGTACTTGCATGAAGATTACCAACCCCATGTTGGGGACTCCTGAATACTGGATCTAACATCTGATATAGGTAGATCTGCGCAAATGAAACGCCTCCTAATCCACATGGCTGCAGTGCTACAGGCATGACGCCCAGCCATCGCCCAGAACGCGTGGCACAAGCTTTGCCAGGCTGGGCATGATAATAAACTCGGCACATGAGGCAAACGACGCACGCCCAGACAGCGATGGCTAGCTGCAGCGCACGCCAGGTAGCTTTGGGTCGACGCTCGTGTACTATCCGCGCACGAATGGTCGCGTGCAAAAGCTCCACCCCCACGGCAGCCCTGCCAACCCACTCGCGACGATGGGTAGCACAGCGCATCGGCCACAGCTTTAGGGAGGTTGCGGAGCTTCAAGAGGTGCGCTGATGCTCGGCTGGTGCGGTCACCCGTGGCTTGGCCTGGTGCCCGGATGGTGGGGTGCAGTGGCAAAGGGTGCAGGAGGTGGCTGTCCTAGCACGAGCTGTGGCTCAGCGTAGGTTGCCCCCTTGCATGGGGTGCTGGGGTGGGGATGGCTCGTCAGACAGGCGAGTAATGATCGGTTGGGTGTGCAGCTCGGGGTGCCTAACACTGGAGCCACACATCCAGGCATTGGTGATAACTATCTAACCCACTTGCCTACAGCAACCTAATCTATATACAAACTGGTGACCTGCTTTAAGGCAGCGTGCTGGCGGGGTTGGGCAGTGCGTCGTGCGAACGTGCCAGAGCAGCCAGTGTGCTCTTGTGCAGGTCCCGATGGAGCAGCTGGCACCCGGTCCAGCCGAGGTATGTTGACTCGCCGCGTCTCGAACATCCCCGCACCGCGATGCGCGCTCGCGCCGTTGCGTGATACAGTTGCAGAGGTTCAGGACGTCGGCGGCCGTTTCTCGAGTGACTACAGAAACCCCGCGCTGCAGGTGTTAGTGCACATGCACTTCGCGGGTGTGAACGGAGGGTGTGAGACGTTCAGGGTTCGGGCGGAGCACGCCTTTAAGAGCAACCTGGACAAAGTGCAGACGCGGACCACGACTGCTCAACAGGAGTCTTCAGCATCGTGCTTCACCCCGCAGCTCGTAGGTGAAAGCCCCGCGCCGCCGAGCCCCGCTACTCATTGCGGCGGGTTCTTCCTGCTAGGGGCGGAGGGCGCTGGGGTAGTCGCGGCGGTTGGACCCGGCGTGTACCGGCTGCAGGTGCGCACAGCACGAACGCTGCTCACGCTCGCTTTCTCGCTGCGTCTCACACCTTGATCCGCGCCAGTGTTTGTCTCACACCTCCGCACCCAGCTGCTCGCGGCTCTTGGCGGTCACAGGTGGGGCAAGCTGTGGCGGTTAACGGCGCCGCGGCCTTCGCGGAGTACGCCATCGCAAAAGAGCGACTTGTCTTCCCCTTGAATTCGGACATGCCTGGCAGCGCTGGGGCCCCAGGCAGTGCCAGCCCCAGTGACCAGCAGCAGGCTGGGCTGCAGGCAGCTGCACCCACTGCTGAGGCTGTGGCGTTGGTGCTGTCCGGGTTGACGGCGGCAGCAGCCTTGGAGGTGGGCGAGGCTGCAGAAACCTGTCTAGCCTACTGCTGCTCCCGCATCGCTGCCATACCTCAAGCTGGTGCTGCTGGTACTGCCGCTGCTGCTGCTGCCATGGTGATTGCTGAGATTGACTGATGTTTTTTGCTGATTGCTGCTGCTGTTGTTGTTGCTGCTGCTGCTGCTGCTGCTGTCGCTGCCATACCTGGGATTTCTTCTGCATGCGCTGCTGCTGCCGTCACCGCCACCATTGCCACTGCTGCTGCTGCTGCTGCTGCTGCCATTGCTGGCCAGCAGATGTGTGTGGGCCTTGTCTGCTGCAGGGCACCGCGGGCATCCAGGCCGGGGACTGGGTAGCCGTCACTGCTGCTGCTGGCGGCACTGGCCACTTTGCTGTCCAGCTGGCCCTGCTGGCTGGGTGCAGCGTGGTGGCGGTGGTGGGGGGTGCGTGCAAGGTGGAAGCCATGAGGCAGCTGGGGGATAGGCTGCTGACACGGCCAGGCCAGCAGCTGGTGGTGGTGGACTACACCTGCCAGGTGGGCGGCATGAGGGGGCGCTGGCGGGTAGCTGGCGGGTAGCAGGTGGGTAGCTGGCGGGTAGTTGGCGGGTAGCAGGCGGGTAGCTGGCGGGTAGCTGGTGGGTGGCTGGCACAGTGGGGTGTGGCACTCGGTAGTCCTGGTGTGGGGTAGAGTGGGGTGTGGGGTAGAGTGGGGCGACAACGTTGTGGTGTGTGGGTGTGGTGTGTGGGTATGTGGGTTTCTGTGGGGTGTGTGTGTGAACGGACAGGTCGACAGGGCCTCAAGGCACTCATGGCACAAAGCTGGCGGGGTGGTGCCACTGAGCTGGCTGCTCCATCCTGCTGCCCGCCCCCTGCTGTGGCCCGCAGGCTGTGGTTGCTGAGGTCCAGCGCTGCTGCCCCCACGGCCTGGATGTGGTGTATGAGGGGGTGGGCGGCCAGATGCGCCTGGACCTGATGCGCTGCTTGGCCCCGGGGGGGCGGCTGCTGCAGGTGGCTGGGGGGGTGGAGGGGAGGGCGGAGGGTGAGGGGGGAGGGGTCGGAGAGCAGCAGGTGGGAGGAGGGAGGAGGGTGGGAAGGGGGGAAAGGCCTGCAGGTGGTTGAGATGGGGTATGGGGTGGAGGGTGAGGTGGCAGTTCTCTAGGCTGCTGATGGGCTAGACGAGCAGGCAGTGTCCAGCAGGTGAAGGGGGAGGGGGCTGAGAGGTGTGTGTGGGTTGAGGGTGTAGCAGGCAGTCAGGGCAACAGGTGCCGAGGGGTGTGGGGTGTTGAAGCTGGTCTGCATGTCTTGCAGGTGGGCTACATATCAGAGTACCCTCATGCAGTGGGCTACCCCACCCCCTCTCACTCCCAGCAAGGGCAGCAGCAACAGCAGCAGCAGGGGGGCCAGCAGGGGGGGATGCAGGGGCAGCAGCAGCAGCAGCTTGTCTCTGGTATGGCCAGTGGTGGCAAGGGGGGAGAGGAGTGGTGGTGCCAATTGCCTACTGCGGAGCTGATGTTCTGGAGCGGTCAGGAGCACTGTGGGCCTGAGGGGCGGCGGGTGCTGGGCCGCATCTGGCCAAGCGACCCTGCAGCTGTTGCCCGGGCCAAGGCGCGCGTGTTTGACTTACATCACAAGGTAAGGGTACACAGGTGCAGGTGCACAGGAGTGTAGGGGAGGAGGAGGGAGGGGCACACTCGCTCAGCCCTCACCTGCCTACCCGCCTGCCTGCTGACTGCCTGCTGACTTCCCTTCACCTCAACCACCTCAACCACCTCACCTGCCTGCCTGCATGTCTGCCTGCCCTCTCTGCTTCACCACGAACCACCTGAACTGCATCAGCCTGCCTCCTGTCAGGGTCGTGACTGCCTCGGAGGGGTGGGGTTTATCTGGGCACGGCCCCACTGGTACTGTACAACAGCAATGGCGGCAGCAGGTGGGGGGCCACGCCAGTGGGGCTCCCCATGCCTGCCGCAATCATCAGTATCATTATCAGCAGCAGCAGCAGCAGAGGGGTTGTGTGGCCACCCACACACCCACACCCCATGTGCCTGGCCCCAGCCCCCAGCCAACATCTGTAGCCAAGCGCCAGCGGCTGCAGCTCAAGGCAGTCAGTGGCAGCCCTGGCAGGACCCACCCTCCTGGCTCACCCTACTGGTCCCTGTCAGAAGGCCAACACACACCCACACCCTCCCTGCCCTCCTCCTTTCCCTCCCTGCCCCCTGCCCTCCCCCGGTCACTGCAGGGCATGCTGACCGCCTTGGTGGACGTGCAGCCGGGCGGCATCCAGGCTGTGCCAGACGCCATTGACTACATGCTGAGGGGCCAACACATTGGCAAGGTGGTGGTGGACTTGAGGAGTGGGAGGGGAAGCTAGAGGGCGGCAGCCAAGCGGCCGGCCGGCCATTGTTATAGAAGAGGCTATTGAGAGCCAGCATCATGATCTGATCTTGCATGATCAGGTCATGCTTCAGAGGATGCCTGCGCGCTCACCCTTCATGTTGCCCAGCACCTTCAAACAGGTTGTCATGCCATGGAGGTCATAGAAAAGGTGTGAGTTTGACCCTTGCAACTGGGAGCCTTTTGGCACCTTAGCAGCAAAGGACATTCCCCAGCTGGCTAGAGGCCTCATCATGTGTTTTGATGCCTTGTTCTGCTATTGCCACCAGGGGCACTGCATTGCTGGTCCTGCAAGTAGTTCCGTGGTGTTGCTGTTGCCCTTTTTTCTTCACCTTGTCCTGGAGTGAACATCGTGGTGTTGCTGTTGGATTTGTTGTTGTCAGTGCAGCCAGCTACCAGAGCAAGCCCAGCAGGCCGACACGCTCCTGTGTCGCCAGCCCTGTTGCACAGCACCGTTTCGCTTCCCTGTAATCCAGTGGCTGCAGTAGGTAGGGAAAGGAAAAGTGCGCTGGAGTCCAAACGGCTGACGACTTTCGTGGCGTTGGCCATCCTTTTCTTTCACCAAGCAGGCTGGTGGGCCTGTCAGGCACACTACGACCTTGCTGTCATTCAGTTGCTGTCATCAGTAGGTGAGGTGCTCATCGAGTCCTTCAAATGTCGTTGGGCGAGGTGTAACGGTGCGCCGCATTGCAGCCCGAGAGCCAGGCAGGGTGCTGGGTGGCAGTCCACAACCTTCTGACAAGTGTCATGCATGCCCAAGGTGCGAAGTGGTGCCAGTGCCAGGCTCACTCCTACAACTTAGTCCCTGCGTTTGTCCCTGCGTTCTACCGACCTTGTCCGATCGGGCTGAAATTTTGATAGATGGTAGTTTGCAGAAAATAAAACATATTTTTCAGAATAAATATTTTGAAAAAATCAAAGGCGGCTGCGCTGTGGCCCTGGGGCGTAGGTGCAGGGGTAAGTGCAGGGATAGGTTGCGGGCCACAGCGCAACAGCTTTTGGATTTTTCCAAATATTTTTCTTGGAAAATATGTTTTATTTTCTGAAAACTGCCATCTATCAAATTTCCAGCCCGATCGGACAAGGTCGGTAGAACGCAGGGACAAACGCAGGGACTAAATTGTAGGAGTGCTATTGCTTAAAAGCGGTGCCAGTGCCAGGCCAGGTGCCAGGCTATTGCTTAGAAGTGCAACCCCGTGCCACGTCCTCAACGAGCGAGTGTGGATGATGGTGGGTGGGGAGTGTGGCATTGGCTGGGCGAGTACGGCCTGACGTGAAACTGAAGGGGGCTGCAGCACTGCCAGCAGCCCCTAAGGGCCGAGGCTGTGTCAAGGTGAGGCCACGGCACCCTGTCACAGCCACATGTCCGTGCCAACACCATCATGCAGCAGCCACCATGCAGCCATATGCCGTGTGCTCAACACCAAGCTGGTGTTCACTATTTATATACACCACATGCCATCCCCTTGCTTGGAAGCGCAACCTGTGCCACATCGTCAACGAGCCGCATCAGCCCCCAGGGCTGCTGCCCTTCTGCCTCCCCTGCCAAGCACATGGCAGGGCGGGCAGTAGTAGCACAGTTCTAAGATCGAGGAAGGGGAACTGCCTCCTGCCTCAGGTCAAGCATGTCCTGTGTCACCAGCGCTGCCCGCTGCAGTGCCCAGTCTGGGCTGCCTGCTGCTGCACTGGACAGGCAGGGCCAGCCAGCCAGCCCCTTCAGCTCCTTTGAGCTCCTTGCAACCACAACAGCCCCCGGCGCTCCTTTGACCTCCTCTGAGCCATGTCAGCCCCCTCACCCATTCTAAGCTGGACATGTGATGTATTGGCGGCTGGGAGATGACTAGCTGGGATTGACCTTGGCGAACCCAGCCCAGCGCCAGCATCAGGGCATGCTGCAGCTGCAGGCTCCCAGGTCTCCAGTGGGTGCCACTAGCACTCGCCTTCCCGGCGCTGCAAAGGGGCATTGAAGGGCTCAGATGGCCAAGCCAAAGACAGTGGTAATGCAGTACATGCTCTTGTTCTCCCAGCGCACGGTGCGGCTGCCGTCAGTGGTGCTGTCCCACCAGCAGGAGGCAGCTGTGTGCAAGCCAGCACCTGCATGCAGACATTGACTTGTGTCGCAGGTAAGACTTGGTACACGGGGGTCATGGGCAGGGCCAGCATGTGCGCATGGGGACCTCACCATTCTTCTGCATGATGATGCACGTCACCACGTACTTGAAGGGCTTGTTGAGCCCTGCCAACTTCTTCACACAGTTTTCTAAGCAGATGTTGGTCCACTGGCTCACCTGTACAGGCCACAGTAGGTGATTGCTTAAACACTTTCAAGAGGGTGTGTGCTGGAGGGCAGCTGCACCTTGGCCTCGCTGTACTGTTGATTCTGCAACACCGCGTCAACGGACTCCTTGATGATGTTGCTCACGTCATCAGCTACGAATGCCGACTGCGCAATGTTCAGGACGCAATGCTGGGGCGGGCCGGGGGCCGGAACATGTCCGTCGCAAACGGATCTGTGGGTCTACCTCCTCGCCCGCCACAGGGTCCTCCATCGCTCCTGCTCACTATTCCGCTTGCTTCAACACTTAGTGCTTCTTGCTTGCCATGGATGGTGGAGACAAAACGAGCATAGCGCCAAGCACGTACGCGTGGAGCTAAGATGTAAAGAGCTGTGTGCAGTCAAAAGTCGTATGCAAGCATGTCGCAGCTTTGAATCCGGGCAAAGCCGGGCACTGCACGCTAAAAGCAAGTGCAGCCGACAGAGTGTTGAAACTGCAACTGGGCATAGCGCAACGGTACTTCATAGCACTTGTGCTGAATACCAACCAGGGCATGTGCGTGAAGGCGCGGAGCCGTGACGAGGCTGTGGCGAGCTAGCTTGGGTTGCAAATCCCGACATACTGACAGCAACATGGCACCTGTGGCCTGCTACTTTACTATCCACAGTCTGCTTACTATCCACGCTTACTATCTTACTATCCACAGTCTTTGTATTTGAGGTGTGTACATCAGCCAGTACTACATCACCCAGCTGCCCCCATGTCGGGCAGGGAGAAAGGAGCAACCACGCCCAGTGTGCCCCCCAAGGATGCTCGCAAGCTGCACCAAGCGCTCAAGCTGCACGGCCACAGGGTGGGTGCAAGCACACACCAGCACCCCAGGTGCTCAGCTTCGTGTATTATGGCTGCATGACATCACTCCAGCTGTCAGCCTGGCTGCTCACCAATCAGCAAGCGCTCCCTCCTGCGTTGATCTTCTGTGATGATCATAGGACATGGTACAAGTGGGCATGGGGAACAAAATAAAGTCCTCCAGTTTGAAGCTGGGCGTGGAGGCCAAGCACCCGGAGCTGCTTATGTCAGAGTAAGTTACACATTTGGCTGGGTGATATGAATGACAGAGATGGTGATGATGGGTAGTAGTAATGATGATGGTGATCATCATCCAACCAGGAACACAACTGCTGTCCCTTTCTCTACTTCAGTCTTCCTCACACCTTTCCATGCACAGGCCCATGCACCCAATGTGAGGCTCTGTTTGTAAGGCAGCGGTAGCTGCATGCCCTGCCCTGCATAGCCCTGTGTGCAGCTCTAGGCATGTGTCACATGGTATGCTTGCATGCAGGTTTGACCACAAGCTGGCTGAGATCCAAGCCATGCTCTCACGCTACAACAACGAGTCCAAGGGGGAGGCGGCGCCAGAGAGGGCAGCATCCGGCCGGGGTGCTGGGGGCAAGGGCTTGCCAGGAGCAGGTGCCCCCTCAGCAGGTGGGTGGGTGCGGCTGCCAACCCCTGGGGCCCACCAGCACACCAGCACACTATAAGGTCAGGGTAGCCACGCCCTTCTGCCCTGCCCTGAGCACCGGGGTACCATATGAAAGTGCGTTATAGAGCACACCAGCCCAGCCCACCTGTGGGTTGGGTGCTGCTGAAGTCAGGGTGGCCATGCCCCTAGCACGGCTCTGAGCAAAGCTGCCTCCAGCCCCTAGCCTCAGACACAGCTGCACCTCGCACTGCCTAGCTGCAGCAACCAACCTGCCCCACCAGTGATGGCAGTGCAGTGATGGCAGGCAGGGAGAGTGGGCAGCAGTGTCCAGCTGCCAACGTGGTGGGCATGCTGGCAGCTATGCCGATATTCAGGATGCTGGTCTGCAGCAACACTGATCGCAAGCGCCTTGTCATGATGGCGGTGACGGTGATGTTGGTTGTGATGGTGGTGACGCGCACCTGATGACCGCTTCTGTGTAGGTCACTAGCAGGGAGCCAGTTGGGAGTGCATTACAGTGCTGTGATGATGACTGAGGGCAGCCCCATCGGCAGCCCTGGCGGCAGTGGCTGCCCTCCCCTGCCAGCCCTGTTCACCTTGCTCTGCCCTATGCCCTCTGCCCTGTGCCCTGCAGGTGCCAAGAAGGAGCGCAGCAGCAGCCAGCAGGTCACTGAGGAGGAGGCATACCTCAGCAGCAAGGTCAGCACCCTGCAGCAGCGCAGGGCTCCAGGCTGCAGGCTACACAGCAGCAGCACCTGACCCGACTCTGATGCATACAGCTGACGGCCTTAGAGGGGTTAGCAGTGTAGACACCAAAGGGAGGCTGCCTTGCTGGGCCCTTGGGATGGTGTGATGAGGTGTGATCCTGCATGAGTACCCTGCATGAGCCTGTCTCTCATACCTACTTGCAAGCACCTGCCTTGCTGCTTGACCTCCTGCTGGGCCAGCCAGAACAAAGCTGAGCAAGAACACTTAGCCTGTGCGAGGGTCAACAGGCCAGTTGTAGCCCTCAGCCATACCAGCTTTTTCACAACAGGCCATGGGGCGAGGGCCAGCGGGCATGCAGTGCTGTTCCTCTGTAACCCTGGTGCTGTGCTGTGCATTGAGACATCCGTGACTTTGCCAAGCAACTTTCCACGGCTCATTGTCACGGAGTGATGAACATGGAGGTGACATTCGATGAACATAGCAGTCGATACGCTGAGGAAGGAAGACACCCAGACACCTCAGCGCTGCTTCCCTCCCTCATCCTTTTGTGGTGCTGAGGTGTGTTGTGTCGAGCTGGTCTGGGCTGTGTGGTCAGGTGCAGGGTGTGGTCTGGGCTGTGTGGTGTGGTCAGGTGCAGCGCCGGCTGAAGGCCGTGTGGGCAGGCGCCTCCTCCTCCCTCACCAACCGCGTGCATGAGTACCGCGGCAGTGAGGCGGCCAGGGCGGAGCTGCAGGCTCGCGTCAGGCAGCACCTCCTGGTAAGATCGGCCCTGCCACCTGCCCTGCCACCTGCCCTGCCTGCCACCTGCCCCGCCTGCCGCCTGTGCCACCTGACCTGCCTGCCACCTACCCCGCCTGCCACCCGCCCTGCCACCTACCCCGCCTGCCACCCGCCCTGCAATCTTCCCCGCCTGCCCAGCCCCCGCACTGCCTGCCCCCAGAGCCCCTGCTGCCTGCCTGCCCCTGACCCCAGGCCAAGGCCCAGGAGGCGGAGCAGCGCAGCAGCGTGCACCTGGCCACACACAACTTCATACGCAGGTCAGCTCAGCCAGGCCTGAGGGCCTTCACCCTGCTCTGGCCTGGCTCCGGGCTCTGACCTGACTGGCTGGCCTGGCCCTGACCTGGCATAGGCCGGCCCGGCCTGGCCTGGCCTGGCCCACTTGAAGGCCTGGCATAGGCATAGCTCTGATTCTGGCTGACTCATGGTATATGACAGATCCTATCAGAAGTCAGGCAACTCTCTATGTGGGTGGGGCCCTGCCTGGCACCCTTGGCAGCAACCTTGACCTGGCCTGACTGCTGACTGACACCAGGGCTGTGAGCAGCAAGCCTGCAGCGCCCAGCAGCACCCCTCACTGCTGCTCACCAGCTCTCACGCGGCTCAGGGCAGTTCCCGTGACCTAACCACCCTGCACACAACCCCCTTGCCATACCCATCACATGAGCTGCTGCCCTGGGGCGGTAAGCAGGCCAAGGGTCCGGGCTCTCAGGCCCCACCCACCTCCTCAACCCTAGCCCCGCACCCCCTGCTGCTGCCCTCACACCCTACTCCATGACTCACCCCCCCCCGGCCAAGGAATTAGACTACTCTGCATGCACACCTCACCCATGGCTGCATCATAGCCCCACCCCACCCCACGACTGCCTCCTCGTAGACCCCAACCCCCGCCCTTCCCCTACCCGTGCCTGCGCAGCAACCGCCTGTGCCTGCGCAACGACCCCAGCCCCTACATCTCCAAAGTGCTCTCCCTGGCCCCCCCAGACTCCCCCTCCCCCTCCCACCTGCCAGGTCACCCGTCCCCCCCCACCCGCACCAGACCCCACACTGCAGACCCCGCCCTGGCCAGACCCATCCATGCGGTGGCATGGGAGCAGCCAGCCGCCACGCCCCACCCCCCCTCCCCTCCCCACCCCTCTGACCCTGCCCCCTCCCTCCACAACGTGTTCCTCACCAGCGGCAGCAGCCCACCAGACGGCAGCAGCACGTGGCTGACCTCCAGCCCTCTAGGGCCTCCCCTCACTACCCTCCACCGAGTGACAGGACCCCCCACCACCACCCTCCCCCGACCCCAGCCCGGCGCCCCACCCTCCCCCCGCTCCACCCCCCTGGGGGCCCACCCCCCTGCTGCCGTCTTGAACAGCACGCCGCCCCGGGTGCTGCAGCTGTCCGCAGCCGCGCTGACCCGGCTGCCGCCGCCCCCACGCACCCACGCCCACCTGCTGGCCCAGAACGCCCAGAGCCCTCACAGCATTGCCGCAGCTGCAGAGGCCCTGAGAGGGGTCAGCAGGCAGGGGGCCCCCCCAGCTCCCTGTGACCCACACGCCCTGCAGCCCACACCCAGCAGCAGCACCAGCTCGCCCCCGTGCCAGGCCAGACAGCCTAGTGGAGGCAGCAGCAGCTCAGTAGGCCACAGGGCTGCTCGTGCTTCAGCCGCCGTGTCAACCTGCCACAGGGGGCTGGTGCGCCCCAGTACTGCCCAGGGCAGGCTTGGCCATGGCCCCCCCCAGCCAGGGGGGCAGGGCCTGGGGGGGTGGGTGCAGCAGCCAGACATGCCCAGGGTGGTGACGGCCTGGTCCGTGCGCCCAGGGTCACCCCCTGAGCTGGGGGGGGGAGGCGGTGGGGCGCAGGAGGAGGAGGTGTCGGCAGCTGTGCGCTGCAGCCTGCTGCCTGGGGCGGAGGCAGTGGAGAGGGCGCTGAGGCTGTCGCTGACTGCTAGGCCGGCCAGCGGGGGGTCACCAACACGCAGGTGACCTGCTGCTGCTGCCTCCTGCTGCTGCTGCCTCCTGCTCCTGCTGCTGCCATTGCTGGTGCTGCTGCCAATGTCGTGGGCCTGAGGGCCCCTTTGCCATCATCCTTTCCGTTGTTGTTGTTGATGATAGTGGTGGTGGTGGTGGTGGTGATAGTAGTGCCTGTGTTGCCGTTGCTCATGGGAACCTTAGCTCTTACGTCGAGGAAGTGGGTGCTGCCCAGTTCTGCACCGCCCTGCATGCAGTAGTGGTGGTGGCAGGGGCGACAGTGGTGGTGCTGCTGATGGTAGGGTGCGAGGGTGAGGGTGGGGGTGGTTATGACAGTCATTGCGGTGGCCCTGGTGACCCTGGTGACCGGTGTCTCCCACACTGCCCTTGTGAGGGTCCCGTCGTGTTGCTGCTGCAGGTCAGACTTCCTGGCCCAGCACCGCTTCCTGTGTGCGCGGCAGCAGGTGCTGGCTGAGGAGGTGCGGTGCCGCAGGGGGGAGATACAAGAGGTAAGCTGCGCAGGGCGGCCGCTACAGCTGCAGCGCCAGGCAGCAGCCAGCACTGCCGCAGCAGTAACTGCCATAACCGCCAGCACAGCCACTGTAGCAGGTGAGAGCAGCCAGGCAGTCAGCCAGCCCCTGCAGCCTCTTGGTGCTGCCCTGCTGCCCCAGGCCTGCGCCTGCTGCCTTGCTTGATGGTCCAGCCTGCCTGAACACAATTCGCTGCCTCAGTAGTGACTGCCATAGCAGCAGCAGGGGCTGTGTGGTCCATGTCGTTGTTGTCGTCCTTGTTGCAACATAGCGGTTGCCAAGCAGCAGGACCGTCACAGCGTGAGGGTGTGGTGATATGCCGTTGTGTGATAATGTGACAGGTGCAGGGTACATTAGTGTTATGTGGCTTGGGGCTATGGTGTGAGTGTGGTGGTGGCGGTGGCTGCAGTGGGAGGAGTCACGGCGGCTGTTGGATGGCGAGCTGAGGGCGCAGCGGCAGGAGGAGGAAGCGCGGCAGAAGGAGGAGGCCAGACTGCACCTGGAGCTCACTGAGCGGTGGGGAACGCAAGCACACCATCACACCAGTTCTAGGGGGGTGGGGAGGGGAGCATCTGGCTGATGTGGTAGGCACAGCTGCCGGGAGGGGCCCAGGCACGAGTGCTGGCAGGGGGAGGGACAGCTGGCTGGCGGCAGCGCCCCCTGCCTGGTGGGTTGTGGTGGTGACAGCGGCAGTGGTGGTGGTAGCAGTGGTGGGAGGCCCCTCTGGCAGGAGCCACTTGAGCATGGGGAAAGGTGTGACTTGATGTAATGGGGGCCGTCCTTGACATGATGGACACTGTGTAGGCCATGGAGGTGTGACTTGATAGGGGAGGGGTGTGACTTAATGGGCGATGTCCTTGACATGATGGCCAATCTCTCACAAGGATGGGGAGCACCTCCTCCGCCAGGGGGTGCTGTTGGGGTGAGGCTGCTGCCACGTGTGATGGTCCGGGGTGTGTGTGAGGGTGTGTGACTGGGAGTGAAATGCCTGTGACCCCTGTGCAGCAAGCGGGCCTGGAGTGGCATTACCTCATTGGCCTGCAAGCTGCACTTCATAGCGGCAGAGTTGCGATTGGATCGAAAGGTGGGGGTGCGGGGTTAGAGGCTGAAGGGGTGGAGGCTGAAGGGGTGGAGGCTGAAGGGGTGGAGGCTGAAGGAGTGGGTGGTGCAGGGGTAGGGGGTGCAGCTTGCCAACATGCCAGCAGCTGCCTAAAGCTGCATGGCTTGGACGTGATGCTTGAGCAAGAGGCATGAATGGTGAGCAGGCCCCCCTGAGCAGTGTCCTGATGACCCTGGGAGTGTGGCTGCCTGGTCACTGTGTGGCCGCCTAGCACCGGCACAGCCACCTTGCACACTGGCAACTTCTTCCACCTGCACACCACGCTCCACCCACACCTACATGTACACCACTTCACCTACAGTCACATCTGCACTCCACTCACCACAGCAGGACCTCGTGCACATGCCATGAAGGGGGGTGGGAGAGCAGGGAGGGGTGGGTGTGCGCCCGTGCTGCTACCCCAGCTGCGCCTTGTGACTCTGCTGCTGGCCCGTTGGCCCTGCTGCCCTGCTGCCCTCCTGCCCAGCGACCCCGTCAGGCCTGCTGCCCGACTGGCCTCTCAGCCCTTCTGCCCCTGTCCGACCTATGTGCCCTTCTGCCCCTTCTGCCCTGCTTGCCTCGTTGCTCTGTACGCTGTGACGCCGGACCAGTCGTTGTCCTGGTCCCCTGCTGCCCTGCCGTGGCCTGCAGCTGCGTGGCGTACGCGCGGTGCGCAAGGCTGCGGCTGTGATGATCGCGTCCTGGTACAAGCGCATCTTGCTGCGGCGGCGGCAGCAGGAGCTGACCCAACTGATGATGAAGCTGCGGCGAGTCATGAAGCCGCTGCTGGTGGCGAAGAAGGAGCAGGTGGGGCAAGCGTGCTTTCTGCCCTGCTCCAGCGTCCTTGCAACTTCCCAACCACCAATGGTTGTTTGGCCGGCAGGCAGGCAGGCAGGCAGGCAGGTGGGGCAATGGTGACCTGCTCAGCTGCCAGTGTAGGCAAGAGCAGTGGAATGCAGCAGTGCACTCTCAACACCTTGCCCTGCTCCACCTTCCATACAGCTTCCCACCCGCCAGAGGGTCACACCCCGAGTCAGCCACCTCAGTCATTCCCTGGCACTCTGGTCAGTCCAGCAGCGAGGCAGCACAGTGCTAAGGCATTGTCAGCAAACCCATCTTGATCCCATCTCAGCACCAGCCTGGCAACATGCCAGACACGTCACGTGCAGCAGTATGCGGGGAAGCAAGTTGTGGAGTACATGTTGCATTGATTGGTTTACATCGTTAACGCTTTCAGCCCTGGGCCTGTTAGGTGTCCATCCCCCTCTAGGGGTTTGTATCAACTGCCATGCACCTTAAGGCAAGGTGCACATGAGCTCACAAGGAAGGCATGGGCAACAGCCATAGCAAAGCTCCAGTGTATCACTGCTGACTAGCAACCCTGAAGCTACTGCTAGCCCTGACTACCCTGAAGCCCTGAAGCTACTGACAACCCTGAAGCCCTGAAGCTACTGCTGCTGTTGTGAGGTAGTAGTGGGTGTTGGTAGGGCTGCTGCTGTGCTGGTGGCCAGATCAGGTCCAGCAGCTGAGCCGCCAGCTGGTTGAGGCTGTGGCTGCTGGCTGCTGTGCCTGCAGATCCGGGTCAAGTGTGCCGAGCGCATTCTCACCTTCCTGGAAGTAGCTGATGCGTCTGGCGGCTATTCAGTGTCTGTGAGTGCCAGTGGGGAATAGGGTGTGTGGGCAGCGTGAGAAACTGGGCATGTGGGCAGCGTGAGAAGCTGGGCACGGTGGCAGCCTGGGGCTGGGCGTAAGGGCAGCACTTGGGGCAGCACCCAGCTGGGTGAGGGGCTAGGCGTGCGGGGAGCATCAGGGTCGCATTGAGCAGCTCAGGGCGGCAAAACCTTTGGCTCCAGGCAATGCGCCCTTCTGGCTTGCAGCTGCAGCAGCCGGCTGGTACAGTGGTGGAGGGTGGGGCGGCAAGGGTGGAGGCATGGGCAGTGAGAGGGGCAGCTGGGGAGGGGCATGGGCAGTGGGGCCGCGGGTCAGTGAGTCCAGCAAGGGACGCCCTCTCTGGCTGGCTGTGCGCGGTGGCCACCCTGAATGTCTGCAGCAGCGACTCTTGGACCACACATGGATGCTGGCAGCAAGTGCCGTGGCAAGCTTGGCAGGCTGCAGGCGTGCATGGTGAAGTAAGCCATGGTCAGGCCCTGCTGCACCTCCCGCTTGGTTGCAGACCGCCGTGATGAGGTACAAGGAAAAGCTGATCAGGCTGCAAAGGATCTGGCGCATGATGACGCAGGTCGTTAGTAACGCACATCCTCCTCCTCTCTCCTCCCTCCACAAACCTGGCCTGACACTCACTCTACCTCCATCACATCCTGCTCCCTACACATCTTGGGCACTCGCTGGCTGGTGCGTGCACCTGCCGATGGCTGCGTCGACCTTGTCTGCCATGCAGCACCACCGTCGCTTGTCCAAATGCCCACATCTCACACTGCTGCCAGTGTCTGGTGCTTGCCCAGGTACGCGCCACCCAACGCATCATACTGCTGAACTACTTTACCCGCTTTGAACGCTCCGTCATCCGCCGGAACCGGAAGGAGCAGCACCACCAGCTAGACCAAGTACGAGGCCGGCCGCGCGGCCAGTCGTCAGGGCCCCGCAGGAGCTCGCTCGCCGTGGGCGAGTTCGCATCGTACTCGGGTCACGGCCGCACCAGCCGGTGAGGCGACCACGTCCGCCGCGCGTGGGTGACTTGTGTGACCGCCTGTCAACCGCCGTTCTTTACGCTTGCGCAGGGACACCTCGCCATCTGGCTTCGACTTGGGTGCTTCCAGCGACCTGGGCACCTTGAGCGACAGCCTGAGGGGTTCCGCGCACCTCCCCGGCTCGCGCGGCCCTCACACCCCCTCACACTACGCCGGTGGTTTCAACGCCTCCATGGACAGCGGGGCTGCCGTGATCGTGAAGGCCGGCGCGAACTACAGCCCGCACGGGCCCAGCTTGCATGCGCCAGGCGGAGCGCTGACGTCAGCGCTGAAAGGCGCCTCGCATGGCCGGAAGGGGGCGGAGGTGATTGACCCGTCCGTCTAGCTTCTCCAGTTGTCGGTTGGGGCACTCTGCGGTAGGCCAATGAGGTACCTTATTTCCACCTGCCCAGGTCATGGACCCTCTGCTTGAGGCAGAGCTGGCACAACATAGAGAGCCGCTGCCCCTGGACGTCAAGCATGAGGTCAGGGGTGGGATCGAGGTAGCGCAGGGCTGGGCCATGCGTTGAGAGGCCTGGCCTAAGGGGTGGGGTCGAGGGGCATCTCAGTAGGCCTGCCCTGATGTAGCAGGTGAGGTGAGGCCTGCTCTGTGTAGTACCTGCCACAGGGTCTGTGTCCATGCCTGCTGTCAGGCCTGCTTAGACCACCTCACTTGTCATGTGATGATGACGATGATGGATTCCTTCCGCGACTTGCAACATAGAGCAGGGAGGTGGTCCAAGCAGCCTGCCTGCCTGCCTGCCTGCCTGCCTGCCTGCCTGCCTGCCTGCCTGCCTGCCTGCCTGCCTGCCTGCCTGCCTGCCTGCCTGCCTGCCTGCCTGCCTGCCTGCCTGCCTGCCTGCCTGCCTGCCTGCCTGCCTGCCTGCCTGCCTGCCTGCCTGCCTGCCTGCCTGCCTGCCTGCCTGCCTGCCTGCCTGCCTGCCTGCCTGCCTGCCTGCCTGCCTGCCTGCCTGCCTGCCTGCCTGCCTGCCTGCCTGCCTGCCTGCCTGCCTGCCTGCCTGCCTGCCTGCCTGCCTGCCTGCCTGCCTGCCTGCCTGCCTGCCTGCCTGCCTGCCTGCCTGCCTGCCTGCCTGCCTGCCTGCCTGCCTGCCTGCCTGCCTGCCTGCCTGCCTGCCTGCCTGCCTGCCTGCCTGCCTGCCTGCCTGCCTGCCTGCCTGCCTGCCTGCCTGCCTGCCTGCCTGCCTGCCTGCCTGCCTGCCTGCCTGCCTGCCTGCCTGCCTGCCTGCCTGCCTGCCTGCCTGCCTGCCTGCCTGCCTGCCTGCCTGCCTGCCTGCCTGCCTGCCTGCCTGCCTGCCTGCCTGCCTGCTTGCCTGCTTGCCTGCCTGCCTGCCTGCCTGCCTGCCTGCCTGCCTGCCTGCCTGCCTGCCTGCCTGCCTGCCTGCCTGCCTGCCTGCCTGCCCCCTGACCCCGCAGCTAGTGCAGCGGGCGCTGCTGGAGTGCCGGCGCAAGTTCTACGCGCAGCTGTCCACCTACCGCACCAACATGGAGCTCTACGATGCTCAAAAGCCGATTGAGGAACTGCGGCTGAGACTGCTGAGGGATGCAGGTGAGACAGGGGCTATGACAGGGGGTGTGTGGATAGAGCTGGGCGGGGGTAGGGAGGGAGGCCGGCTGGCTGGGAGACGAGGGGTGTAGGTGTGACAGGGGCTTGCAGGGTGTGACCAGCGCTGGGCTGGGAGGGAGGGAGGGAGGACCAGCAACAGCACACAGACTACCACTCTCACAATTTGTGCTCGGCAGTGTGGCGGCAGTTCTGTGTATTTGTCTACAATGCTGCCCTGCTCTGCCCTGCCCTGCCCGTAATGCCAGGGCTAGATCCTGTGTCGCACCTGGCCAAACCTCGCAAACCCGCTATGCTGGTGCTGCTGCCCAAGCCCGCACTGAAGCGCATGCTACGGGACGGCATTCACCTGCTCGAGGAGAAGCGGCTGGCCGCGCAGGTAGCTCGCCGGGCGGCAGTCGACGCGTTGTGGCTAGAAAAACAGGTGCGAGCGGTGCGCAGGGCCTTCGACGCATGCGAATGGCACCACCCCAGCAGCTGCCAGGTAGCTGCTAGTTCAAAGCCCCCTGAGTTTCAGTTGTGCCCCAGCTTCTTTAACTATTTGCTGAATTGCTTCCCTGCCAGCTATTGCCGGCTGTTCCCAGCTGGTGCCAGCTGTTGCCGGCCATGCTGTCCTTTGCCACCTTCCTGTGCCAACGCTGCCTGCTAGCTGCCAGCCATAACACTTTGCATTGAGGCAGATAACTCAGTGCACGCTACCCTGTGCTACCTTCCTGTGCCAATGCTACCCGTTTAGTAGTGCTACCCAGTAGTACCCAGTAGTGCTACCGTTCTTACAGCAAGGGCTAGATCCCTGCCCTGTTGCCTCATGCCACTGCCCGTGGCCTGGCCACCCGCCCAGTGTTGTTGCAGCGCCGCTTCTTGCTTGCAGGCCCAGAAGCAGGGGGGCGCTGCATGCGCTGGCACCCTACCTGCTGCTGCGGGGACGGGAGCCCAGGGTCAAGGCCAGGGGCCGAAGGGCCCGCTAGCCCTGGACGTGGTGCTAGGGGCCCTGGAGGGGGTCGGGCCAGACCTGGCTAGCGGCTCCCCCCTGGCCCCTCTGGCTCTAGGGCCCACCACCCACCTGCTGCCCCATGCCTACACCCAGGGGGGCAGTGCTGTGTGATCGTCGTCATCATCACCATCATCAAGGCATGGCATGCGCCTGTTGGCATTGTGCCGTCACACATGGTCATAGTTTCAGTGTGCGGCTGCTGCTGATGATGATGTTGACAATGTGTGAGGGTGACAGTGTGTGAGGGTGAGGGTGTGAAAGGATGCTAGTGTGTGATGAGTAATGTGTGACCGGCAGCGGTGGGGGTGGTGCTGATGCTTGACATAGTGTGTCTGTACCGTTTTGCCCACACCATCAGCCTGGTATGGCTGCTTGGCCTTGGCCACTGTCAGGCGGAGTGGCTGGTTGGATGGGTGGGGTTGTGGGACACCACACAGCAGAAGAAGGTCACAGGCCTTGCTTGCAACTTTGTTGTGAATAAGCAAACACCAGCTTCATGGCTATGAATGGCTTGATTCATGTGGCCGCTCAGCCACACGGTTTGGCGGAGCCATGCAACCGCCCACATGCAGCAATAAGGCGGAGTGTACCCCTGCGCCTGCCTGAATGCGGATTTGAACCCTTCACCTGGTGGCCTCGCGCTACACACTTGGATCCACCATGGCCCTCCTCCCTGAATTTGCCCCTGGGCCCCACTGCTACTACTGCTGACCGCAAAGCATCCAAAGGATGAGCAGCTGGCAGGGGCACCCAGCCCTGGGCAGCAGGGCCTGGTGCAGCATCTGGGGCTTGACACCTGGCGCATAGGGAGCACCCATTCCTCCCGTCCCCCTCCTGTCACACCCATGGCTGCCTAGCTGCTTGGCAGCCATGGGAGGACAGCTGCTGCGTGTAGATGCAATGCATCTCCAATGGATCAGCCGGTATACCATTCACCCGTGGTAATTAACCATCCACTGTGTTGCCATGTGCACTGTACTTAGGCCTTCATGACATTGTGGAGGAAGGGGTATGAGGAGGTTGGGGGGTCCACATGGATACACATACCGTGGTGTCACATCTGGACACACATACCGTGGTGTCCATTGACCTTTGGACTGCTGTGCTGTGGTGGTGCCTCACAGCCATGTCTGCTGAGCTGTTGGCATCTCCTGGGTCAACAGCTGGTGGGTGTAGGATGCATTGACCGTTGGCCTTGCGGGTGCTGGGGTGCTGATATGCTGCGGTACATGACATGTGTTCTAGGGTGCGGTGGTTGGTGTGATGGGAGTGGCAATTGACACGCCCCTGTAGCCCCTGTACCAGATGCGGCCCAGCACCCGCCGCCCCTCAGGCCCACAGTGCTCCTGACCGCTCCAGAACATCAGCTCCGCAGTAGGCACTTGGCACCACCACTCCTCTCCACCCTTGCCCCCACTGGCCATGTCAGAGCCAAGCTGCTGCTGCTGCCCCTGCATTCCCCCCTGCTGCCCCCCCCCCCTGCTGCTGCCCCTGCATTCCCCCCTGCTGCCCCCCCCCCCCTGCTGCTGCTGCTGCCCCTGCATCCCCCCAGCAATGAGGTGGGACCAGAGGCAGGACCTGCAACATGAGCCTACTACCCCATGTGTTACCGCTAGACAGGGGTCTGCAGGTTATGGGGCCAGCTACTTTTAGCTGATAGAGGGGATCCAACTGTTAGTCAACCCAACTTTCGCGGTGGTGACGAGCCGGGGAGGACAGCAGCGCCATGCGCCACCTCTAGCCGGTTATTTGGCCGTCTGATCTGATAGGTGGCTTACACCGCTTAAGCCGTCAACCGTTAGGCTGCTTGGCCGCCCTCCCCCTCTAGGGGTTCGGGACTTTCTATAACGCACTTCAAAGCCGTCTGATCTGAAGATTTGAGGTGCACCGCTGAGAGCGTCCGGGGTTTCGGGACTTCATGTGGCGTATCTCAAGGTGCCTGGCGTGTAGCCGTGACCAGGTGGCCTCAACGTGCGATCTGACATGTCATGTGTATATCTATAGCTGGTATGGCTGGTATGGCTATGGCTGGTATTGGTTGCTCCCCGGCAGTTGGAGGTTGGCATGTAATATAATGGACCTGACTCCCATCGCACCCCATCCTAACTGAGCTGGTCTTGGGCCCTGGCTAGATGCACCAGGCCTGCCACTGCTACTTTTGGTGCTCTTGTTGCCGGCCATGTGAAAGCATGGGGGCTCAGGCTTGGCTTGTCCTGACCTGTTCACCCACGACACTGAACTCTTGTGCATGTACTGCCTGCTGGTTGCATGCTGGCCCCACTTAAATTCCACTGTGTCATGCGGGTCGCCTCCTGGCCTAGGCCACATAAGTTGTCCACGTCCAGTCAATGAATTGATTCATCATGCGCCTTGCACCCCCTTTGCTCGTTACTGGAGCTGCGCCATGCATCTGCATGGACATCGTTGCTTGCAACTGTAGCATGGCAACTGTAGCATGGCAATTGAGCGCTCAGGATTAAC
>JASKMD010000006.1:2344903-2617988 GCA_030144725.1 Haematococcus lacustris
CCCGCCCCGCCCACTCAGTAACATTGTGTCAGTTGTTTACAAGACACTGTGGCCAATGCTGCAGCACACACATGCATGGCTGCTCCGCAGCTAGTTGTGTATCAAGCTGTGCTCTAGCCTGTGCTCTAGCCCTGAGCCCACACAACCGACCCCGGCAGCAGTCCTGCAGCTGGGCGACACGACGATGCGGCACTGCTGTCCTCCAGCGCAGTTGGCTGCACGGGTCTCTTCGACATGTCCGTTGCATGGGGTACTGCTGCCTACCAGTGCGCCTGCTGTCTCTGGTACGATTTCGGAGTATAGTTGTCGATGCGTGTAGTCAGCATGATTCAGAGCTGCCTCACACATCGCTCACACCCAGGTGCGCCCAACTTCAAATTGCGCGATCGATCGCATAGAAGCACATCAACGCTTGCAAGCTAGCAACCCGGATCAACCAGCACTACACACGCGACAATGGCACTCCTGGCATCCCGTCCCATGGGCTTGATGAGCGCAAGCCGCACCCGCACGACCAGCGCACGACCAGCGCGCTTGGCAGCTCCCTGCACCAGCCGCGCTCGCAGCCTGCGCGTGGTGGCACAGGTGACCGCACTGCCGGCCAGCGATGATGCCACAGGCTGGCACGCACCACCGCGGCACGCGGCTCTGTCCTCAAGCCTCAGCCAAGCACAGTGGGCACGGTCACGCAGCCATGGCAGCAGTGCGCCTTTGTGTGCAGGTCAAGGTCGACGAGACGGCCAAGGAGGTGAACCCCGCCATCCCCGCCTTCACCAGGTGCGCAGTCAACCCAGTCAGGGATGCAGCTGATGAGTTGGCCATAGCTCCTCCCTGGCCCAGCCACATCCAGCATGGAGTGCTATGGCCCTCAGCCCATGGTGAAGCCCCTGCCCTCACCCCTGTTTGGGCTAGCGCTGCAGGCGGCGTGAGGTGTTCGCTGGTCGCCTGGCTATGTTTGGGTGGCTGGCTGAGACTATTGGTGAGATTCTGCTGCGCACCGGGCCCATTGGCCAGCTGGAGTACATCCTGGGCTTCGAGCGCAACACCGTCATTGCCCTGTTTGTGGGCATTGTGGTGAGCGGAGGCAGCAAGGCCCTGGCGCTCAGCTCATCAGGCCATGCAAACCACCAGGCAGCAGCCCGAATGCCTTGTGCAGGGATAGCAGTGGGTATGGCTCACGTGACTGGTGTGTTGATGCTTGCATGATTCCTGTGGCTGCCCTGCCCTGCGCAGCTGTTCAACGGCATTGGTGCCGCCTTCCCCAACAGCCCCACCTGGTCAAAGAGCAACCAGGAGGATGTGGCCAAGCGCCCTGACGGCCCACCCCAGGATTCCAACATCCTGGTGAACAAGCCCGGCCAGGCCCTGGGCATCACCCGGCCAGGTGTGCAAGTGACTCTGTTCCGCTTTGTGCAGCTGCCTGCCTAGCTTGTAATGTAGCAGGCTGTGCTGGCAGCTGATGCAGTGCATGCGGCTGTCTTGTTTCAGCTGCTGGCCTGGCCCACATGAGCCATCACTGCCCCCATGGCACGTGCTGCAGCGCTGCCCAGAGAAGGAGGCTGTGTAATGCTTGCATACTGACCACTGTGCTGCCCTGCACTGCTCACAGGTTTCTCCAAGCAGAATGAGCTGTTTGTGGGCCGCACTGGCATGTTGGGCTTCTTGGCCGCTGTTGTGGCTGAGGTGCTGTACAACAAGGGGCCCTGGGCCATGGTGGGTCCAGCCGGAGACAGGGGAGCTGCTGCAGCTAGCGCACAGTGCATACCTCGCACAGATCACTTGCAAAACTGCTTTGTATGTGGGCAGGTGGTGCCTGGCTAGAAGTCTGGCCCTGACCAGGTGGCAGGTTGCCCTGCAATGCAGATTGCTAGCTTCATTGGGCAGACCCCTGACGACGGCTACTACCGGCTCATCGGGTACGGGCTGGGCATCAGTGCCATCGCCATCACCGTGCTGGGCTACACCCTGGACAACGGCGGTGAGGACGAGACTGGCAAGGACATCTACTGAGCGCCAGCAATGGGCGTGCACGGGCGCTACGCGGCTGTCGGTCAGCAACTGCTGCCGGGACAGCGCGTTGTGCAGCCAGCGCGCCGACAGAGCAGAGTGGGGTACATATGCATCAGCTGACGCCATAGGTCAAACTGCGCATTCGCATGGGACCCAGTTGTGTTGTTGCATCGAGCTGAGGTTGAGAGCAGGGAGGTAGTAGTATATCAACATCGTGGCAAGCACCCAATCGACAACCCATGCAGTTGGTTTTTGGTACACATTTTGACGATAGTGCGCTTGAGGATGTGGCCATGTAAGAGCCGGAGTATGGTGCTTACTGAGCTCAGCTGACGCTAGCGCCATTCGTTCTGATGTGCATGCCGCCTGTGATCAGCAGCACATCGGCTGTGGCATGCATTCTTTCCGTCTATTTCCTGCGCTCATTCATTCTTACACGTGACACCGCTACTCACGTGAAGTTCCCCACCCGTAGTCTCCACCAGCCACTCCCTCACGTTCCATTTCACAACTAACCTTCTTCACCATCCCCATCCTGGGTTCCCCTAGCAGCCACCCTCCTCACCTACGCTTGCCCTTCCCTTCTCCACCTCGTACCCTTCTTCTCTACTCAAGCCAATAACTCTGCTATCATTAGAGATAGCATTGGCCTCCTATCCCTCCATCAACCCCCACTCCTTCCCCCGGTGCGAAAGGCAGTGAGACACTATTGTGCAAGCCATGCTAGTACGAAAACATAGCCAACGTAGCAAAGCGTGTGATGAGCAACATGGCCATCTTAACACTCAACCTTGACTTGCAAAACAAAGCAAGCATCAATGAAGTTGTGATATGATAAGACTGCAATGCTTGCGCAGTGATAACACAGGGGCAGCAACACGGTTACATGACGGCTAGTCATGCAATGTTGATCATTGTTCCAGCAATACTCAAGCGTGGCATGGCTGTATCTGCTTGGTAGCATGCGCCAGCAGCGCTTGATAGCATGCTCAGGCCTTGTTGCACATAATGTTAATTGCAGCTTACGGCTGCTTCAATGCAAACGGTGCTGCCTAACATGCCCCTCCCAAGACTTGAGCATGTTGCTGTGCAGCATAGCAGGAGCATAGCCACTGGTACAGTGCCCATACAGCCTTGCATGTGTTGTGGATGTCAAGTACGCCAAGTGATGTGAACATGTCGCTCCGCCTGGTTGCATAGATGACACACACCTCTTGCCACAGCCTGGTTGCAGGCAGGTCGTTGTACTGAGTTAGAGGCTCGTCAGCCTGCGCGTGCTTCAACTCCAGGACCAGCGGGTGCGGGCTCAGTTCCTTTTGTCTGGGCTTTGCAGCAGCCAGCATGGCAGTTATTAGATCAAGGAAAAAGGATGCACGACAGGTAGGGAGGGGGCTGCGCTGCTGAGGTGCCTGGTGGCAGAAGTAGGGCTGCCGGTCACTGCATCCAGGGCTGCAGTCATGTGGGCCTCTGCTGCCAGCAGCTGCTGACACACTGTGCCGATGCGATGTGCATACAGCTTCTGCACCTTTGCATGCCACCGTGCCTGGCCCTTGTGCCCTACTTGATCTTGGCCTTGCTACTGCCCCCTTGCTGGCCAGTTAAACCTCGGTGCCGCTTGATAACATGGCGTGGGCTTGCGCAGCAACACGGTTACATGACTGACGAGCTAGCGCGCTGCAGCACTCCTTAGCGAGTAAGACGTCGTGGAGTGGCGGTGCTCAGGCGCAACTCATGCCTCAAGGGAGCGACCGCCTGGCAGTGTGCACTTGACTTTGGTCAGCAGCGCTGGTAGGGGTGCAGGGACGACGTCTGGATGTCCAGGCGCGTGTGCCTGCTTTGCCAAAGCCACCATGAGCTTTGCCGATGAGCTTCGCCTGTACTGGGAAGCAACACTTGCACTGTGCTGAGAGGCTGGTGGAGAGGCACCACGACATCAGCGACACCATGGCTACACCTGTAAATCCAATCCTCTTCCTCCTCTTCCTCCCCCTTGCCCCCCCCCTCATCTTCCATTCCACTGCCCTCCTCCCTCTCCTCCTCTTTGCTCTCCCCCTCCCTTCCCCCTTCTTTCCTCTCCTTCCCCTCCTTCTTGCCCTCTTCCTTCTCCTCCTCACCACCCCTGCACTGCAACATTGTGGCAAGCAGCCGACCAACAAACCATGCAGCTGTTGGTTCACATTTTGACGATAGTGCGCTTGAGGATGTGGCTATGTAAGAGCCGGAGTATGGTGCTTACTGAGCTCAGTTGACGCTAGCGCCATTCGTTGTGGTCAGCAGCACATCAGCTGTGGCATACATCCCCTTCCGTCCCTTCCTCCGCTCATTCATTGTTGGTGTTGGCCTGGCTGTATCTGTGTGATGGCTCAACCTGAGCCCACAGCTCCATGGCTTCAGTCAGCTCCGTGTCTAGTTCCTCCCAGCCGCTAGGCCACTGGGACACTGCCTAAAGCCTGCCATGGGTGAGGCCTGCGACTGTTGCAGACTTCAGCGTCGCTTGTTGCTGAGCTCTTACCCCCATTGCGAATGGCGTGTTTGGGTGATGGGCAGGCTTAGAGGGGGAGTGGGAAGAGCAGGCAGGACTGGCTCGGTAGGCGAGGTGGGGGAAAAGGAGCAGGCAGCAAGCTAGGTAACAGTCAGGAGGGCTCGGAGGGTTCTGCCCGAGAGGGGGGGGGGTGGCGAGGGAAGTAGGAAATGGTGGCATATAGAGGGGCCGAGGGTAGGGGGGCTGTCATTGCTTCCCTTGAGGCGAGCGAGACGCTGCGATGGAACCAACAGGAGCAACGGGTTAGTACGCAGCGCTTAACTCACATAGTTCACAGTCGGCTAGGGACACGCACTATTCAGTTTCTTTGTCGGGCCCTGCTTTTGCTTGGCGTGGCCGTTCCGCTTCTTCCGTTTGATTGCGCGGTATGCTTTGGAACGAGATGTCGTTTCTTCCTAGCAGCTTGAGTTGTCCCAGAGATTCATGCAGTAATGAAGCTCTGTTACACCGGGATTGGCCATCGAACTATGAGGCAAAAGCAGCAAGCGACAAGAAGCAAATCAGGCATATCAGGCGAGCGATCAGGTGTTTAAACAGCCGTTGTCTTCGCCTAAACCGAAAGTGGACAAGCTGTGTATGTGGCGGCGCAGTGCGTTTGGGTGGCGTCCAGCCTCTGAAGGCAGTGCCACTTCATGACAAATCACTATAGACAGGAAGAAGCGTGAGATGGCGAGTTTGCATTGGACGGCAGTTGCAAACAGCAGAGGTACGACAGGTGTTAGCAATCCGACACTTTCCCTTGTTGCGGGTCTATGGTTGCACTGCTGGCCAAACTGCACATACTATCTGTGCATATGCACGAGTAGCTGAGCTAACAGCAAGCAACATTCTCCGCTACACTGCAAAAGTTCCCCTAACAGTTCCTGGCTATGTGACAAAATCGGCATACAATGGAGATCCAGCAGGCTCCTGCCTTAGACTATGATGCCAGCAGCATACCCAGTCCTGGCCAGGTCATATGTGAACCGGCAGCTGCTCCACACAGGACAGCAGAGATGCTGACAAACCAGGTGTAAGCCGGGTCTCTTGCACAGCCCCTTGGTAAAGATGCAGCTGGCTGCCCTCCTGGCTGCTGCCCCCTAGTGACGCTGCCACCCCTGGTCTCACGCCCGTCATGTCCACAACCTCCCCTCGGCTTGCCTGCCCGGCCAGTGTCCTGCCTTGCCATGCCGACTGCAGGCTGCTGCCCGCAGGGCCCAGGCTCCAGGGGTTGCCCAGCCCCTGTCCGCAGCCTCCCAACCAGGAAGCTTGCGACAGCCCACTCTGCAGGCTGCACAGCGACAGAGCCTCACTCTCAGGTGCTGTCAGAGTCATCCCTGATCCAAGGCCTGGAAGCGTGGCCGACACAGCTGGAGGCCCCACATCACTGATGCTGAGGGAGGGTGGGGTGTGGGGCTGGTGGGGCAGGAAAGGAGGGGGGCTGGGGCTAGGGCTGACTGTGTTGGGGCCTAGACTGGGGCCAGGAGCTGACCCTGTGCTGTAGGGTGATGCGCTGCTGCGGGCAGCCCAGGTAGTGGGTGTGGCGCCCTGGCTGCTGCTGAAGCCTGGGCTGTGGCTGCTGCCCAGGCCCCGGACATGCAGCGGCAGCAGCAGGCTGGATGCCGACACGCCAAAGCAGTCCATGGACAAAGAGCCAGCCCCATAGCCAGCAGCAGCAGCAGAGACAGCTGCAGCTGACCATGAGCTGTCACCCCCAGCGGTGTCAGGGGCAGCAGCAGCAGCAGATCTGCTGGTCGCAGTAGGGGACAGCAGGCCGGCTGCACTGGACCAAGGCCGGGAGACCAGAGCACCAACAAAGCCAGGTGACAGACACCGAGAGACGCTGACGTGCTGCTGTAGCTGTCCCTGCTGCTGCTGCTGCTGCTGCTGCTGGGCCCTGAAGGCTGCAATCTCCTCCTCTGTCAGGGCATCGTCGCCTTCATCCTCACCGTCAGTCCAGCCCAGGGAGCGCAGGAAAGCCTCCTCCTCAGCAGGGGCGGCAAACAGGGAGGCTGCGGGTGCAGGCTGGGGCTCGTCCTGGGGCTGTGACAGGTCTGCTGGCTGGACGGGGCATGAGCTGGGTGGCAGTGAGTGGGAGGGCGGTGCACTCCCCGTAGGTGGGGGAGGCACCACAGCAGCAGCAGCACCCGGCACAACAGCTGCGGCAGTGGTGTCAGGGAGGGTGAGTGGGGGTACAGGCAACATGGGAATGGGAGCAGGCCCAGCCGGCTCGAGGCTAGAGCAAGCAGCCCCTGCGGCCCCTCTCGCCTGACCCGTGCAGCCCCCGCAACTGGCAGCAATATCAGCTTCCTGCAGGAGGCTGGTACAGGACAATGCGCCACATGCTTGCTGCCTGTCCTGACTCTCGGCCTCGCCCTCCTGCTGCTGGCCTTGACTGTCCCCCGACTCTGGCCTCAGCTTCTCTTGCTGCTGGGCTGGCGGTGGCGCCACCTGACCTGCCTGGTGCTGCTGCACTGGAGCCTGTTGCCCCTGGTCCATCAGCACAAGGGGAGCAGCCTCTGAACGCCCACTCCCTGGCTGCACCGCACTCTGCAGGCCGTCCTGCTTGCTTGCTGCAGCTGCTGTCACAGCCCCTGCCTTAGGGCCTGCATTTGCCTCACCAGCCCCAGGACTGGTAGACGATCCGCCCGGTGCCGCCACCTGCTGTGCCTGCTTGCGCACGGGCAGCGCCTTGATCAGCAGCTTGCCACCCCCTGTGGCTGCCTCCAGCAGTGCTGAGTGGCTGCTGGGCCCTGCTGCCCCAGGCACAATGCCTGCTGCCCTGAGGCCAGAGCCCACATGCCCCAACTGCGCTAGCTTGGCCTGATGCCCATGATGGCTGGTTGAGCCAGAGGCTGCAAGCCTGCTACTTGCTGACCCGCCAGGCTTGCTGTGCTCATGACTGTCACCCTTCTTGGCCAGTACTGGGATCAACTGCTTGCTCTGCTTGATGGCCAACTGGGCCCGTAGAGCGTCAGTCGACAGCCGTGCGCTGGCAAGGTCAGAGCCTGCAGGCGTCTGGGTCAGCACTTGACGCACGTCCAACACTCGCTGGCCAGCCCCTGAGGCACACCCCGCCCCTGCCCCTGCTGCGGCCCCTGGTACACCACTGCCCCAGCCTGCAATCGACGGCGATGGCACCCTTGGCCCCAGTGGAGGTTGAGGGACCTGCCGGCCAGTGTCTACAGCTGTGTGCGCAGTGGCAGCTGGGGGTGTGCAGGAGGCAGCTGGGGTGCTGGGTGGAGTGGGTTGGGGTGCGGCAGGCGTACTGAAAGCCTCAGATGCGGCGGGTTGCAGCAAGGCTGAGGTGGGTGCGCAGGCTGCAAGCAAGGAGGTGGAGCTGCGCTGAGCTGTATCCTGGGCATGGGTGTAGAACGGGACTGTGGTGGTCAGCATAACCAGTGTCCCTGACGTCATCGCTTGAGCAGGGGGCATCTGCAAGTTTGCTCGTCCAGTGCTTTTCTTCTCGTGTGCTGAAAGAGAAGCCTTTGGGTGCATAGGGGCTTGCAGCTTTGACCTTGTGCAGACTGGGAAAGTCCCTGTCAAAGGAAACCTGCAAAGCAACACAGTGAGCAAACAATGGTCATACAGCTAATCTGTGCAAGCACACTAGGACTCTGCTGCAGAGATGAGGTTCCAGGCAGTAGAGCACGCATACCTTATGGTAGGCTGCCTGTGTGGCGAGGCTCACAGGCCGGTGAGCCGCTTGACGGTTGGCAGGGGCATGTGAGAGGCCATCGAGGTCTAGCCTTGGAGCCGCTGGCCCTTTATTTGAAAGTGACGGTGCTAGCTTGGGTGAGTACCACGTTGGGGATAAATCAGGCGCGATGTCAGCCGTGAGAGAGCGGGTGAGCTTGTCGACACCCCAGCCACCTTCGGCCAAACCAGAGGATGTCCGATGCGGCTGTTGACGGGCCTTGCAGCTTTGATCACCGCCTGCAGCCACAGTAGCTTCGGCGCAGAGCTCAAATGATGATGATGCTGTGAAAGGCATCTGCTGGCCAAGGGTGCTGTGCTGCAAGGCAGCGGTAGAGAGGTTCAATTGCTCGTCAAAAATGTTTCTCACCTGAACCTGCTACAGCGCCCTTCTTCTTCCACCCCGGTACCAGGGAAAACGACTCCTGGCCTTGACCCATGCACCAGGGGCCTCCAAGAAGCCGCCCGGGCAAGCCCCGGGACTCCTCGCGCTTGTCACAACCGCGGGCTGGCTTTGGTGGCTCTGGTAGCTGATGCTAAAGGGCTGGCAGTCTGGAGTTTGGGACTTGGCAACCCACACCTTCTGCGAGCTCTGTGCTGAGTGGAGCAGTTCACTGCATATGAATCCAGATGCACCGTTCGCCTTGGTTCAACGTAGTGCGCCCAAATGGGTACGCGACGTGGTTTGTGGTCGGTTGACGTTTCTGCATGAGGCCAAGCTATTACTGTCAATATCTCCTGGTGCACGCACATTCGACCTGGTACATTCAGGCTCCCTTGTGCCTGTACTCGATGTCTAAGGGATGACAGCCCTTGGACCGCAGCCACCTGAATGCAGACGCCCCCAACTAACTGAAGACCGACCCCTGGCAGTAGAACAGCTGTAACTCTGCCCTCACTGCGCCAAATGTTATGCTAGATACTCCACGAGTGTAAGCAACAGAGCCAGCCACGTTTCCATCATCTCAAAACATTTATGCAGTCAGTGGGCCGTGCACAACTGACACCCGGAAACTCCCAACATGGGGCCAGGGGCAGGACTGAGCTAACACACATGTGGCTGGCTGACCATTGAACTGAGCTGCAATTCTGTGGGCTTGCGTACCGCACGCAACATCTGGTGCAAGGGGGCCCCTCTCTCATGGTCCTCTTGCCATGCTGCTGCCATATCCTGTTGCTTATTACAAGTCAAGATGCAGAGCATCGCCTGGTGGGCTTGCAGCGACGGTCAAGACGTTGTCTAGGTACATGTATCTGCATGGCCGGGAGCATATGCTCATCATCATCAGTCATGATCACCAGGCATGTGGTGGTGACAGGGGGCATGTGGCTCCTGGACCAGTATGCAAACCTTCGCAGTTCATATTCTTTGTCAAGTTGGCGGACCAACAGCAACAAGGAAGGTCAAGGTGCACAGGACTAGCCACATCAGACCACAACAGACTCACCCACTGCCTGCGATGGTATCGTTGCTAGGTCTAGCGGACTAAGAGGTGGATGAGTACAGGACGAAGGAAGGTGGCATGGGAGCAGTAGTAGTGGGAGCAGTGGTATAGGGATGTCAGCCCTCTTGTCCCACACTAGGGCCTCCATTTGAGTAGGCCCACTAAGGGACCACTTGTGATTAGCGGGACCACTCAAAGGGTGTTGCGCTACTCTTACACATGTTAGGAGCACAAATGTTGGTTGCACTGCAGCCCACATGGGCACCAGCACATGGAGTTGCAGTTTGGCATCAGCCCCGTGCCGTTGAACGTCATTGTGGTCTAAAGGATGAGATGCTGACACTGTCCAGCACTGACGCAGGTGGACGAGCTGGATTGAACAGCATATACAATGCCGACCATCATGTGTGGAACTCGGCCAAGACTGCAGCAATGACACCCATGAACAAGGCAGCCAGCAGGTTGCACGCCACATCCCACAGCCCAGCTGTACAGGTTAGTCCCCTTAGCTTGCGATCCACGCACGTCTATGAATTCGCTGCCTGGCTCAGTGGCAAGGTAGGGGGGGGATTAGGGCCTGACAGCATGGCATGAGGCATAGCAGCATGGCATAGCAGCATGGCAGGAGGCAGGGCCTCTCAGAGATCAGGTAAAAAGGGGTCGGGGATGGGACGGCAGGGTGGGGATCGATGACTGCACTGTTAGACGATGGGTGGTATGGGAGGAGGTGCTGTTTCTAATGCATGTGTCAGTCATGCAGGAACGCCCAGGCTCCAGGGCTGTACCACAGGATCCACAATCTCAATAGCATAGCTCAATCTAATAGCAAGAAATACAAAGCGCCATGGTGGGCCGTGCACCTGGTGGTCTTCTTTGGTGCTGCTGTCATTGGCACTGGGGGTGGGTGGGGTGCTGATGCGGTGCTGCGGGCCTGCTGCAAGGTGGTGTGCAGGCCCAGGGGCACAGACCAGCGGTGGGGCAGGGTGGTGCTTGTGGATGAGCACCGCACCACCCGGGTCAGCTCAGCAGTGAATGGCCAGCAGCCCTGTGAGGAGGCGCTGGACCATGAGCAGCCCACCAGGCGTGCAGACTGGAAGCCCCCAGCAAGGCAGGCGGAACACCGCCGGTTGCGTGCAGCATGGAGCCAGCAGCGTGACCAGCCAGTGCGGGGCCTTATATGATGCCAGGTAGTGGCCCCCCACCAGCACCCATGCAGCAGCCAGGCAGCCACACAGACAGCAGGCGCAGAGCCAGGGCCCAGCACTCCCCCGCCAGCCAAGCGCAGCAAGCGCACCAAGGCTGAGCCGGCAGCTGAGCCCACCCAGCCCACCAAGGGCAAATGCAAGGCCAAGGGCAAGGCTGCTAAAGCCAAACCAGCCCCACAGCCAGGCAGGTGGCTGGACAGGGACTGCAATGCAGCATTGAATATGCAGCGCATTGGGGAGAGCAGGTGGCGGCCGCTGGAGCTGTGCTACTGGCCAGACCAGGGAGCGCTGCCAGCCAAGGACAAGGAGTACCCTGGCCTGGGCTGCAAGCGGCTGCGAGACAAGCCACCCATGGCCCAGCAGCAGCAGCAGCAGCAGCCTGTTAAGGCACAGTAGTGTGTGCCCCCCCATTTGAGCTGTCATCAGCTTACAATCAGTGCATGTTTCTCATGCCAACTCTACACCATAGCCCTAACAGGTCAGGCAATAGTGTAGGTGGTAGGCACTCATGCACCATGTCCATGTGTATTGGATATACTCCACACAGCCCCTGAACACCATTTGAGTCAGGCCGCTAGTGGCCCCTAGTATTCCCGCTAGTTGCTGCTAGTGGCCACTACTGGTCCGGCTCATTCCCTGACCTAACTTACCCTCTATCGCCCTTCCAGAACCTAAGTTCCAACTACCCAGCCCATGGCTTAGCCCTGCCTGCTTTCCCTCCCACCTGACAATCCTCCTCCATGGGCCCCCAAGAATCCCTAGTAGACAGTCTCTGACTCTGGTGCATGCTCTGCCTGCCCACCCCCCTCTGTGCAAGAGTCATACCGAAGCATGCCGCACTGTGAGCCGGGCCCTATGACCCGAGCAACACATGCAATGCCTGATTCTCAAACTTGATACATGCCAGCCTTGGTTCATGGCATCACAGCTGTTGATATCCCTGCGTGGGACAGTTCCTGTGTTCGCAAGCCCACCTGAAACCATCTGCCTTTGCTGAGCTAGGCCCCAACTACGTCTAGTGAAACTGATCCCTGCCCTGCCGCACTGCTGCCTGACCCTTTCCTCGCCGTCGACCAGTACCCACCAGTCAACCAGGCCAGCCAGTCAACCAGGACTATTATCAAGCCAGTGCGCACAAGACTTTCACCATGCCCGGCTCCTCTGCCACTGCTTGTGTACGAACCTGGCGATGCGGTTTTGAGCTACGGGTTTTGCAAGACCCTCCTGAAGTTGCCGGTTCCAACCTGGCTTAAAGCAGCTGCAACAGCAAGGAACGCGCTTGGCCAGCTGCGCAGTGGACTTGTAGCCTTGAGCCTGCCAAGCGTCGCGAATTGTTCACACATGTACAAGTCGAGGCGATATAGTCTCCGCGTGCTCAGTTGTGCGGGCTGCAGCAGCTGGGTCTGCATACGAGCATGCGGTTGTCGACCTTGCGGCCGGCAGGGTTAGGGAGTCCCCGGGGTGTGCGAAGGGTAAGCCCATACGACATTGCCTTGCAATATACAGCTATTGAACAGCCTAGAAGCTCGCTAGCAACGAAATGACGCTGTTGCGGGCACCGGGCCGAAACGACACAGGTGCTGTCGTCTACGTTCCAGACCTTGGACCTCAGCGCGGCTACTTTAGAGAATGGCGCTGCCGAGATACTTATTTCACCACAAGCGTCACCAAGAGCGTCACCAAGGGCTTCGCCACGGGCGTCTGCCAGCAACTTTGAGGCACCCCTTGCCTGCGAAGGCCACCGTTTCAGCGCATCTTCATTGTCTCGGGGAGCCAGCCCTCTGGGCCCAGCTTGGCCACGAGCTTCCCTGGGGCAGGTTGCACCGCAAGGGACGCTGCCGGGACGCGGCCCCACTGGCGTGAGGTGAGCTGGCGCAGCCTGGCAGTGCGATGGCGAACTTGCCTGCTGGCTGCGCTCAGTGTCGAGGCCGGTGCGGTGCTTGGTTGCAGGTTTGCCAGCGCTACCAACATCCTGAACGACGCTGGTACCAGTACCACCAGCAAAGCACGCTCGCACCTGGGCTCCAAGGCCATGGGCCACGATGTGGACAGCAGGTACGGCAAGGCAGCAGTGGACATGGCTGTGTGCTATGATGGTGACATCACTGCAGCGAGGAAGGTTAATGTGCACAGCAGAAGCCTTATCAGATGTATGTGGGCTCCATGCTTAACTGCCCGGCTGATGTGCAGGCCCACCCTGGCCCAGGGAACTCCAGGCATGTTGGACACACTAGGCGATTCAGAGGCCCAGGAGCGTCACTACTGGTAGGTCCTTGCTCACCATGGGCCCCGGCATGTGAGCAGCAGGTTCACTGTGTCACTGCCTGCCATGGAGTCAGGGTTTAATCGTGCCGTGCTGCGCTTGTGTCCCAACCCAGCTGGGCATGTGTGGCACTGACTCACCAAGTCAGGAGACTATGTTGCTGGGTGCAGGAGCGACTTGGTGGAGCAAGTGAAGGATGATGCACCCGGCCAGGAGCCAGAGCCACCTACAGGTCGCTGTGAAGCCTTAGACAGGAGTATCGCAGCCACGTTCTTTGTCTTCAAGAACATGCTCGACGCCATGGCCTCCCCAGACCCACTAACCCCGCTAAGGTAACACCGCCACAGGCCACTGTGCCACGCCTCAACCGCCCCCGCACATCTGCCTCACAGCATCTCATGCATAGGGGAGCCACCTGGCTGCATGCAGGGGGCGAGAATTGCGTGATGCAGTAGTGCAGCCGTTGGCACAATGGGCAGCCTGTAATATGAAGTTGCGGCAAACAGGAGCACTTGACATCAAGGAGGCCGAGTACCTTGTGAGCAAGGTGAGCCGCACAGCTGCTGATGGGTAATTTCTGAAGACAGCGCTGACGGGACTGACGCTGCACACTGGCTGGTGACCTCCAGTTTCATAGCCCTGGCATGAAGCGCTTGTTTGTGGACGTGGGTGGAGCCATGCAGCTGCCTGGGCGGACCAAGCTGCCCTCGTTCACCAAGGTGAGTGGGAAGCAGCAGCAGGCTGCCTCTGTCACTACAAGCCTGGACTGCTCTCCCATCCTTCTTCAAGTTTCCCACCCCTGGCAATGAATTGTGCCTGTTTTTGGCAGGAAATCCTTCCTGCCTTACGGGAATGCGTGGAAGGGATGCAGCGAGCACTTGATGCAGGCTTGAGAAACGACATCGCGCTGTGCAAGAGTCTTCTGCAGGTCCGGCCTGCCCCACTGCCAGTCCATACACCCTACTACTGCCCCACTGCCACACCTGTGCGGCTTATCCCGCTGCCTGCCCTGCTCAGCTGTGCCAGGCCTGTGCGCTACTGTGCCAGCAGAGCTGTGCAGCCGTGCCTCGCCTACCCTGTGACGGCCAGAGAGCCAGTGAGACCATCCTCACCCCGCTGTGTGTGCACAGGCCCATCAGGCGGCCAGCTTCAAGCAGGCTTTAGGCCTGTACGAGTGGCTGGCCTTACACAGCCAGGGAGAAGCCTTTCAGCAGGATGCGCGGAAAGCAGCTAAGGAGACCAAGGCCCAAGCGGCCATGATAGCGACATGGAACGTGGAGTTAAAAGCCACGGTGTGTAAGGCATGGTGTGAGGATGCCTTCTGCCCTAGTGTGAGCCTAACCTTTGACGCCCTACCTGCTGATGCAGGGTGACTCAGACGGCCCCTCAGGGCCCTACACCATGCTGCGCTTGATGGCAAGCCATGGGCTGCATGTTATCGCGCTGCAAGAGCTGAACGATCCGGTGGAGGTGCAGGCCATGCTGGAGAAAGCCAGAGATGCTGGTCAGTGGATCTGGTGTTTAACTAATTGCCCCACTGCCCTGCCAGCCTTGCATGGTAGCCACCATGCCAGCAGCCACAACTTCCAGCTGACCTACCTGACCTACCCTCGCATGCTTGATGCCCAGCCCGTCAGGGCTGAGACCCTCAGAGCTGGTCAGCTGGGGTGATTGATGGCGCCCTACCCACGCATTGCTAACCCGCTTCCCTTCCACAGGATTGGTGGGCTACACGCTGTACATGCCAGACGATGATGTCATGGTGCGCAGTGGCTATCTAACGGCCCGTCGAGGTCAAAAGGGCGGCTTCCTCTGCCTTGATGGCCACGTCAAGGTTCTGGTAGGTCAAACACCGGCAGTGCAAGGCTCGTGCAACCCGTGCCATCCTTGCCGTCCATGCCTGATCACACAGCCATAGACCCACAGCCGTCCTGCTGTCGACCTGCTCATCCCTGCAGAAGTGCTGGAGCGACAGCTTGGTAAGGGTCATGACGCCAGAAGACCATGAGGAGCTCACAGAGCTTATGCTTAAGCATAAGAAAGAGCCTGACGCGTACATGAAAGCTGGCAGCAACATTGTGGACATGGCAGTCATGCTTGTGGGTGGGCAGCCCACCCTATTCCTCAGCTGCCACCTGGCCGCCAATAAAAAGTGCAAAGTCCAGCGGGACATACAGGCACGTGCCATGGTGCAGCTGCATCGCAAGCTGCTGGAGGAGCACCCCGAGCTGGCCAGTATGCCCGCTGTCATGATGGGGGACTTCAACACGCCTGACCCAAAGCTGAGGTAAGGGTTAGGGTCAGGCGACATGCTGGCATCTGCTGTACTGGGCATTGTCATAAGCTGTGACGCAACCATGTCCTCCATGTTTTTATGGCCCATGCAGCGGCTGGGAGAAGGCCACCATGAAGGCAGACTGCGCGAAGAGCCTTCCAATGGAAGATGAACACGTTGACCACCTGTACCTGTGGTGCCCCACCACATCATCCAGTGCTGGCAGCATACCTCAGGTCAGTGGCAAACGCATGACGGGGCAGCTAGCTGGGCACATGCGGCATGTGGCTTCAACAGCTGGGTGCAAGGGTCGCATGCGAGCTGACATTCCTACCTCATGGGTTTGCCTGGTGTCGTGATGTCATGATGCTGTAGGCTGCATGGCTGACGAAGGCTGAGACCATTGATGCCAGCATTGGCACCCAATTGGGTGTGAGGAATAAAGGAAAGGAAAAGAAGACTAAGAAAAAGAATAAGGACAAAACAGCTTTGCCAGCAGTTAGTGACGAGAAGGCGGCTCAGCGTGAAAAGGCACGCTTGCTCACGAAGGGAAAAAACGAGGCCTGGCACCAGCTCGGGGTGTTGTCGGCCTCTAACCACAACCCATGTGTGGCAGCCCTGGGCCTGCCAAATCAGCCCACCCACACCAGCGAGCAGCTGCAAGCCCTGGAGGCGGCGTGCTTGACGTTGGGGCCACCGAAGCTGCAGAACAAGCCGTGACATCCATCAGATTAGGAGGGCGACCAAGCAACTCCTGTTCAGTCCTCATGCACTGCAAGCCATGCATCTGTTCAGTCGTATGTGACCAAGTAAGGGGTGGTTAGGCTGAGCATGCCTGATCACTGAAACCAGCCAGGCCTACAGCTTGTACCAATGCACTTGCCACACAGTTTTGGATTGGCTGCACTCCAACCCAAGGAGTAGAGTGTAGTGCAATTCATGTCTTGGCAATACCGAAGTTAAAGAGCGCCGCGCATTGATGTTTTCCTCTTGGTTCTGAGTCAGGTGCATTGAGTTCTATACCTAGCTAGGCGTACAGCTATTGCCCGATGTGTGACTTGTGACAGCTATTGCCTTGCAATGATGATAGTGCCTGATGACGTGTGAATGCATGGTGTGAATGATGCTGGTGGGACAATGATGCGAATGCTCCAGACGTGCCTGTGTAAGCTGGTGGCTGTGCACGGTCCTCCTTTGCTAGTGGCATGGGAGCAATGGCTGTCACCAAGGCACGGCAGCCCTGGCTGAGGGCTTTTGTTTATTTACAAACCTCACGTGCATAGCTCTGCCTGCGGAGCTCTGCCCCCATCTCAACAGAGCATGCCACACTGTGAGCCTGGCCCTATGACTCGAGCAACACATGCAATGCCTGTTGCTCACAATGCTCGGGTGTGGCTGCGTGCCTGCCGACCCGCCATCCTATTGACCCTGATCCATGCCAGCCCTGGTACACGGCGCCACAGCTGTGGATGTCCATGCCTAGGACAGAGAAACATCCCAATGTACCATGGTACCAAGGTAACGTGGAACATGTTTGACTGTGGGTATTCTCACTCAGCTGCTACCCTGTATAAGACAGTCCCTGTGTCTGTGAACCCCAAGTCCATTGGGCGACACATGAAAGATGGCTATTGCACATGGTTGCCAGTGGTGCCTTGCTAGTAGACCAAGAGTGTCTTACAGCTCGACAAGAAGACAACAGGGGCTAACCTCACTGGCATCACCCTCAAGTGTACCTTGTTGCCCTGATGCCTGAGATTGGGGCCAAGGTGGGGCCAAGTGGATGTGAGAGGTTGTATCCCTTCCTTGTGATTCTTGGTGGGTGTACTATAGCTGGGCCCACCAGTCTGGATACACCGACCAACCCCTGCACCATTCTCATCGCAAGGCAGCACCACAGCCATTGCAACGCAGCGCTCAACATGCAGGAAAGTGGAGGCAGCAGGTGGCGCCCACTAGAGCTGTGCTGGTAGCCAGAGCTGAGGGTACAAGAGCCCCCCTGGGGAATACCCAGAGCTGTGGTACAAGCGGCTGCATGACCGTCCTCGGCTTAGCAGCAAGCTGTGGCACAGTAGTGTATGTCACCAATTAAGCTGTCATCAGCTCACAATTAGTGCGCGTTTCTGTTTTCTATTGGGACGCTGTGTGTGAAAGCCCTGGAACCAGCAGTGCCAGCGTTTGAGGTGGGTGACCGCGGCCGTGCGTGTTCAGGGCCCAGCCGAGAAGCCAAAGCGAAGCAGTCACTCCCATGCAAGCCCACCAGCTGACTGGTGCCCAGGGGCCCTTGGTTCCATCAGCCAGGTAGAGCAGCATAGATCGTCAGAGTAGTGCAAAAGGATTACAAGCTGATACCTGAAGCCTAACGCGGATGGTGCCCAATTACCCTTGCCTCCACCCTTGCCTCCTCCAGCCCTGTCCCTGTACTCCCCTGTCCCCTGACCCCCTGCTGCATGCGTCTCACAATGCTGCATCAGGTGGCGTTCGTGCCCAGCGCGGTGTGCTGGGCCCTGACTCACGCCCTAGCCCACAAGTCTGGCTTGCCTCTGCTGGCAGATGACGCGCGCACCCATCGCCTCACGCTGCTGAGGGCGGGCCTGGGCGCTGCCTCCCTCATCCTGTACCTACTGCAGCCTGGCAGAGTTGCCCATGAATGACGCTGTCACTCTATTGTTTTGCTCGCCTGGTGAGAAGGACGTGAGGTGTGCTGGGTCAGGACTGGGTGAGGGCTGCCAGCCAGGGCTGTGACTATACGGGGTAAGTTACTGATATCCGGCTGGTAACCCGTAAGTAAGTATGTCCGTAAGCGATACGGGGTAAGTCCGAACCAACCGCTTCCCGTATGTGTGAAGCACCCTGTGACCTCTGTGTGAAGCCTCCCTGCAACATCAGTGTGTCGCGACGAGCGCACATCCATTGCGATGGAGTTAGGGTCACCACGCGCCACTCAGCGACTGCAGATGCAGGCACTTTTGCGCCGGTCTTCCATGGCAACTGCAGAGGATGTGCGGCAGATCCCCGGTGTCTCCGGGCCGCTCAGAAAGCGCAGCCGGACCGACCAGCCCAACCTTAGCACGTGGTTGAGAGAGACGTGCTAAGTACTAAACACTCGGAAGCAGATGGGATCGATGAGTAAACAAAGTTGGAGGAAACAGGTGAAGCAGGGTTGGAGGAAGCAGGGAAGGTGGAAGGGGAGAAGCGAAAAAGATGGCCCGCATGTTTGCATGGGCCCCCTTACGGCGGAACTTACAGATCGGTAAGGCGGAACTTACGCGTGTGCTTACTGAGCTACGGTAAGTAATGTAAGCGTATCCGTAACCCGTAACCCCGTATCGCACAGGCCTGCTGCCAGCCCCAAGGCCCGGCAGCAGCAGCAGCAGCAGCAGCAGCAGCAGCAGCAGCAGCAGCAGCAGCAGCAGCAGCAGCAGCAGCAGCAGCAGCAGCCTGCTGTGGGACCAGTAGTGTGTGTCACCAGTTGAGCTGTCACCAATCAGTGCATGTTTGTCATGCCAATTCTAGGCTGTAGCCCTGTCACAGGGGTCAGGCAATAAAGTAGGTGAAAGGCACCCATGCCGTGTGCATTTCTCCATTGCTTTACTCCATACAGACAAAACGCCACCCCTATTGAGGGTCAAGGTGCTTAGGGGCTGATCACACTTGAGCTGTGACGGCTTGTGAGGGACTGGTCCATTGCCACCACTAGAGCGTGACCCGGAATGTTAAACCATCTTTAACCATCTTTAACCAAGCCAAAAAGTTTAACCAATCTTTAACACTCCCGCCAGGTCGCACTCCGCAGTCGCGATGGAGTGGAAGTTAGTTTAACCAGTCGCGCTCTAGCCACCACCTTGCCCAGCTTCTCATCTTACCCCTGGTAGGGTCCAGGTCTTCACACCAATTTGAAGCAGGCTGGCAGCACAGTTTTAGCACACTGATCCCATCTACCCCACCGCCATGACATATACACTTCTCATGATTCTTTATCATGTGGGAAACAACAGGTGATGTGGCCTGTTGCACCGGGGCAGTGTAACGACTAATAGGAGCTCATGAGATGACAACGTGCAACGCCTATGGCCTTATGTGCACGTTACATTCCTCCCCCCCCTATTCGGCTCGAAGGCACGATCCGATAGACATCGGTTAGGGGAGATCTCCACGCGTTTGCCGGGGATCGAACCTGGGTGGGCGCCCAACTCCACATCAAAGGTTACCCCTTGCACTACGGCAAGGGCATCCGGTCGGAAACCAATGTAACGACTAATAGGAGCTCATGAGATGACAATGTGCAACGCCTATGGCCTTATGTGCACGTTACAGGCAGCAGCTGTCCGCCCCACTTGCACTGCTCACTGTTTAAATAGAAGGGCTCTTGGTACTGTCTCCAGTGTGCTGCACAGCTTGTTGGGGTGTCGCCGCGGCCTTGCTCGAGCTGATAGCCTGCGTCACCTGCCTAGGTCACCTGCCTAGGTCTGCCCATCTGTCGCTAGCGCGCCCCGCTTGTCACTTCCCTCTGAGCTTGTCCTGCATTGACTGCCTGCATGGGTGTAGCCCTGCCCCACCTGCCTGGCTGGACCAAGCCCTGTCATAGGGGTCAGGCAATAAAGTAGGTGGAAGGCGCCCATGCCGTGTGCATCAGTGTTCTTTTATGCGCTATATATAGCGATCGCTATGAGATGCCATATCCCAGGGGTCATTTCGCTCTATGAAATGGTCGCTTTGCGAGCTGCACAACCTCACACTGCGCGGACCTGTAACCTGCGATTATGCGTGTTTCAGCGTAATTCTCGTTACATTTCGCACCTAAGCGATGTTTTGAAGAAAGGTCAAGCTACAAATTCAAGGGATGGAATGTATGCCATTTTACTATGAGCTATAGATCATGCATCAGGGCGAAACTGTAGCTGATGACACGTGATGATGTCATAACATTGTACTGTGGAGGGCGCCCTACCTGCCTTCTAGACAGGCATCACTGTCACCTCACTTACCTGCCTGTCTGCCTGCCTGCCTGCCTGTCTGCCTCCATGTTCGACAGCAGAACCTCAACCTCCAAACCAGTAAGCCCACTGGCAGCACCTCAACCCTCACCAAGAAGCTGTCGGCTGTGCTAGAAAGAGCAAGGCACTCAACAAGAGGTGTGCATTGTCCAGTACAGCCGCACCTTGCAGGGACGGGAGTGTTGATAGAAGGCAGGCTCGAGACCTTCAGGCACCTGGAGGCAGCCAACCGGGGCGGGGCGGGGCGGGGCGGGGCGGGGCGGGGCGGGGCGGGGCGGGGCGGGGCGGGGCGGGGCGGGGCGGGGCGGGGCGGGGCGGGGCGGGGCGGGGCGGGGCGGGGCGGGGCGGGGCGGGGCGGGGCGGGGCGGGGCGGGGCGGGGCGGGGCGGGGCGGGGCGGGGCGGGGCGGGGCGGGGCGGGGCGGGGCGGGGCGGGGCGGGGCGGGGCGGGGCGGGGCGGGGCGGGGCGGGGCGGGGCGGGGCGGGGCGGGGCGGGGCGGGGCGGGGCGGGGCGGGGCGGGGCGGGGCGGGGCGGGGCGGGGCGGGGCGGGGCGGGGCGGGGCGGGGCGGGGCGGGGCGGGGCGGGGCGGGGCGGGGCGGGGCGGGGCGGGGCGGGGCGGGGCGGGGCGGGGCGGGGCGGGGCGGGGCGGGGCGGGGCGGGGCGGGGCGGGGCGGGGCGGGGCGGGGCGGGGCGGGGCGGGGCGGGGCGGGGCGGGGCGGGGCGGGGCGGGGCGGGGCGGGGCGGGGCGGGGCGGGGCGGGGCGGGGCGGGGCGGGGCGGGGCGGGGCGGGGCGGGGCGGGGCGGGGCGGGGCGGGGCGGGGCGGGGCGGGGCGGGGCGGGGCGGGGCGGGGCGGGGCGGGGCGGGGCGGGGCGGGGCGGGGCGGGGCGGGGCGGGGCGGGGCGGGGCGGGGCGGGGCGGGGCGGGGCGGGGCGGGGCGGGGCGGGGCGGGGCGGGGCGGGGCGGGGCGGGGCGGGGCGGGGCGGGGCGGGGCGGGGCGGGGCGGGGCGGGGCGGGGCGGGGCGGGGCGGGGCGGGGCGGGGCGGGGCGGGGCGGGGCGGGGCGGGGCGGGGCGGGGCGGGGCGGGGCGGGGCGGGGCGGGGCGGGGCGGGGCGGGGCGGGGCGGGGCGGGGCGGGGCGGGGCGGGGCGGGGCGGGGCGGGGCGGGGCGGGGCGGGGCGGGGCGGGGCGGGGCGGGGCGGGGCGGGGCGGGGCGGGGCGGGGCGGGGCGGGGCGGGGCGGGGCGGGGCGGGGCGGGGCGGGGCGGGGCGGGGCGGGGCGGGGCGGGGCGGGGCGGGGCGGGGCGGGGCGGGGCGGGGCGGGGCGGGGCGGGGCGGGGCGGGGCGGGGCGGGGCGGGGCGGGGCGGGGCGGGGCGGGGCGGGGCGGGGCGGGGCGGGGCGGGGCGGGGCGGGGCGGGGCGGGGCGGGGCGGGGCGGGGCGGGGCGGGGCGGGGCGGGGCGGGGCGGGGCGGGGCGGGGCGGGGCGGGGCGGGGCGGGGCGGGGCGGGGCGGGGCGGGGCGGGGCGGGGCGGGGCGGGGCGGGGCGGGGCGGGGCGGGGCGGGGCGGGGCGGGGCGGGGCGGGGCGGGGCGGGGCGGGGCGGGGCGGGGCGGGGCGGGGCGGGGCGGGGCGGGGCGGGGCGGGGCGGGGCGGGGCGGGGCGGGGCGGGGCGGGGCGGGGCGGGGCGGGGCGGGGCGGGGCGGGGCGGGGCGGGGCGGGGCGGGGCGGGGCGGGGCGGGGCGGGGCGGGGCGGGGCGGGGCGGGGCGGGGCGGGGCGGGGCGGGGCGGGGCGGGGCGGGGCGGGGCGGGGCGGGGCGGGGCGGGGCGGGGCGGGGCGGGGCGGGGCGGGGCGGGGCGGGGCGGGGCGGGGCGGGGCGGGGCGGGGCGGGGCGGGGCGGGGCGGGGCGGGGCGGGGCGGGGCGGGGCGGGGCGGGGCGGGGCGGGGCGGGGCGGGGCGGGGCGGGGCGGGGCGGGGCGGGGCGGGGCGGGGCGGGGCGGGGCGGGGCGGGGCGGGGCGGGGCGGGGCGGGGCGGGGCGGGGCGGGGCGGGGCGGGGCGGGGCGGGGCGGGGCGGGGCGGGGCGGGGCGGGGCGGGGCGGGGCGGGGCGGGGCGGGGCGGGGCGGGGCGGGGCGGGGCGGGGCGGGGCGGGGCGGGGCGGGGCGGGGCGGGGCGGGGCGGGGCGGGGCGGGGCGGGGCGGGGCGGGGCGGGGCGGGGCGGGGCGGGGCGGGGCGGGGCGGGGCGGGGCGGGGCGGGGCGGGGCGGGGCGGGGCGGGGCGGGGCGGGGCGGGGCGGGGCGGGGCGGGGCGGGGCGGGGCGGGGCGGGGCGGGGCGGGGCGGGGCGGGGCGGGGCGGGGCGGGGCGGGGCGGGGCGGGGCGGGGCGGGGCGGGGCGGGGCGGGGCGGGGCGGGGCGGGGCGGGGCGGGGCGGGGCGGGGCGGGGCGGGGCGGGGCGGGGCGGGGCGGGGCGGGGCGGGGCGGGGCGGGGCGGGGCGGGGCGGGGCGGGGCGGGGCGGGGCGGGGCGGGGCGGGGCGGGGCGGGGCGGGGCGGGGCGGGGCGGGGCGGGGCGGGGCGGGGCGGGGCGGGGCGGGGCGGGGCGGGGCGGGGCGGGGCGGGGCGGGGCGGGGCGGGGCGGGGCGGGGCGGGGCGGGAGTTCTGCGGGAGGGATAAAAATGCCAACATTTGTACCGCCATTGCGCTCAGCATGCTGCACGGTATGTAATGAGACACCTTGCACAGAGCTGACAGACTTACCTATCTGGGGATGTGCGAGACATGTATAGAAACCAGGTGTCTGAGACACGGCGGGGGTTTGATTACCAGGGGTAGGTTTTCTGTTAGCTGGGACCAGAGCTCTGCATGTAGCTCAGCTGAAAGCAACACGCACTCTATGACTCGGCATACTCTAGCGACACAGCAGTTGTAGCATGTTTTAGCATACCCTTGTAGTCCTGGCACCAGAGAGCATAGTCTTCAATCCTGGTCGGGAGGCGGTAAGCTTGATGCGCGTGTGATGGCAAGTAGGTTATCATGGCAACCGAGTCACGCTGCTGGTCACCGCTCAACCGCGTGACGTGTGAGAGTGAGTAACCCGGAAAGTTTCAAAACCAAGGCAGTGACGGCCTGTAACGATTGCATAGCACGTGCCTGACGTGGAGCTTGAGCAGTGGGCACGCATCTCAGCTCTTGTCCGGAAAGCAACTGCTGACGACCGCGTGATGAGCCGCAGCCCTGTTTTCCTCTGTGCCTGTCTCGTCGTTTCACTTCTAGTTCGTAGTCAAGGTGCGTTAGCCATGACTATTGATCAGGGTTCGAGCTGCGGGTAGTTCGTACATCGGTGCTGCTGATGCTGCTTGCTGCTAGGTGCCAACTTCATTACGCGCAGCGGTACGAAGCTTAAAGACGGCGGGCAGGACTTCTACTTCGTGGGTACGTTGTGATTTGTGACTGTGTGGCCTGTAAGCGTGAGCAGCACAGCAAGCTATTCCCCCAGTGTCCTCCAGTGTCCTCCAGTGTACTTCTAGAGTTGCTTCGGCAACTTCTGGAGAGCGCTTGACGGCTATGGCGCCAACTCAGCAAAGGGATGGTGGCGGGATGTGACTGGCTGGGCCAAGGCACACAGCAAGCACGCAACCCTGCAACGCGCGCACAGCGGGTACCATACCTGCCGAGGCATGGGCATACCACCGGTGTCGTCAGACGAGGCGCCGATGCCGGCTTGCATTGGCTGCTATGCGTTACATCTAGCTGTGTCGCTTTCCGTTCACAGGCACTAATGCATACTGGCTCGTGGACGCCGCTTCCTACTCTGGTCGAAATTACCGCATCCCGATCTTCTTTGAGAAGGCGAAGGTGCGCCTCGCCCAGTGCTCACTAAGTGGGCCATGATGCAGCTTCGGCAAGGTCATCTTCTTATATGGTCATTTTGTTCTGCTCCCTGCCCTGCAAGTGTAATGTCACAGTGGCTTGCATCTGGGGTGCATCTGAAACCTGGCTGCCTGGCTACTGAAACTGACTGCAGCCCATGTTCCTGACTCATGCCATGCAGGCGATGGGCCTAAAGGTTGTGCGTACCTGGGCTTTCAACCACGGCTCACCCTCGACCCCTTCGTATGGCAGCAATACCCTGCTGTACAACGCGCGAGAGGTGGCTGGGCTGGACAGCATCATACAGCAGGTATGGCCTCATGGCTGCTCTCCCTGTCTGCCCACTGCTGCCTGGAGCTCCTGAACATGCTTGTCCTCAACATGCTTGTCTGAGACATGCTGACGTGCACCATGTGCATCGCACAATGTTATTCAATGTCATTCATAGCCCCCTTCTTCATCATCATCAATGTTACCATCAGGAAGGGCAAAACCAGCAACACTGACAGAAACTGTAATGCGCTGCCATGCCTGACAACTTGGCCAGTTTACCACTGCCACATGACTCTGGTGCTGCAGGCTGGTGCTGCTGGCGTGCGGCTGCTGCTCACGCTGGGCAATCTGTGGCCCGCATATGTTGGCCCTGAGCTGTTCCTGTGGGCTGCCGGAGAGTCAGGTGGGCAGGGGCTGGGAGCAGGTGCAAGGGAGGGTCAGTGCTCTGTGCCGGCATGCTGCATGTCAGGCGCCAGCCCCGCCTGCCTGCCTGCCTGTGTGCAGTCTTGCCCTAGCCCTTTGCAAGCCGATGCTGATGTGGCGTGCAGGGGATGTGCTGAGCTTCTACTCCAGCCCCAAGGCAAGGGCCCTGTACAAGCAGCACATCACCAGCGTCACGTCTCGCGTCAATTCACTGACCGGGGTGGCTTACAAGGACGATCCCACAATCATGGGCTGGGACGTCATGAACGAGCCCCGCTGCCCTGGTAAGCCGCCGTGGGGCTGGTCAGCACACTGCCAGTGCTGCCCATGCTGCCATGCCACCTGACTGTGCCCATCACTGAAGGCTGATGTCCTAGGCATGCTGGTGGTGGTGGTGGTGGCGGTGGCAGTTCACAGACCCTGCCCTGGCCTGTGGCTAACTGCTGCTGTGGCGGCTGTGCTGGCGGTTGCTCCCTTCTGTCAGGTTGTGACAGCCCCACGAACAAGGCCTTCCACACATCTTGGCTGCAAGAGATGAGCGACCACGTTGCTGCTGCCGCCCCTAAGCAGCTCATTATGCTAGGCAGTGAGGGCTTCTTTGGGCCCAATGACCCCCAGCTTTACTATAATCCAGGTAAGCAAGGCAAGAGGAAGCATGGTCAAGCATGCAAGCTGTGCAATTTTGCAGCTGACATGGGTCATGTCATGTCATCAGGTCATGGTGCGGAGAAGGCCCAGCTGCTGCTGTTGCTGCTGCTGTTGTTTGTGGCTGCCCAGGGGCTGGCAGTGCCTGTGAGGGTGATGCATGGCGGGAGGAGAGCTCGCTGTCTGCCCTGCATGTCACCACCATGCATGTCTACTGGCGCCAAACTGAGGGCCTGCCCTCCCAGGTCAGCAGCGACCTGCCAGCCAGTAAGCCAGCCAGCAGGAACGTGTTTCACACCGGCACAGCTGCAGGCAGACATGCTTGCACCTTCAATGAGGCAGCCTGGAAGGCTGTAGAGAGGCAGCTGCCAGCCCCTCCCATGCACGCCAGGCTGGCTGTTGATGCAGTTTGGCAATGTGTGCACTGTGCTGCACTATGCAGGGTTGGCGCCGCATGAACTTTGAGGAGTACTTTGCCTGGTTCTCCATCTACGTGGACCTGCACATCCAGGGGTCAGCCGCAATGGGCAAGCCCATCCTGCTGCAGGAGTTCAATATCCTGTCATGGTAAGCAGCTATACAGGCATACAGGGTGAGACCCTGCTAAGCTGGCACTCGCGCGAACAGAGGCATGTGAGCCAGGTTCCTGTCCTGCCCTCCACCATGCAAGGGGTGTTGCAGGCAGCACTTCACATCCCTTGCAGGTGCCACTCTCCATTGCTGCCTCATCTCTGATTGCTCGATGACATTGGCGGGTTGACTCCATTCTTGCCCAGCCTGTTCGTGACCCCAATCTGGTTGACCTGCCCCACCCTCATTGCAGGAAGTTCAGCGACCAGCAGCGGGCCGCTCTGTTCCAGCTGGCCTTTGACAAGCTTGCTGCCAGCAGGAGCTCTGGAGGTGCCCTGGCAGGCGTGATGTTCTGGAGCGCTGCGCTGCAGGTCAGCACACCACCACCTGGGGTGTCCTAGCAACTGCCATGTGCCACATCTTGACCTGTGTGCCAGCCGCCTGCTGTGCAGCTGCCTGACTTGTGACAGCCATGGTAAGGGCCAGGCTGTGATCACATGAACTGGCTGACAGGCTGATTAAAGCACTCAGCGCTGCTATGCAACACCATGCCACAATGCCAAAGGGCCACACAGCCTGGCAGGCAGCTCCTGACCTGCCCACCTCCTGGCCATGGCTCCTACAGGGCGTGGCTGACGACGGCTACAACGTCTACATTGACCAGCAGCTGGCAGGTGGCCCAGCCCCCTCTCAGGTGCAGGCTGCCAGTGGCCCTGACGCCTCCGCTGGCCGCAAGCTGCTGCAACAAGCTGAGGCGGGCCAGCAACACGACCCTGCCCTGGCCCTGCCCCTGCCCATGGTGCAAGTGGGGCTGCCAGCTGGATCTCAAGCAGACCCAGGGCCCTCCAGGCAGCTGCAGCAGCTGGGTGGCGGTGGAAGGTCATTGCTGGAGGACACCCTAGATGGCTTCAGGTGGGTTTGAATGCAGCGGCATGCAAAGGTGTGTATGCATCAGCACCTGTCCAGCAGCAGTCACACTCTCATAAACCTGGTGTTACACATTGCTGTTGCTGCTACCAAGGACGAGCATTGCTCGCCATCAGCCACTCCACTGGCTTCCCTGCTGTGGGCATTGCCCACTAGCTGGGTCAGCCGGCCCACTTGCAGGCGCAGAGATGTGCTGGTGGCAACTGTAGGGAGCAGGCCACTGCTTCAGCGCCCTGGTTTCCGCTGCTGCAGGCGTGGCCCCTGGCGTTGGTCCTGCGCTGATGCTGCCGCAGCCACCTGGAAGCCAGCCTACGAGCCCCTCCCCACTGACCAGGCTGCACCCTTCCTGTCTAGGGTGGCTGGTCAGACCACCCTGCAAGTCGTGGTGGCTGCAGCACGCCAGTACTAGTCAAGCTTGGCTGTCGTTAGGCTGCCTTGACCCATCCTTGCGTACGCGCTGCCTGTCCGCAATCTTGGGCCCGACCAACCTGACCTTGGGTCAGCTTGGGTATGGCGTAGCAACTGAGTGTTGTCGCCAGACTTGATGCTGCTGGTCTGACTAAAGGCATGAGGCACACATGCAGCCAGGGCTGTGCTCTTGACGCATGGAGGGTGGGGCCTGCATTGCGGTGTGCAGCAAGACCTGGAAACTCAGCAAGGGCACGTCAGTCATTGGCTTGGCCCCTGCTCTTGTTCACACGCGCGCCATGTTGGGTGGGTCAGTATCTACACAGTGTGAGCCATGCAATGATCCATGCCCTTCTCAGAGCTATGTGTTTGCAGCTGTGTTGATGAGCGAGCTTGGACGCACTAGCTATAAGGACAGCTGTATGGATAGGCAGGTCTGAACCGTGATGGTAGATGGGAGGAGGGAGTTGAGACAAGGTGATTGGCAAGAAGAAATGGCTGCAAAGCAACGAACAGAAGTTGAGAAGCATTGCATCATACTACTGCTATTGGGTGCGGAGTGTGAGGTAGGGGAGTGGGAGGTGCGAGTGTACCTGGGGGTGGGGAGTGGTCACCATTTTCCAGTGAGGTGGTGTGTGAGCTGGTAGTATAGGGTAGTAAGGGGCGTGGGGATGTCATGGTGTGCTCTTGCGACAGACGTCATTAGACTAGTTATTGGATGGGTGTGACGTATGAACGGTATGCAGTATAAAACGACTTTCATGTGGAGGAAGTTGGGGAGGAGGGCGGGGTGTGTTGTATAGTAATACTTTGCTGTTGTGATGTCATAGGGTCGTGTGGCATGTGGTAGTAGATAACTACACTACGCCCTGAGTGGCAAGTTGATGGAAGTGACAAGATGTGATGTCCAGTTGTAACCTCCAACAGCGCTGTATGCTGATTGACCATAGTAGCTGTTGTGGGCTGCACCATGTGATCCTACAGTGCCATGAGGGATAGGTTGGCTGGTTGCCTCACCTCACGTCCTTTGGCTTTGGTCTTAAGCTGATGCCTCCTGGGCCACCCCTAGCTGGCTGCATACTTATTCTTCATGGCAGGCATCATCATGTATCACCCTCGCAGCTGCTTGGCTTTGTGGTAGGTCTTCAGGCTAGACGGCCTTGTATACCAACAGGGTCCAGAACTGATGTGGACTGAGGACTAGGAAAATGTCGTGCGGATGGTGTTATGATAGGCCACCTTCATGGAAAAGTGGTCTAGCATGTTTATGTGCACCGTGCAGCCTGAGCTTCTGCTTTACCCACCTGATAGGGGGGAGGTACCCTTCCGTTACACTTCTTTTTTAGTAGCCCTCACGCTACACGTTCATAAGCCCCGAAGCGATACATCCCAACCTGAACATGGTCATGCTCGTGCGAAGTTCTGCCAAAAGCCGTCTGTCCATCAGGTGTGGCGCCTTGTGATCAGGCCAATGCCATTCCCATGCATCAACCATGCAGCGGGATGTTGTTGCATACCATGGGGCCTCAGTGCATTGTCCACCGCTCACAGCACTCCAGTCCACCCGCAAGGGCCCGTAAGGGCCACATCAATGACGCTTTGATCACTGGTCTATCGCATGTCTTCGTCATGCACACTTGTCAACTCTTCAACCAGCTGAAGCAATTGTCGATGTAAGGCTGATGTAAGTCATCTTTGTGACAATTTTGTGCTTGACCATACCAGCTTATGTGCCCCTCACCGTGTGATCCAAGAACGCCATGGGATGGGAAGACCCCCCACACCATTGTGTACTGTGGGTCTTCCCATCCCATGGCGTTCTTGGATCACACGGTGAGGGGCACATAAGCTGGTATGGTCAAGCACAAAATTGTCTATGCTGCATTTAGGGGCATTTGGGGCATTTGGGGCATGCCTGCTAAATGCATTTGGGGCATTTGGGGCATTTAGGTGCATTAATGCTATTTATGAAATTTATTTATGAAATTTACGACATTAATATTGCATATAAATATATTACTGCATTAATATAAACTAATATATATTGCATATATATATTGCAATATTGATATTAATATATTAAAAAATCAATATATATATTGATAATTTTTAATATATTGACAAAAATATAATTGATTAATATAATTGATCAATTATAAATTTACTTGTGATACACTGTATATACTGTATATACTGTTACACTATAGAATAAATTGAAATTATAACTATAAATTTAATTATAATCATAAATTTAATTATGATACACTGTATATACTGTATATATCTGAAGTGTATGCAAAATACAGGATCAAATAATTTTCCATAACTCGGATGAGTATATCAAGGCTGCAAAGGGCGAGCAGCTAGCTCCGCGTGTTCCGCAAGTGTACCGCAAGTCGCGAGTGTGCTAGTTGCATGTAAGGCTTGCACGTCGAAACCTGCAAGTCGCGAGTTTCCCGAAAGAGCTCGCCTACGCAACTATTGCAACCTCAACGCGGCAATTGCAGCAAAGCGCGGTAGCTTAGCGGACATGTTGCCAGGCTGGCATGTATACTTATATTTGCCAGGCTGGCATGTTGACTAGAAGCTTCGGGCTTTGGGCAGGCCGCGCTCATAGCGGAAAGACAAAGGGAACGCTTTGTCGTTGCTGCTAAGTTACTTCGTTGTCAAAAACTTCAGATATTTGACCTAACGTTGACCGCGCTTTTGTATAATTGCCGGGCCGCGGGGTACGCCCCTGTATAATTGACGGGCCGCGGGGTACGCTTTTGTATAATTGACGGGCCGCGGACCTCAGATATACCAGATAATCGCCTCTACCTCGCACATTACGCGAATCTAATGGACTCGTCCTCGTCTCCGCGGCCATATACACCTCGGCTGCGCCTCGGTGTATATGGCCGCCTCGCCTCGGACTCGTCCATTATTTTCGCATAATGTACTCGGCCCGCCGATTATCCATTACATACTGTACACTATAGAATAAATTGAAATTATAATTGATCAATATAATAGATCAATTATAAATTATCAATATATTTTTATCAATATATTTTTTATCAATATATTAAAAATATTAATATTGCATATATATTAAGTGCATTAATGCCCCTACATGCATTTGGGGCATTTGGGGCATTTAGGTAGCATAGACAATGGGGCCTATGCTGCATTTAGGGGCTGGATGTCTTTGCATACCATACCGTCCAATTGCAGTGTCCACTGCTCACAGCATGTCAATGTGCCGGACGGCTAATTGACCATGGACTTATGTGGGGCTGTGGTCACATGCCTTTTGTTGCGCCATAAACACCTTTCAACTATCAGCAACTGTGAAGACCAGTGATGTGAATATGATGCACGTTTGAGCTCTACGCCGCCTTTCTGTGCTATCCTTACGACGCGTCGAGGTAACTTGGCGGCGTGTGGGCATGTGGAGTCACTCCCGATCAGGGTCAGTCGGCCCGGGGTGACCCGGCTGCGAGAAGCGGAGTCGCGAATTGTTGTGCGAGAGTGTGAACCGGATCGTTTGAAGGTGCACCACCGACGACACAGCGTCATTGCGGCAAGCGTACTGCGCATAGGTGTGTGGGAACAACCCAGGTCTACATCCCAGCTACTGACGACCGCGTGATGACCCGCAGTCCTGTCTTCTTATGTGCCTTCCTGGTCGCTGCATCTCTAGCCCGCAGCCAAGGTGAGCTCGCCAACACCGTCACCCCGGGAGCGCGCTGCACAGCAAGTCTCATATGAAAATGAGCTGATGCTGCGCGCTGCTAGGTGCAAGCTTCGTAACACGCAGCGGCACGAAGCTGAAAGACGGCGCGAAGGACTTCTATTTCGTGGGTACGTTAGATTTCAGCGTTAAACCCACAGAGTGCGATCAGGCACCAGCAGCTTGATCCCACAATTGGGTCGCTTTCACGTACCCGCTCTTGCTTCGGCAACTCCTGGATAACGATTGACGGCTGCGTCGCCAAATTAGCAAGGGCTAGTGGCGGGGCGTGCCGAGCTGCGCGAGGGGCGCACACAGCTAACACGTAGTCTCGCAACGCGCGCAGCAGCTCCCATACTTGCCGAGGCTCTGGCACAGCGCCGGCCTTCCAATAGTCAAACGAGGCGCCGCAGCCGGCTTGTAACAGAGTGCAGCGAGCTACGTCGGACTGCGTTGCTTCCCTTTCGCAGGCGCCAATGCTTATTGGCTCGTGGACGCCGCTTCCTTCCCGAACCAAAACTACCGCATCCCGATCTTCTTTGAGAAGGCGAAGGTGCGCCTGCCGATGCTCGCCCAGTGCTCACCAAGTGGGCCATGATGCAGCTTCGGCAAGGTCATCTTCTCATCTGGTCATTTTGTTCTGCTCCCTGCCCTGCAAGTGTGTTGTCACAGTTGCTTGCATCAGGGTTGCATTTGAAACCTGGCTGTCTGGCAACCAAGACTGACTGCAGCCCATGCACCTGACATGCCATGCAGGCGGTGGGCCTAAAGGTTGTGCGTACCTGGGCCTTTAACAACGGCTGTCCGTCTACCTCTGCATATGGCAGCAACACCCTGCTGTACAACGCGCGAGAGGTGGCTGGGCTGGACAGCATCATACAGCAGGTATGGCCTCATGGCTGCCCTTCCTGCCCGCCCCACTGCTGCTTGAAGCTCCTGAACATGCTTGTCTGAGACATGCTGACGTGCACCATGTGCATCGCACAATGTTATCCAATGTGATTCATAGCCCCCTTCTTCATCATTATCATCATCATCAGGAGGGGCAGAACCAGAAACAGCGGCAGAACCATCCTTCAGTTTATGGGCATGCACAGCCATCCTTGCCAGCTTGGCCAGCCTACCACTGCTACGCGATTCTGGTGCTGCAGGCTGGTGCTGCTGGCGTGCGGCTGCTGCTCACGCTGGGCAACCTGTGGCCCGCCTATGTTGGCCCTGAGCTGTTCCTGTGGGCTGCCGGAGAGTCAGGTAGGCAGGGGCTGGGAGCAGGTGCAAGGGAGGGTCAGTGCTCTGTGCCGGCATGCTGCATGTCAGGCGCCAGCCCCGCCTGCCTGCCTGCCTGTGTGCAGTCTTGCCCTAGCCCTCAGCAAGCCGGTGCTGATGTGGCGTGCAGGGGATGTGCTGAGCTTCTACTCCAGCCCCAAGGCCAGGGCCCTGTACAAGCAGCACATCACCAGCGTCACGTCTCGCGTCAACTCACTGACCGGGGTGGCTTACAAGGACGACCCCACAATCATGGGCTGGGACGTCATGAACGAGCCCCGCTGCCCTGGTAAGCCACAGTGGGGCTGGCCAGCACACTGCCAGTGCTGCCCATGCTGCCATGCCACCTGACTGTGCCCATCACTGAAAACTGATGTTTCTTGGCATATGGGTGGTGGTGGTGGTGGTCGTGGTGGCGGCCTGTGGCTAACTGCTGCTGTGGCGGCTGTGCTGGCGGTTGCTCCCTTCTGTCAGGTTGTGACAGCCCCACGAACAAGGCCTTCCACAGGTCTTGGCTGCAAGAGATGAGCGGCCATGCCATTGCTGCCGCCCCTAAGCAGCTCATTATGCTAGGCAGTGAGGGCTTCTTTGGGCGCGATGACCCCCAGCTTTACAACAACCCGGGTGAGGAAGGCAATAGGAAATGGTCAAGCATGCAAGCTGTGCAGTTTTGCAGCTGACATGGGTTATGTCATGTCATCAGGTCACAGTGCGGAGAGGGCCCGGCTGTTGCTGTTGCTGTTGCTGTTGTTTGTGGCTGCCCAGGGTCTGGCAGTGCCTGTGAGGGTGATGCATGGCGGGAGGAGAGCTCGCTGTCTGCCCTGCATGTCACCACCATGCATGTCTACTGGCGCCAAACTGAGGGCCTGCCCTCCCAGGTCAGCAGCGACCTGCCAGCCAGTAAGCCAGCCAGCAGGAACGCGATTCACACCAGCACAGCAGCAGGCAGTCATGCTTGCACTCGTGATGAGGCAGTCTGGAAGGCTGTAGAGAGGCAGCTGCCAGCCCCTCCTATGGACGCCAGGCTGGCTGTTGATGAAGTTTGGCAATGTGTGCATTGTGCTGCACTATGCAGGGTTGGCGCCGCATGAACTTTGAGGAGTACTTTGCCTGGTTCTCCATCTACGTGGACCTGCACATCCAGGGGTCAGCCGCAATGGGCAAGCCCATCCTGCTGCAGGAGTTCAACATCCTGTCGTGGTGAGCATCATCTGAGCCATACAGATGAGATTATGCTGAGCTGGCACTCGTGCAAACAGATGCATGTGAGGCTTGTTCCATTCTGCCATCCACCGCGCAGGCAGCACTTCACATCCCTTGCAGGTGCCACTCTCTATTGCTGCCTCATCTTCAATTGCTAAATGACATTGGCTGGTTGGCTCCATTGTTCCCCAGCCTGTTCGTGACCCCAATCTGGTCGACTTGCCCCACGCTCATTGCAGGAAGTTCAGCGACCAGCAGCGGGCTGCCCTGTTCCAGCTGGCCTTTGACAAGCTTGCTGCCAGCAGGAGCTCTGGAGGTGCCCTGGCAGGCGTGATGTTTTGGAGCGCTGCGCTGCAGGTCAGCACACTACCACCTGGGGTGTCCTAGCAACTGCCATGTGCCACATCTTGACCTGTGTGCCAGCCACCTGCAGCTGCCTGACTTGTGACAGCCATGATTTGGGTCAGGCTGTGATCACATGAACTGGCTGACAGGCTGATTAAAGCACTCAGCGCTGCTATGCACCATGCGCAATGCCAATGGGCCACACAGCCTGGCAGGCAGCTCCTGACCTCCCCACCTCTTGGCCATTGTTTCCACAGGGTGTGCCTGATGATGGCTACAACGTCTACATTGACCAGCAGCTGGCAGGTGGCCCAGCCCCCTCTCAGGTGCAGGCTGCCAGTGGCCCTGACGCCTCCGCTGGCCGCAAGCTGCTGCAACAAGCTGAGGCGGGCCAGCAACACGACCCTGCCCTGGCCCTGCCCCTGCCCCTGGTGCAAGTGGGGCTGCCAGCTGGCTCTCAAGCAGACCCAGGGCCCTCCAGGCAGCTGCAGCAGCTGGGTGGCGGTGGAAGGTCATTGCTGGAGGACACCCTTGATGGCTTCAGGTGGGTTTGGATGCAGCGGCATGCAAATGTGTGTATGCATCAGCACCACCATTGCCATCGCCTGGTGTTACATGTGCATGCAGAGCAGGGCATGGTGTGTGCATCAGCATCACCATTGCCATTGCCTGTACAACAGCAGTCACACTCTTATACACCTGCTGTCACACATAGCTGTTGCTGCTACCAAGGACGGGCATTGCTCGCCATCAGCCACTCCACTGGCTTCCCTGCTGTGGGCATTGCCCACTAGCTGGGTCAGCCGGCCCACTTGCAGGCGCAGAGGTGTGCTGGTGGCAACTGTAGGGAGCAGGCCACTGCTTCAGCGCCCTGGTTTCCGCTGCTGCAGGCGTGGCCCCTGGCGTTGGTCCTGCGCTGATGCTGCCGCAGCCACCTGGAAGCCAGCCTACGAGCCCCTCCCCACTGACCAGGCTGCACCCTTCCTGTCTAGGGTGGCTGGTCAGACCACCCTGCAAGTCGTGGTGGCTGCGGCACGCCAGTACTAGTCAGGCTTGGCTGTCATTAGGCTGCCTTGACCTACCTTGCGTACGCGCTGCCTGTCTGCAATCTTGGGCCCGACCAACCTGACCTTGGGTCAGCTTGGGTATGGCGTAGCAACTGAGTGTTGTTGCCAGACTTGATGCTGCTGGTCTGACTAAAGGCATGAGGCACACATGCAGCCAGGGCTGTGCGCTTGGCGCATGGAGGGTGGGGCCTGCATTGCGGTGTGCAGCAAGACCTGGAAATCTAGCAAGGGTATGTCAGTCATTGGCTTGGCCCCTGCTCTTGTTCACACGCGCACTATGTTGGGTGGGTCAGTATCTACACAGTGTGAGCCATGCAATAATCCATGCCCTGCTTAGAGCATGTGTATGCAGGCTTGTAAATTTTCACGCCACACTTGTGGAATAGATCGCACAATAATTGTGGTACGTTGCTTTCAGGTGGCTGGCTTGCTTTTTGCTTTGTCATTCAATACTACATTTCACTATTATTTGGCTTCAGCCGTGCAAAGCCGAAGATAGGGATAATGCTCACAGGGTTAGCTTATATCACGAACGTTACGTTAGTAAAAGATGGGCCATTCAGTACTGAGTTTCATGATTCAGTATTGAATTTTCAGTATCTCAGTGATGGTTCCTCGATCTGGGCTTCGCTCACTTGTGTGAACCACTTGTAGAGAGCGAAGGGCCCGAGGACGGACTTCTGTTGGTGGGTAGGAATGTTACGTGGGTATGTAACCCTAACATTTTGTATGATGTGCAACCCTAACATTTGCGAGCACCTAGTTTCATGCCGTGTTTCATGCAACACCAAGTTTAATGTCAAAATTAACAACTTTGCTTGCGATCTTCTCCACGTCGGTGTATAGATATAGATGTTTGGGCCCATGCATATGCCCATGTCGCGTCATTCCGGGCTCCTTCTGATGGCAGCGACTTGAGCCCGGGCAGTCTGGGGCGAGTCGCTGGTTGCCTGTTGGCTGCTGCTGCCATCGCACATGTTCCATTATCATGCCATGTGCAACAAGACAGTCTTAAGGCTGGCTGCCTACCAAGGCATTGTATCTGTGGTTAGTGCCCAGAGCTCCTCCCTCTTTGACAAGCTTTGTGCCAGGTTCCATGGGCACTGCCTTGCTGCGGGCTTCTGTCATGCTGTAGGCGCTGAGCATTTGCCGTCGTTGGTTGAACTGCAGCGTGCCTTGATTCCTGCTATCTGCTACTCCTCCACAAACTCGGGCATTGAAATGGTACCCTTGTCCTCTGGAGAGTCACAAATAACGGTTTGCATCGCTCGAGGAATTGTCCAATGAGGAATTGCTTGACCGCCCTCGTACTTGTGATGGGTATCAGGGCTTGTTCCGCAGCTTCAGTGACCCCATTGTCCGGCACGCTGCCTTCAGGGCTTGCAGCTGCTCGCTGGTGTGGGTGGGCTGCTTGGGCAGGCCCAGGGCTGCCACACATGGGTTGTGGTTGGAGGCTGACAACAGCCCGTTCTGCTGCCAATGCAGTGTCCTTGGGGTCTTGCCCACACCCAATTGAGTGCCCATGCTGGCAGCAATGGTCTCGGCCTTCGTCAGCCATGCAGCCTACAGCATCATGACATGACCAGGTCAGCCCATGGGTGGGAGGTAGCTTGGAATCAGCTTTTACAGCCCAACTAGTTGCCCCGCCATGCCTATGCCACTGACCTTAGGTAGGCTCCCAGCACTGGATGGTGTGGTGGGGCACCACAGGTACAGGTGGTCGACGTGCTTGCGTGACATTGGCAGGCTCTTCGCGCAATCTGTCTTCATTGTGGCCTTCTCCCAGCCGCTGCATGGGCCATGAAACATGGGGGACATGGTCGCGTCACAGCTCAGTCCAGCAGATGGCACTGCCAACATGTCGCCTTATCTCAGCGCCCACCTGAGCTCCAGTGTAGTCACGTTGAAGTCCCCCAGCATGACAGCGGGCATACGGGCCAGCAGAGGGTGCTCCTCCAGCAGCTTGCGATGCAGCTGCACCATGGCACGCGCCTGTATGGCCCGCTGACCCTTGCAAACGCAGGCCAGGTGGCAACTGAGGTACAGGGTGGGCTGCCCACCGACCGACATGACTGCCATGTCCACAATGTTGCTGGGGGTTGTCATGTACGTTTCAGGCTTGAGCTCTGAGAGCTCCTCATGGTCTTCTGGCGTCATAACCTTCACCAAGCTGTCGCTCCAGCATTTCTGCAGGGATGGGCAGTTCAGCAGCAGGACGGCTGTGTGTCCTTGGCTGTGTGGTCAGGCATGGACGGCAAGGATGGCATGGGTTGCATGAGCACTGCGGTGTTGGACCTACCAGGACCTCAACGTGGCCGTCGAGGCAGAGGAAGCCACCCTTTTGGTCTCGAGGGCACCTCAAATGGCCACTGCGCACCATGACACCATCGTCTGGCATGTGCAGCGTGTAGCCCACCAATCCTGTGGAAGGGAAGCAAACCATAAGGGGACGAGTGAGCAGAGGGTGAGTCTGACGCTATCGATCATCCCAGCAATGCGTGAGCTGGGTACAACTAGTCATCCCAGCTGATAAGTCATCTCAGCCTTTAGTACGGCCTTGGGCGCTAAGCCTTGTTGTGGCTGCTGCCATGGTGACTACGCAAGGGTGGCAGGGCAGTGGGGCACTGAGTCCAACACCAGATCCACTGACCAGCATCTCTGGCTTTGTCCAGCATGGCCTGCACCTCCCCTTGACTGTTCAGCTCTTGCAGAGCCAGCACATGCACCCCATGGCTTGCCATCATGCGCAGCATGGTGCGGGGCCCTGATGGGCCGTCTGAGTCACCCTGCATCAGCAGGCATGGCGTGCAAGGTTGAGCTCATGATAGGGCAGAAGGCAACCTCACACCATGCCCCACACACCTTAGCTTTGCACTCCACGTTCCATGTGCCGAGCATGGCCGCCTGGGCCTTGGCCCCCTCAGCCGCTTTCTGTGCATCCTGCTGAAAGGCTTCTCCCTGGCTTTGCAAGGCCAGTCGCTCGTGCAGGCCTAGAGCCTGCTTGAAGCTGGCCGCCTGCGAGGCCTGTGCACACACAGCGGGGTGAGGATGGTGTCACTGGCTCTCTGGCTGTCACAGGGGAGGCGAGGCGCGGCTGCACAGCTCTGCTGGCACAATTCTACTCAGCGCACAGGTCTAGCACAGCTGAGCAAGGCAGGCAGCGGGACAAGCCGCACGGGTATGGCAGTAGTGGGGTGTGTGAGCTGGCAGTGGGGCAGGCCAGACCTGCAGCTCGATGTACCAGTAATCCTTGAGACCCTCATCAGTTGCTCGCAGCATGCCGGCAAGGCAGTCCCACAATGTATGAGTTAGCTCCTGCCAGCATCAACCACAACTCATATGACGGGGGTGAGGATAGGAGAACAGGATGACAGTGACAAAGAAAGGGAGGAAAGATGGTAGTGACAGTCCAGGCTGGTCATGACAGAGGGAGTCTGCTGCCGCTGCCCACACACCAGGAACGAGGGCAGATTGGTCCGCCCAGGCAGCTGCATGGCTCCAAGCACGTCCACAAGCATGCGCTTCACGCCAGGGCTGTGGAACTGCAGGCCACCAGCCAGCGTGCAGCGTCAGTCCTATCAGAGCTCTCCAAGAATCACCCATCAGCAGCTGTGCGGCTCACCTTGCTCATAAGGTACTCCATATCCCTAACAGTGAGCCTTTCTGCGAACGCTTTGTTGTCAATCGCCCACTGCTCAAGATGCTGCACTACTGCAGCCTTCAACATTTGCCTCCTGCATGCAGTCAGGTGGCTCCCATGTGCATGAGATGTTGTGAGGCAAATGTGCGGGGCGGCTGAAGCGTGGCACAGTGGCCTGTGGCGGTGTTACCTTAGCGGGGTCAGTGGGGCTGGGGAGGCCATGGTGTCAAGCATGTTCCTGAAGGCAACGAACGTGTCTGCGATACTCCTGTCCAAGGCTGCACAGCGACGTGTAGGTGGCTCTGGCTCCTGGCCTGATGCATGCTTCTTCACTTGCTCCACCAAGTCGCTCCTGCACCCAGCAACATAGTCCCCTGACTTGGTGCGTCAGTGGCACTCATGCCCAGCTGGGTTGGGACACAAGGGCAGCACGACACGACGAAACCCTAACTCCATGGCAGGCAGTGACACAGTGGACCTGCTGCTCACATGCCGGGGCCCATGGTGAGCAAGGACCTACCAGTAGTGACGCTCCTGGGCCTCTGTACCACTCGATGCATCCAACATGCCTGGAGTTCCCTGGGCCAGGGTGGGCCTGCACATCAGCCAGGCAGTCAAGCATGGAGCCCACATTCATCCAATGTGGCTACTCCCGTGCATCTTGACCTTCCTCGCTGCTGTGATGTCACCATCATAGCACGCGGCCATGTCCACAGCTGCCTTGCCGCACCTGCTGTCCACATCGTGTCCCACGGCCTTGGAGAGGTGCGAGCGTGCTTTGCTGGTGGTACTGGTACCAGCGTCGTTCAGGATGTTGGTAGCGCTGGCATACCTGCAACCAAGCACCGCACCGGCCTCGACACTGAGCGCAGCCAGCAGGCAAGTTCGCCATCGCACTGCTAGGCTGCGCCAGCTCACCTCACGGCAGTGGGGCCGCGTCCCGGCAGTGGTCCTTGCGCTGCAACCTGCCCCAGTGAAGCTCGTGGCCAAGCTGGCCGCAGAGGGCTGGTGCCCAGAGACAACGAAGATGCGCTGAAACGGTGGCCTTCGCAGGCAAGGGGCGCCTCAAAGTTGCTGGCAGACGCCCGTGGCGAAGCCCTTGGTGATGCTCTTGGTGACGCCCGTGGTGAAATGAGTATCTCGGCAGCGCCGCTCTCCAAAGTAGCCGTGCTGAGGTCCAAGGTCTGGAACATAGACGACAGCACCTGTGTCATTTTGGCCCGGTGCCCGTAACATCGTGATTTCGTTGCTGGCGACCGTCTAAGCTGTTCAATAGCTGTGTATTGCAAGGCTATGTCGGATGGGCTTACCCTTCGCACACCCCGGGGACTCCCTAACCCTGCCGGCCGCAAGGTCGACAACCGCATGCTCGTATGCAGGCCCAGCTGCTGCCGCCCGCACCAATGAGGAGAAGCAGACTACTCCGCTCGACTTGTACATGTGTGAACAATTCGCGACGCTTGGCAATCGTGCAAGGCACGAGGCTACAAGTCCACTGCGCAGCTGGTGCATTGCTACTGCAGCTGCTGGGAGCCAGGTTGAAACCGGCAACTACAGGAGGGTCTTACAGCACCGGATCTCGAAACGACACAAGCAGTGGCAGAGGCAGCGATCAGGTTCACTAGACGTAGTTGTGGCCTAGTTCAGCAAAGGCAGATGGTTTCAGGTGGGCTTGCGAACTGTCCTACGCAGGGAGATCAACAGCTGTAATGCCATGTGTCAGCCATGTATGGCTGGCATGTATCAGAGCAGTGTGGCAAGCCAGCAGGCACGCAGCCACACCCGAGCATTGTAAGCAACATACATTGCATGTGTGGCTCGGTTCATAGGGCCAGGCTCACAGTGCGGCATGCTCCGGTATGACTCTTGCACAGAGGGGGGGGGCACGCCCCGCAGGAAGAGACGGTCTAATAGGGAGGCCTTGGGGGGCCATGGAGGAGGGATGTCAGGTGGGAGGGCCCGGCTAGGTCTATTGACCTGATGGACTACCAGGCAGGGTTGGCCTCAGGCTGGGAAGCTTCATTGAAGACCTTTGCTAGGGCTGCCATGCCCAGGTGGCAGCAATGGCCCCGTGCCAGCAGCAAAGGAGGAGGGACGCGCACACACCAAGCGGTTTGACAAGCTATATGCCAAGGCAGCCAGGGCCCGGCTAGGTTATATGCCCACCTGTTCATCAAGCCGGTGTGAGGGTATCCCTTCAACGCTGACAGTTGCGGGGCTGCAAGCTGCACAAGATGCAAGCTGAGGGCCAAGCTCCGCCGCCTGCTTGGCATGCAGAAGTAGGCTTCCTTGCAGGACACCCTGCGTCTGGCTGCACCTGCGCCATTGCAGTCAAAGCGTAGCAGGAGTAGGGACGGTTTCCGAACCCTGACCTGTCCACCCCTCTTCACCCTCCACCCCCTTAACCAGGGTAGGCATTTACTTCATGAAAGCTAGACAGCAAAGCGCTCCATGGGGTGTGCAAGCCCACTGGGACAGTTGTTTTAGCACAGGCAAGTTGGCCGACCGGGGGGTTGAGTTTGACAGGCGGTGTCAGCATGTGTGTGCAGTGCTACTTTACACGCCCCCTCCCCAGCCCTCCCCTTCAAGCATGACCCAGAAATGTGAGCCAGCAACTCCTATAAAATGGATTCCCCCGCGGCAGCAAGGTCGTTGTTGAGAAGCGTGAGCCAGCGACGTAGATCTGGGTGGGCAGTGACCACGGCTCCACCAGGCAGTCAGTGCAGCCTCAGGGATGTGAGACGAGAAGCCAGGCCAGCTGGTAACAGACAAGCTGGCCCGGTGGAAGCTCACCAAGGGCCAGGTGCGGCGGGCCAGTGGCTTGAACATCGCCCGCCGCAACATGAGGCGGTGGTTAGAATTGTTACAGCCCCGTCTCTAGCACCTGGCAGCAGCCGGCTCAGCTGGCACAGCCGGCCATTCAAAAGCACATCACCACCACCCTGGCCACCTGGGATGGCGGTGTGGGCGGTGTGGGAGGTGGGCATGGCAGCGGCTAAGGCTGCACAAAGCCCAGGACCGGGCTCTGGTGCAGTGTCACCAATAAGGTGTAGGTGGGTGGGGAGGTGTATGGGGAGGTTGTGGGATGTGGGTAGGGTTAAAGATTGGTGCCACTGTGTCAGCCACCATGTGTGCATGACTGCAGCTGGAGGGGGATCCCGAGATGGCTAAGTTGTATATGAAGTGCTATGACATCGTCTTTGACGCAGCTGGCGTTGGCACCTGGGGAGGCTGGGGTGCTGATGTGGTGTTGTGAGCATGCTGCAAAACGGTGTGCCCGCCTAGAGGCACAGATTAGCAGCAGGGCAGGATGATGCTAGTGGATAAGTTCCGCACCAGCCGCATCAGCTCAGCAGTAAATGGCCAGCAGCACTGTGAGGAGCAGCCCACCATGCCTGCGCACTGGAAGCCCCCAGCAGGTCAGGTGGACCACAAGCGTCAGTAGCGTGACCAGCCAGTGCGGGGTCTATATAAAGTGGTGCCCAGTAGTGGCCCCACGCATTGTGCCACAGCCCCCACGCAGTCAGGAAGCTACATAGGCAGCAACCTCAGAGCCCGGGCCATCAACATCTGCCAGTCAAGCGCACCAAGCACCAAGGCAAGCCAAAGCAGCACCACAGCCAGGCAGGTGGCTGGACAGGGACTACAATGCAGCATTGAATATGCAGCACATTGGGTAGAGCAGGTGGCGGCCACTGGAGCTGTGCTTGCCGGACATGCCAGCCAAGGGCAAGGAGTACCCAGGCCTGGGCTTCAAGCGGCTACGAGACCGGCCACCAGAGGCCCAGCAGCCTGCTGTGGCTCAGTAGTGTGTGCCCCCTCTTGAGGTGTCATCAGCTTACATCAATGCATGCCAACTGTAGATTATAGCCCTGTCACATGGTCAGGCAACTGTGTAGGTCGAAGGCGCCTATGCCATGCAGACGGGAAACACCTTACAGTCAATGTGGGCAAGTCAATGGCAACTCACGAACTGCAGCACCTAGCAGTGGTGAGAGAGCTCCTTAGCAGTACTTAGGCATGCACTTGGATCCCAGTGCCACCCCTGCCTTTGCTGCCACTCATATGAGGGCTGGCATGTTCCTCGCCATGCGCCAGGCATACAAGCGTGCCAGAGAGCATGGGGTCCTGCAGGATCCGTATGCCCTATGTATCATTAGAACATTCGTGCTCCCCTTGGGGCTGTATAGCCCTCCTCGGGCACGGTATGCAGCTCTCCAACCCAGTGCAAACACGCATTCTCAGGTTCGCCGCCAGGGTACGTAGCTCAGTCAGGGTTCGACCCCCCGTACGGGGCCCGTACTTATGACCCATTTTGGCGAGGGCCCCCGTAACTGGGCCGAAGGCCCAGTACGGGGGCCCGTGGTTTTCAAAATTTGGGTTACGGGGGGGAGTTCACGGGCTATCTACGGGCGCCTGTTATTCTTAGTTGCGCCCGTACATATCTCAAACCTAACTCACGGCTGCGTTATCAGGGAAAGCCAGGCAAGAAAGTAAGGCAGACTCCGTCGGACCAGCGACAGATGACAATTCAGATGGCGCTTGGTGGGTACCATCGCATCGTTGACATCTCCGCGTTCACATGTTAACTCATGTTAACTTCTTAAACCGCGCAGACCACGCAGCCCGCAATCCCGCCTTTCCCGATGCCTTGTCAGCCCAATGCGCCCAATGCGGGGAGGATTAAACTGGTTTGGGGTATAATATGTCTGATAATTATCATTCAGCATTCTTTATAAGTGCTGCAGCAGGTCCTGCACCTCAGCAGCAGCAGGGCAGCATCACGGTAGCAGCAGCAGGGCAGCAGCATAATGGCAGTGGAGCAGCAGGTGCATCAGCAGGGCAACAGCAGCAGGGCAGCAGCAGCAGGAGCAGGGCAGTAGCAGCAGCAGCAGCAGCAGCAGAGCAGCAGCAGGGCAGCGGCAGCAGCAGCAGGGCAGCATCAGGGCTAAAATGCACCATCGGCAGCAGCAGCGGCAGTGAAGCTACAGCAGGGCAGCAGCGGCAGCAGCAGGCAGGGCAGCAGCAGCAGCAGCAGCGCAGCTACAGCAGGGCAGCAACGTCATCAGCAGCAGGGCAGCATCACGGTAGCAGCAGCAGGGCAGGAGCCCAGCCCCCTCCCCTTCCAGCCCAACCTCTTCAGCTCCGTCCACCCCGCAGCCAGTGGCCAGCCTTAGCCCAGACGATCCTATTCTCATTGACCAAGAGCCAGCACCATCCAGCATCCGCTGAGGCCACAAGAGTGCAATGACTGAGGCTAAGCAGAAGGAGTTGCAAGCAAAGTACCCATGGTGCAGGTTCAGTGGCGGATGCAACGAGAGAGGCACCCCCCAAGCCCACTGCTCCACTTGCTTGGAGCACAAGCCCAACTCATCTCTATTCGCAAAGGCGAGTGGTGGTGGTGGGGCTGTGACGTGTGAGGCGGAGCTGGCCTAACACACCAAGAGCAAGGCCCATTCAGAAGCCATCGGCATGGCACAGCGTGCTGGGGGGGGTGCCAGCTCCATCAAAGCAGCTGTGAAGGCTGCAACAACAACAGTGGTCCAAGGCACCTACCGCCGCATGGTGTTGGCAGCCCTCTTCATGGTGTTGTGGGGCCACTCAGCCATATCCTTTGCAGCCCACCTCCAGTTTGCCACTCACAGTGGGGCACCAGCTATGCCGCATGACTTCATTGCCACCCGTTACTTCAATGCCGCCCTTTACTCTATTAGCCAAACCCTCCTCACTCAACAGCTAGCAGCTGTACGAGCCAGCCCCTATTCAGCTTGTTAGCTGACAGCAGCACGGACGTGGGAACTGAGGACCATTTGCTCCTCTACGTGCGCTATCTGGAGCCATCGTCCTTTATCTACCACACCTCTTTCTTATGCGCTGTCAAAGTGGTGGGCATCTGGGTTAGGGTTAGGGTTAGGGTTCCTAACCCTAACCCCACAGCTGTGATTGACACCCTCAGCCTAGATGTTGGCAAGCTTGTGGCTTTCTGCTCTGTTGGTGCCAACACCTTCATGGGGGCTCACAATGGGGTCATGGGGGCTCACAATGGGGGGAAGAGAGCGCGCAAGAAGAGCATGAGTGAGAGCATGAGTCAATTGATGAAGTGGATGAGGCCTTGTTTGGCACGGAGGCAGGTGGTGTCCCAGAGGACACCTTTGAAGCCTCCTTGTTAGGTGCTGTAAGCTAACATGCCTCTTCCAAGCCGGCCGCAGGCCGGCAAAAATTTTTGGGGTATGAACAGTGTATAGGGTCCCCGTAGTTTACCCTGACATCAGTTAAGGGCGCCCTTAGACCAGATATCACCAACTGTCGAACCCTGAGCTCAGTGTCAGCTCAGCACCTGGCCACAAGCGCAGCCCTAGACGGCTAAGTAGCCTGACGCCAACCGGCTTGGAATGCATGTTGCACTCCACAAACAATGGTGAAAGCGGCACACCATTTTTCAGAAACCTTGCCATGACTGCAGCCAACCTTGCATGGTAACACCCGTGTGTACCATGGTAGCTGTCAGATCAGACGTAAGGTATTTACGATGCAGAACAGGGCCGGTAAAGCGTCCACTGTGGGCTTCGCTATCACACCATTAAGCACAACTTCATAGAGAACACTACTCCATGCTCCTCCTGTTGGCTACAGACCTGGTACTTCACAAAGAAAGGATAATGTGTGCATGCATGTCCCAGCCTTGGCAGATCCAACGCAACGTCGTGCTTCATCATTTCTACCTAAGCATTTCTACCTAAGCACATTACCAGTGTGTTGCTTCGAGTCTCCACATCATTCTTCCTCGTCCCCAGATGCAGGATGCAGGCGGCCATGTGAAGGTCTGCAACTGAGGGTACTTTACTTCTACAGCTGTACTACTGTGCTAACTGCATGCATAGCCTCGCGAGACAGACAGTGCACAACCCTCGAACCCTGACCAGCATGCCTGACTGTGCCTGTCAGATGTGTGTGGACATGCCACCGGGCACTGCAAGCAAAGCCTCTGATTTGACTGCTCTGATCTGGCTACTCTGACTTGACTGCCTGCCAACCCGCCTGACTACTTGCAGGGGGCAGCGACTTTGCCCCGTCTCCAGTCTGCATCAGTGCAACTGCCAGGCTCCATCCGCGTACATACGGTGCTGCCCAACATGCTCCTAACACAGGTGCACTCCTATCCTAAGGAAGTCCCGGGACCCAGCTGTTGACATCAGGTGGCATCAGGCTCCGGGGCCCAACTATTGCTGCTGCTTGGCCTGACGGTCTCTACCCCACCTTGGACCCTGCTGCCAGGCAGGGCCAGCTGCCACCTAGACGGCCTGCTGAGCTGCACTACAAGGCTGTTACCTGCATTGGGCCCAGCACCCCCTCCTGACCATGCCAGCGGGCGGTGGGTGGCGGCAGGCGGCAGGAAGGCCCGCAGGTACTTCATCACCTTAGTGGACTGCTTGGCCTCCAGCACCTCATCGGGCGCTGTGTCTGTGTAAGGGTCACTATCAACCAAGGTTGGGGAGGCAGCAAGGGGGCCAGAAGCGCCGGTGTCACACATGCGGCCCATGCCAGGGCGAGCATTTCCCTGCCGGCGACTGTGGCTGTGTGCGCCTGGGTCGCTGCCCTGGCTGCTGAGCCCGGCCCCTGGGATGGCCAGGCAGGAGTGGGTGTCTGCCCGCAGCAGGGCAGGGAAGCTACCGGGGCTGTGAATAATTGTAAGCAGGGCATGACGCGCCTGCTGCCCAGCCAGGGTATGGGCCACAGTTGCACTGGCCGATGAGCTTGGTACAGTGGCTTGCAGGCGGGCGGTGGGGGATTGGTTTGGGCTCCATGTGACAGCCCTATGCCGAGTAGCAGGGTCCAAAGCGGTGCCGTTGCTGACATACGCTGCTCTCCCAGGCCGAGACTGCGAGGTTGTAGGCTTCCCACACCCTAGCTGATCTCTGCTGCCAGCTTGAGTGAGGGACTGGAAGGAAGGTGCTAGCAGCCGAGCAACGCCCGGAGTACCAGCTGAGCTTGGCAGACTGTCTGGGCCAGCTGCCTGGGTCGTCAGACCAGGTCCCTGATGGACTGTAGCAGGCTGTACCTGGTGGCAGCTGGGTTGCAGGGATGGCTGGAGGCTAAGGCCTTGGCCTTGCGAGCCAGGCATGGCACTGCCAGCTGCAGCCAGAGCCTGGTTTGTGCTGCTCTTGCATGGTGCCAGCTCCTTGTTGGCATCTGCTTGCAGGCCAGGCTGGACAGTGGCGACCTCATCCTCTCCATTCTCCAGCGGCAGTCGGCTGATCTCGAGGACTTTGGGCTGATGGTGACCGGATGGTCTGCTGTCTGAAGAAGCCTGGAGGCAGCTGCTGCTCATCCGCCCACTCGGCAGGCGGAGCCCACAGCCACGTGAGCAGGGTGCCCTTGCCCTTGCAGTAGACACCGCCAGTGGGCTGCAGACCTAGTGCTTCGGGAGTGGAGCAGCCAGCCAGCAGGCTGGCGGTCTGGTCAGACAGCTGGATGTGGTTGAGGGGGCAGGTCTGCAGGCACGGGCATTGGCACCTTGTTAAGTATGCATGGATGACTGCCACCTCCATGCACTGCTCATGCAAAGGAGTGGGTTTGACGTTTTGTCACTGTTGCTTTTGTAGCTCCCCTGTCAAGTACCTGCACCATGGCTGCCAAGGAATGTTGCATGCAAGGGAGTGGGTTTGACACTTGTTGCTTTTGTAGCTCCCCTGTGCAGTACCTGCTCTAAGCGGGCGCTGGTGTTGATAGTGTCTCCCAGCACAGTCCACTTGGGCACGTGAGTGCCAATCAGGCCACTGACACATGGCCCTGTATGGACTCCTATCCTCACACTGACAGGCGTTGACGGGTCATGTGGCATGCGCATCTGCATGGTCCACACAGCAACAAATAGACAGTCAGCGCAAGGCAGGTGCATCACAACTTGTAGGGGCGCCTGTGACTGCAGACAAGCCCCTGTGGCTAGTGCCGGGCAATGGAGACAACCTGTGTGGGCTGGAATTCCGAATTCCTGCCGCCACCATGTCAGCCACCATGTGTTTGCCTTGTGTGCATACCTGCAGTTGGAGGAGGGCATGGCCGAGGTTTCCATGGAGCGTCATGGGCATGCCAAGCAGCTGGTGGTCTTCTTTGGTGCAGCTGGCACTGGCACCCGGGGAGGCTGGGGTGCTGATGCGGTGTTGCGTGCCTGCTGCAAGGTGGTGTGCAGGACCAGGGGGACAGACCAGCGGCGGGGCAGGGTGGTGCTAGTGGATGAGCACCGCACCAGCCGGGTCAGCTCAGCGGTGAATGGCCAGCAGCCTTGTGAGAGGCAGCTGAACAAGCGCAGGGCCACCAGGCCTGCAGGCTGGAAGCCCCCAGCAGGGCAGGTGGAACCCCGCCTAGTGCGGCCAGCCTGGAGCCAGCAGCGTGACCAGCCAGTGCGGGGCATGATGTGGTGCCCAGTAGTGGCCCCACGCAAGTCCCCCCAGCCCCCACGCAGCAGCCAGGCAGCCACACAGCCAGCAGCCTCAGAGCCAGGGCCCAGCACTCCTCTGCCAGCCAAGCGCACCAAGCGCACCAAGGCTGAGCCAGAGGCAGCTGAGCCCTCAAAGGGCAAAGGCAAGGCTGTCAAGGCCAAGCCAGCACCACAGCCTGGCAGGTGGCTTGACAGGGACTGCAATGCAGCGCTGAACATGCAGCGCATTGGGGAGAGCAGGTGGCGGCCGCTGGAGCTGTGCTACTGGCCAGAGCAGGGAGCGCTGCCAGCCAAGGGCAAGGAGTACCCTGGCTTGGGCTACAAGCGGCTGCGAGACAAGCCAGCCAAGGGCCAGCAGCAGCAAGCCCCCCCCATTTGAAGCTGACATCAGCTTACGCTTAGTGCATGTTTTGTCATGCCAACTCTACGCATGCCCTGTCACAGGGGTCAGGCAATGATGTAGGTGGTAAGCGACCGTGACCATGTGTATGCCATGTGTAGGCCATGGCATACACATGCGATGGGAACTCCACACAGACAAAAACACCGTTTTGTAGTGGTTCACAATTAGTGTGTTCGACTGCAATGAATGCTCAAGGTTGAGAGCCAAGGTGCTGAATTCCAGCTAGCTCAATTCTAGCTGGCCGCCAGAGAGCTGATGGGGGGGTGAGTTTACCTTGAGCCCAGACTTGATCCTAGGCTATGGAAGTCAAGTGGCTATGGAAGTCACGTGGCTCGAGAGGTGGGGAAGGCGTTGGGATGGGTTTGAGGGAGGCTCTAAGACACAGTAGTGTCCCACATTTGAGCTGTCATCGGCTTAACATTTGTGCATGCAGGTCATGCCGAATCTACACCGTGGCCCTGCATGTAATAGTGCAGACCTGTGGTAGGCACTCATGCACAATGTCCATTGGGTTTACTCTACACAGCCCATCAATACCATTTGAGTGGTCCCGCTATTGATCACTAGTGGTTCCCTACTGGGCCGACTCAAAGGGGGCCCTGGTGTGGGACAAGAGGGTTGTGATGTTCCACCGACATGTTCCGTCATCATGCCTTGTGCAACAAGACAGATAAAGCTGACTGCCTAGTAGGCAGTGCCTACCAAGGCATTGTATCTGTTGTGGTTAGTGCCCAGAGCTCCTCCCTCTTTGACTAGCTTTGTGCCAGGTGCCATGGGACCTGCCTTGCTGCGCATCTGCCGTCGTTGGTTGTACTGCAGCGTGCCTTGATCCCTGCTATCTGCTACTCCTCCACAAACTCAGGCATTGCAATGCTACCCTTGTCTCTTGAGGGTCACACATAACGGTTTGCATCGCTCCTGGAGGAATTGTCCAATGAGGAAGTGCTTGACCGCCCTCGTACTTGTGATGGATGTCACGGCCGCAGCTTCAGTGACCCCAATGTCTGGCACGCCGCCTTCAGGGTTTGCAGCTGCTCGCTGGTGTGGGTGGGCTGCTTGGGCAGGCCCAGGGCTGCCACACAAGGGTTGTGGTTGGAGGCCGACAACAGCCCGTTCTGCTGCCAATATTGTGTCCTTGGGGTCTTGCCCACACCCAACTGAGTGCCCATGCTGGCAGCAATAGTCTCGGCCTCCGTCAGCCATGCAGCCTACAGCATCATGACATGACCAGGTCAGCCCACGGGTGGGAGGTAGCTTGCACCCAGCTTTTACAGCCCAAGTGGTTGCCCCGCCATGCTTATGCCACTGACCTTAGGTAGGCTCCCAGCACTGGGAGGCATGGTAGGGCACCACAGGTACAGGTGGTCGACGTGCTTTCGCGACATTGGCAGGCTCTTCGCGCAGTCTGTCTTCATGGTGGCCTTCTCCCAGCCGCTGCATGGGCCATGAAACATGGAGGACATGGGTGCGTTACAGCTCAGTCCAGCAGATGGCACTGCCAACATGTCGCCTGATCCCAGCGCCCACCTGAGCTCCAGGTCAGTCACGTTGAAGTCCCCAAGCATGACAGCGGGCATACTGGCCAGCAGGGGCTGCTCCTCCAGCAGCTTGCGATGCAGCTGCACCATGGCACGTGCCTGTATGGCCCGCTGACCCTTGCAAACGCAGGCCAGGTGGCAGCTGAGGTAAAGGGTGGGTTGCCCATCGACCAGCATGACTGCAATGTCCACAATGTTGCTGGGGGTTGTCATGTACGTTTCAGGCTTGAGCTTTGAGAGCTCCTTATGGTCTTTGGGCTTCAAAACCTTCACCAAGCTGTCGCTCCAGCATTTCTGCAGGGATGGGCAGGTCAGCAGCAGGATGGCTGTGTGTCCATGGCTGTGTGGTGAGTCAGGGCAACGCATGGCAACGATGGCACGCGTCGCACGAGCACTGCTGGTGCTGGACCTACCAGGACCTCAACGTGGCCATCAAGGCAGAGGAAGCCGCCCTTTTGGTCTCGAGGGCGCCTCAAATGGCCACTGTCCACCATGAGACCATCATCTGGCATGTGCAGCGTGTAGCCCACCAATCCTGTGGAAGGGAAGCAAACCATAAGGAGAGCGAGTGAGCAGAGGGTGAGTTGACACATCATCTCAGCCTTAGATGCGGCCTTGGGCGTCAAGCAGGCATGGGTAGGTGAGGTAGGTCAACTGGGATTTCGTGGCTGCTGCCAGGGTGGCTACCATGCACGGGTGGCAGGGCGGTGGGGCAGTTAGTCCAGCACCAGATCCACTGACCAGCATCTCTGGCCTTGTCCAGCATGGCCTGCACCTCCTCTTGATTGTTCAGCTCTTGCAGCGCCAGCACATGCACACCATGGCTTGCCATCATGCGCAGCATGGTGTAGGGCCCTGAGGGGGCGTCTGAGTCACCCTGCATGAACAGGCATGGCATGCAAGGTTCAGCTCACACTAGGGCAGAAGGCAACCTCACACCATGCTCCTCACACCTTGGCTTTGCACTCCACGTTCCATGTGCCAAGCATGGCCGCCTGGGCCATGGTCTCCTCAGCCGCTTTCTGTGCATCCTGCTGCCAGGCTTCTCCCTGGCTCTGCAAGGCCAGCCACTCATGCAGGCCTAGAGCCTGCTCGAAGCTGGCCACCTGATGGGCCTGTGCACACCAGGGTTCGACCCCCCGTACGGGGCCCGTACTTTCGACCCATTTTGGCGAGGGCCCCCGTAACTGGGCCGAAGGCCCAGTACGGGGGCCCGTGGTTTTCAAAATTTGGGTTACGGGGGGGAGTTCACGGGCTATCTACGGGCGCCTGTTATTCTTAGTTGCGCCCGTACATATCTCAAACCTAACTCACGAGTGCGTTATCAGATAGCCAGGGGAAAGCCAGGCAAGAAAGTAAGGCAGACTCCGTCGGACCAGCGACAGATGACAATTCAGATGGCGCTTGGTGGGTACCATCGCATCGTTGACATCTTCGACGTTGACATCTCCGCGTTCACATGTTAACTCATGTTAACTTCTTGAACCGCGCAGACCACGCAGCCCGCAATCCCGCCTTTCCCGTTGAAACTGGCCTTGTCAGCCCAATGCGCCCAATGCGGGGAGGATTTAAACTGGTTTGGGGTATAATATGTCTGATAATTACCATTTAGCATTCTTTATAAGTGCTGCAGCAGGTCCTGCACGTCAGCAGCAGCAGGGCAGCATCACGGTAGCAGCAGCAGGGCAGCAGCATAATGGCAGTGGAGCAGCTGCATCAGCAGGGCAACAGCAGCAGGGCAGCAATAGCAGGAGCAGGGCAGTAGCAGCAGCAGCAGGGCTGCGCAGCAGCAGCAGCAGAGCAGCAGCAGGGCAGCGGCAGCAGCAGCAGGGCAGCATCAGGGCTAAAATGCTGCCATGCTGCTGCTAAAGTGCTGCACCATCGGCAGCAGCAGCGGCAGTGAAGCTACAGCAGGGCAGCAGCGGCAGCAGCAGGGCTGCAGCAGCAGGGCTGCAGCAGCAGGGCTGCAGCAGCAGGGCTGCAGCAGCAGCTGCAGCAGCAGGGTAGCTGCAGCATGGCAGCAGCAGCATGGCAACAGCAGCAGTAGGGCATCACAGCATCAGGGGAGCAGCAGCAGGGCAGCAGCTACAGCGGCAGGGCAGCGGTATCAGGGGCAGCGGCAGCAGCAGCAGCAGCAGCAGGGTAGAAGCGGCAGGGCAGCAGCAGCAGCAGCGGCAGGGCAGCTACAGCAATGCAGCAGCGGCAGCAGCAGCAGCAGCAGTGCAGCTACAGCAGGGCAGCAACGTCATCAGCAGCAGGGCAGCATCACGGTAGCAGCAGCAGGGCAGGAGCCCAGCCCCCTCCCCTTCCAGCCCAACCTCTTCGGTTTCGTCCACCCCGCAGCCAGTGGCCAGCCTTAGCCCAGACGATCCTATTCTCATTGACCAAGAGCCAGCACCTTCCAGCATCCGCAGAGGCCACAAGAGTGCAATCGTGAGGCTAAGCAGAAGGAGTTGCAAGCAAAGTACCCATGGTGCAGGTTCAGTGGCGGATGCAACGAGAGAGGCACCCCCCAAGCCCACTGCTCCACTTGCTTGGAGCACAAGCCCAACTCATCTCTATTCGCAAATGCGAGTGGTGGTGGTGGGGCTGTGACGTGTGAGGCGGAGCTGGCCCAACACGCCAAGAGCAAGGCCCATTCAGAAGCCATCGGCATGGCACAGCGTGCTGGGGGGGGTGCCAGCTCCATCAAAGCAGCTGCGAAGGCTGCAACAACAACAGTGGTCCAAGGCACCTACCGCCGCATGGTGTTGGCAGCCCTCTTCATGGTGTTGTGGGGCCACTCAGCCATGTCCTTTGCAGCCCACCTCCAGTTTGCCACTCATAGTGGGGCACCAGCTATGCCCCATGACTTCAGTGCCACCCGTTACTTCAATGCCGCCCTTTACTCTATTAGCCGAACCCTCCTCACTCAACAGCTAGCAGCTGTACGAGCCAGCCCCTATTTAGCTTGTTAGCTGACAGTAGCATGGACGTAGGAACTGAGTACCATTTGCTCCTCTACGTGCGCTATCTGGAGCCATCGTCCTTTATCTACCACACCTCTTTCTTATGCGTTGTCAAAGTGGTGGGAGCCACATCTAAGCACATCACAGCTGTCATACTGCGTGTGATTGACACCCTCAGCCTAGATGTTGGCAAGCTTGTGGCTTTCTGCTCTGTTGGTGCCAGCACCTTCATGGGGGCTCACAATGCGGGGAAGAGAGCGCGCAAGAAGAGCATGAGTGAGAGCATGAGTCAAGTGATGAAGTGGATGAGGCCTTGTTTGGCACGGAGGCAGGTGGAGTCCCAAAGGACACCTTTGAAGCCTCCTTGTTAGCTGCTGTAAGGTAACATGCCTCTTCCAAGCCGGCCGTAGGGCGGCAAAAATTTTTGGGGTATGAACAGTGTATAGGGTCCCCGTAGTTTACCCGGACATTAGTTAAGGGCGCCCTTAGACCAGATATCACCAACTGTCGAACCCTGGTGCACACACAGCGGGGTGAAGACGGTGTCACTGGCTCATGGCCGTCACAGGGAAGGCGAAGCAAGGCTGCACAGCTCTGCTGGCACAGTAGCACACAGGTCTGGCACAGCTGAGCAGGGCAGGCAGCGGGACAAGCCGCGTGGGTATGGCAGTGGGGCAGTAGTGGGCTGGCAGTGGGGCAGGCCAGACCTGCAGGTTATACTCCGTCAGCTCCATGTAATGGTAGTCCTTGAGACCCTCATCAGTTGCTCGCAACATGCCAGCAAGGCAGTCCCACAATGTATGAGTTAGCTCCTGCCAGCATCAACCACAACTCATATGACGTGGTGAGGTTAGGAAAACAGGATGGCAGTGACAGAAGGATGCCCAGCAACGCATTTCATTAATGCTGCCAGGGGTGGAGGAAGGGAGGAAGGATGGTAGTGACAAGCCAGGCTGGCAATGACAGAGGGAGTCTGCTGCCGCTGCCCACAAACCAGGAACGAGGGCAGATTGGTCCGCCCAGGCAGCTGCATGGCTCCAAGCACGTCCACAAGCATGCGCTTTACGCCAGGGCTGTGGAACTGCAGGCCATCAGCCAGTGTGCAGCGTCAGTCCTGTCAGCGCTGTCCCCAGGAATCACCAACCAGCAGCTGTGCGGCTCACCTTGCTCAGAAGGTACTCCATCTCCTCAACAGTGAGCATTCCTGCAAGCGCTTTGTTGCGGACCGCCCATTGTGCCAACTGCTGCACTACTACAGCCTTCAACATTTGCCTCCTGCATGCAGCCAGGTGGCTCCCATGTGCATGAGATGCTGTAAAGCAAATGTGCGGGGGCGGCTGAAGCGTGGCACAGTGGCCTATTGCAGTGTTACCTTGTCAGGGTCAGTAGGGCTGGGGAGGCCATGGTGTCGAGCATGTTCCTGAGGGCAACAAACGTGGCTGCGATACTCCTGTCCAAGGCTGCACAGCGACCTGTAGGTGGCTCTGGCTCCTGGCCTGATGCATGCTGCTTCACTTGCTCCACCAAGTCGCTCCTGCACCCAGCAACATTGTCCCCTGACTTGGTGCGTCGGTGGCACTCATGCCCAGCTGGGCTGTGACACAAGCGCAGCACGACGCGACGAAACCCTGACTCCATGGCAGGCAGTGACACAGTGGACCTGCTGCTCACATGCCGGGGCCCGTGGTGAGCAAGGACCTACCAGTGCTGCCGCTCCTGGGCCTCTGAATCGCCTAGTGTATCCAACATGCCTGGAGTTCCCTGGGCCAGGGTGGGCCTGCACATCAGCCGGGCAATAAAGCATGGAGCCCACGTACATCTGGTACGTCTGGTACGGCTACTCCCGTGCATCTTGATCCTCCTCGCTGATGTGATGTCACCATCATAGCACACAGCCATGTCCACTGCTGCCTTGCCGCACCTTCTGTCCACATCGAAGCCTACGGCCTTGGAGAGGTGCGAGCGTGCTTTGCTGGTGGTACTGGTACCAGCATCACTCAGGATGTTGGCAGCGCTGGCATACCTGCAACCAAGCACTGCACCGGCCTCGACACTGGGCGCAGCCGGTTGGCAAGTTCGCCATCGCACTGCCAGGCTGCGCCAGCTCACCTCACGGCAGTGGGGCCGCGTCCCGGCAGCGTCCCTTGCTCTGCAACCTGCCCCAAAGAAGCTCGTGGCCAAGCTAGCCGCAGAGGGCTGGTTCCCAGAGACAACGAAGATGCGCTGAACCGGTGGCCTTCGCAGGCAAGGGGTGCCTCAAAGTTGCTGGCAGACGCCCGTGGCGAAGCCCTTGGTGACGCTCTTGGTGACGCCCCTGGTGAAATGAGTATCTCGGCAGCGCCACTCTCTAAAGTAGCCGCGCTGAGGTCCTGAGTTTGCAACATAGACGACAGCACCTGTGTCGTTTCGGCCCGGTGCCCGTAACATTGTCATTTCATTGCTGGCGACCTTCTTGGCTGTCCAACAGCTGTGTATTGCAAGGCAATGTCGTATGGGCTTACCCTTCGCACACCCCGGGGACTCCCTAACCCTGCCGGCCGCAAGGTCGACAATCGCATGGTCGTATGCAGACCCAGCTGCTGCAGCTGGCACAATTGAGGGGAAGTATACTACTTCGCCTCGACTTGTACATGTGTGAACAATTCGCGACGCTTGGCAACTGTGCGAGGCACGAGGCTACAAGTCCACTGCGCAGCTGGCCAAGCGCGTTCCTTGCCGCTGCAGCTGCTGAAAGTCAGATTGGAACCGGCAACTTTAGGAGGGTCTTGCAGCACCGGAGCTCAAAACGGCATCGCCAGGTTCGTACACAAGCAGTGGCAGAGGAGCCGGGCATGTTGAAAGTCTTGTGCGCACTGGCTGGATAGTAGGCCTGGTTGACTGGCTGGCCTGGCTGACTGGTTGGTCCATCCAGGCAGATGGTTTCAGGTGGGCTTGCGAACACAGGAACTGTCTTACACAGAGACTGTCTTACACAGAGTCCTGCGCAGGGACATCAATAGCTGTGATGCCATGTACCAAGGCTGGCATGTATCAGAATCAGCAGTATGGCAAGCCAGCAGGCACGTAGCCATCCCCAAGCATTGTGAGCAACAGGCGTTGCATGTGATGCTCGGGGCATAGGGCCCGGCTCACAGTGCGGCATGCTCCGGTATGACTTTTGCACAGAGGGTGGGGGCATGCCCCGCAGGCAGAGCTATGCCCCAGATTCAGATACCGTCTACTAGGGAGGCCTTGGGGGGCTATGGAGGAGGGATGTCAGGTGGGAGGGAAAGCAGGCAGGACTCAGCCATGGGCTGGGGTATGTCTTCTGGGCGGGTGCCATGTGCACATATCAACCATCATCATGGTTGATATCAATCAATCACTATATCCATCATGGTTGATATGTGCTCGAGTTCTGGCAGGGTGGTCGAGGGTTAAAGAGGTCAGGGAATGGGCACAAGCAATGGGCACAATCAAGTTAGGATCAGGGCAACCCTGCTAGCAGGCAAAGGTGCCTACTTGACAGTCACCTGATTGACTACCAGGCAGAATTGGCCTCAGGCTGGGAAGCTTCATTGAAGACCTTTGCTAGGACTGCCATGCCCAGGTGGCAGCCAATGAACCCGTGGCAGCAGCAAAGGAGGAGGGACGCGCACACACCAAGCGTTTTAACAAGCTGTATGCCAAGGCTCCTCCAGCAGCTTGCGATGCAGCTGCACCATGGCACGTGCCTGTATGGCACGCTGACCCTTGCAAACGCAGGCCAGGTGGCAGCTGAGGTAAAGGGTGGGTTGCCCATCGACCAGCATGACTGCCATGTCCACAATGTTGCTGGGGGTTGTCATGTACGTTTCAGGCTTGAGCTTTGAGAGCTCCTCATGGTCTTTGGGTGTCATGACATTCACCAAGCTGTCGCTCCAGCATTTCTGCAGGGATGGGCAGGTCAGCAGCAGGATGGCTGTGTGTCCATGGCTGTGTGGTGAGTCAGGGCAACGCATGGCAACGATGGCACGCGTCGCACGAGCACTGCTGGTGCTGGACCTACCAGGACCTCAGTGTGGCCATCAAGGCACAGGAAGCCGCCCTTTTGGTCTCGAGGGCACCTCAAGTGGCCACTGCGCACCATGAGACCATCATCTGGCATGTGCAGCGTGTAGCCCACCAATCCTGTGGAAGGGAAGCAAACCATAAGGAGAGCGAGTGAGCAGAGGGTGAGTTGACACATCATCTCAGCCTTAGATGCGGCCTTGGGCGTCAAGCATGGGTAGGTGAGGTAGGTCAGCTGGGATTTCATGGCTGCTGCCAGGGTGGCTACCATGCACGGGTGGCAGGGCAGTGGGGCAGTTAGTCCAGCACCAGATCCACTGACCAGCATCTCTGGCCTTGTCCAGCATGGCCTGCACCTCCCATTGATCGTTCAGCTCTTGCAGCGCCAGCACATGCACCCCATGGCTTGCAATCATGCGCAGCATGGTGTAGGGTCCTGAGGGGCCGTCTGAGTCACCCTGCATAAGCAAGCATAGCGCAAGGTTGAGCTCATCATAGGGCAGAAGGAAACCTCACACCGTGCCCCACACACCTTGGCTTTGCACTCCACGTTCCATGTGCCGAGCATGGCCGCCTGGGTTTTGGTTCCCTCAGCCGCTTTCTGTGCATCCTGCTGCCAGGCTTCTCCCTGGCTCTGCAAGGCTAGCCACTCGTGCAGGCCTAGAGCCTGCTTGAAGCTGGCCGCCTGGGAGGCCTGTGCACACACAGCGGGGTGAGGATGGTGTCACTGGCTCTATGGCAGTCACAGGGTAGGCAAGGCAAGACTGCACAGCCCTGCTAGCACAGTAGCGCACAGGTCTAGCACAGCTGAGCAGGGCAGGCAGCGGGACAAGCCGCGTGGGTATGGCAGTGGGGCAGTAGTGGGCTGGCAGTGGGGCAGGCCAGACCTGCAGGTTATACTCCGTCAGCTCCATGTAATGGTAGTCCTTGAGACCCTCATCAGTTGCTCGCAGCATGCCGGCAAGGCAGTCCCACAATGTACGAGTTAGCTCCTGCCAGCATCAGCCACAACTCATATGACGTGGTGAGGTAAGGAGAACAGGATGACAGTGACAGAGGGAGGCCCAGCAACGCATTTCAATAATGCTGCCAGGGGTGGAGGAAGGGAGGAAGGATGGTAGTGACAAGCCAGGCTGGCAATGACAGAGGGAGTCTGCTGCTGCTGCCCACACACCAGGAACGAGGGCAGAATGATCCGCCCAGGCAGCTGCATGGCTCCAAGCACGTCCACAAGCATGCGCTTCACGCCAGGGCTGTGGAACTGCAGGCCATCAGCCAGCATGCAGCGTCAGTCCTGTCAGCGCTGTCTCCAAGAATCACCAACCAGCAGCTGTGCGGCTCACCTTGCTCAGAAGGTACTCCATCTCCTCAACAGTGAGCCCTCCTGCAAACGCTTTGTTGTCGATCGCCCACTGCTCAAGGTGCTGCACTACTGCATCACTCAATTCCTGCCTCCTGCATGCAGCCAGGTGGCTCCCCTGTGCATGAGATGCTGTCAGGCAAATGTGCGGGGGCGGCTGAAGCGTGGCACAGTGGCCTGTGGCGGTGTTACCTTGTCAGGGTCAGTGGGGCTGGGAAGGCCATGGTGTCGAGCATGTTCCTGAAGGCAACGAACGTGTCTGCAGTACTCCTGTCCAAGGCTGCACAGCGACCTGTAGGTGGCTCTGGCTCCTGGCCTGATGCATGCTTCTTCACTTGCTCCACCAACTCGCTCCTGCACCCAGCAACATAGTCCCCTGACTTGGTGCGTCAGTGCCGCACATGCCCAGCTGGGCTGTGACACAAGCGCAGCACGGCATGATCAACCCCTGACTCCATGGCAGGCAGTGACACAGCGGACCTGCTGCTCACATGCCGGGGCCCATGGTGAGCAAGACCTACCAGTGCTGCCGCTCCTGGGCCTCTGAACCGCCCGATGCATCCAACATGCCTGGAGTTCCCTGGGCCAGGGTGGGCCTGCACATCAGCCGGGCAATTAAGCATGGAGCCCACATACATCTGATAAGGCTTCTGCTGTGCACATTAACCTTCCTCGCTGCTGTGATGTCACCATCATAGCACACAGCCATGTCCACTGCTGCCTTGCCGTACCTGCTGTCCACATCGTGGCCCACGGCCTTGGAGAGGTGCGAGCGTGCTTTGCTGGTGGTACTGGTACCAGCGTCGTTCAGGATGTTGGTAGCGCTGGCATACCTGCAATCAAGCACCGCACAGGCATCGACACTGGGCGCAGCCGGTTGGCAAGCTCGCCATCGCATTGCCAGGCTGCACCAGCTCACCTCACGGCAGTGGGGCCGCGTCCCGGCAGCGTCCCTTGCGCTGCAACCTGCCCCAAAGAAGCTCGTGGCCAAGCTGGCCGCAGAGGGCTGGTGCCCAGAGACAACGAAGATGTGCTGAAACGGTGGCCTTCGCAGGCAAGGGGTGCCTCAAAGTTGCTGGCAGACGCCCGTGGCGAAGCCCTTGGTGACGCTCTTGGTGACGCCCGTGGTGAAATGAGTATCTCGGCAGCGCCGCTCTCTAAAGTAGCCGCGCTGAGGTCCAAGGTCTGGAATATAGACGACACCACCTGTGTCGTTTCGGCCCGGTGCCCGTAACATCGTCATTTCGTTGCTGGTGACCTTCTAGGCTGTTCAATAGCTATTTATTGCAAGGCAATGTCGTATGGGCTTACCCTTCGCACACCCCGGGGACTCCCTAACCCTGCCGGCCGCAAGGTCGACAAGGATGCTTGCATTTTCGTATGCAGACCCAGCTGCTGCAGCCCCAACGAATGAGGAGAAGTAGGCTACTTCGCCTCGACTTGTACATGTGTGAACAATTCGCGACGCTTGGCAATTGTGTAAAGCACGAGGCTACAAATTCACTGCGCAGCTGGTGCATTGCTACTGCAGCTGCTGGATGCCAGATTGGAACCGGCAACTTCAGGAGGGTCTTGCAGCACCGGAGCTCAAACGGGTAGACACAAGCAGTGGCAGAGGCAGCGATCAACGTAGTTGTGGCCTAGCTCAGCAAAGGCAGATGGTTTCAGGTGGGCTTGCAAATACAGGAACTGTCCTGCACAGGTACATTAACACCTGTGATGCCATGTACCGCGGCTGGCATGTATCAGAGCCAGCAGACACGCAGCCAGCATTGTGAGCAACAGGCATTGCATGTGATGCTCGGTTCATAGGGCCCGGCTCACAGTGTGGCATGCTCCGGTAACACTCTTGCGCAGAGGGTGGGGGGCACGCTCCGCAGGCAGAGCCATGCCCCAGAGTCAGAGACTGTCTACTATGGAGGCCTGGGGGGGCCATGGAGGAGGGATGTAAGGTGGGAGGGAAAGCAGGCAAGGCTCAGCCATGGGCTAGGGTACGTCTTCTGGCTGGGTGCCATGTGCACATATCAACCATCATCGTGGTTGATATCGAACATATGAATTCTATCAATATATCATTTATATCAATCATGGTTGATATGTGCTAAAGTCTTGGCAGGGTGGTCGAGGGTAAAAGAGGTCAGGGAATGGCTGCAAGTGATGGGCACAATCAAGTTAGGATCAGGGCAACCCTGCTGGCAGGCAAAGGTGCCTACTTGACAGTCACCTGATGGACTACCAGGCAGGGTTGGCCTCAGGCTGGGAAGCTTCATTGAAGACCTTTACTAGGGCTGCCATGCCCAGGTGGCAGCCAATGCCCCCGTGCCAGCAGCCAAGGAGGAGGGACACGCGCACACCAAGCGGTTTGACAAGCGATAAATGCCTAAGTTGAGCCACCCCGTTTCTCGTGTTCTCTTATTTCTTCAACGCTTAATCATTAAGCGTTGAAGGCTTCAACGCTGACAGTTGCGGGGCTGCAAGCTGCACAAGAAGCACCTGGATAAGCTGAGGGCCAAGCACCGCTGCCTGCTGGGCATGCAGAAGTAGGCTTCCTTGCAGGACACCCTGCGTCTGGCTGCACCTGCGCCATTGCAGTCGAAGCGTGGCAGGAGTAGGGGCGGTTCCCGAACCCTGACCTGTCCACCCCTCTTCACCCTCACCCACATCACCAGGGTAGGCATTCACTTCACTAGAACTAGACAGCAAAGTGCTGCATGGGGTGTGCAAGCCCACTGGGACAGGTGGTTTAGCACAGGCAAGTTGGCCGACCGGGAGCATGTGTTTGCAGTGCCACTTTACACGCCCCCTCCCCAGCCCTTTCCCTTGTTCCACTTTACAGCTCCTCCCCTTTAAGCGTGAGCCAGCAATGTGAGCCAGCAACTCCCCATAAAAAGGATTCCCCACATCAGCAAGATCGTTGTTGAGAAGCGTGAGCCAGCGATGTAGATTTGGGTGGGCAGTGACCACGGCTCCACCAGGCAGGCAATGCAGCCTCAGGGATGTGAGACGAGAAGTCAGGCCAGCTGGTAAGAGACAAGCTGGCCCGGTGGAAGCTCACCAAGGGCCAGGTGCGGCGGGCCAGTGGCTTGAACATCGCCCGCCACAACATGAGGCGGTGGCTAGAATCCAGCCTGCACTTCTCTGAAAGCACAAGCGGCTACGAGACCAGCCATCCTGAAGCCACCTGGGATGGCGGTGTGCGAGGTGGGCATGGCAGCGGCTAAGGCTGCACAAAGCCCAGGACCGGGCTCTGGAGCAGTGTCACCAATAAGGTGTAGGTGAGTGGGGAGGTGTATGGGGAGGTGGTGGGATGTGGGTAGGGTTAAAGATTGGTGCCACTGTGTCAGCCACCATGTGTGCATGACTGCAGCTGGAGGGGGATCCCGAGATGGCTAAGTTGTATATGAAGTGCTATGACATCGTCTTCGACGCAGCTGGCGTTGGCACCTGGGGAGGCTGGGGTGCTGATGTGGTGTTGTGAGCATGCTGCAAAGCGGCAGCACCGGAGCTCAAACGGGTAGACACAAGCAGTGGCAGAGGCAGCGATCAACGTAGTTGTGGCCTAGCTCAGCAAAGGCAGATGGTTTCAGGTGGGCTTGCAAATACAGGAACTGTCCTGCACAGGTACATCAACACCTGTGATGCCATGTACCGCGGCTGGCATGTATCAGAGCCAGCAGTATGGCAAGCCAGCAGACACGCAGCCAGCATTGTGAGCAACAGGCATTGCATGTGATGCTCGGTTCATAGGGCCCGGCTCACAGTGTGACATGCTCCGGTAACACTCTTGCGCAGAGGGTGGGGGGCACGCTCCGCAGGCAGAGCCATGCCCCAGAGTCAGAGACTGTCTACTATGGAGGCCTGGGGGGGCCATGGAGGAGGGATGTAAGGTGGGAGGGAAAGCAGGCAAGGCTCAGCCATGGGCTAGGGTACGTCTTCTGGCTGGGTGCCATGTGCACATATCAACCATCATCATGGTTGATATCGAACATATCAATTCTATCAATGTATCAATTATATCAATCATGGTTGATATGTGCCAAAGTTCTGGCAGGGTGGTCGAGGGTAAAAGAGGTCAGGGAATGGCTGCAAGTGATGGGCACAATCAAGTTAGGATCAGGGCAACCCTGCTGGCAGGCAAAGGTGCCTACTTGACAGTCACCTGATGGACTACCAGGCAGGGTTGGCCTCAGGCTGGGAAGCTTCATTGAAGACCTTTACTAGGGCTGCCATGCCCAGGTGGCAGCCAATGCCCCCGTGCCAGCAGCCAAGGAGGAGGGACACGCGCACACCAAGCGGTTTGACAAGCGATAAATGCCTAAGTTGAGCCACCTCTTATTATAAATAATATTATATAATCTACCTACAAAAAATATAAGGGGGCAAGATGAAAAATGTGCTCGGAATGGCCTGCGATTGAACGTGCGACCTCTCCTAACTTCAACTCCGCATCGTACATCGAGGAAATCGAGCGCGACTTACTGTGCAGTAAGATCGAAAGTGGTTCTGAATTTTGGAGGCCTTAAAAATAGAGATGAGTAGTGGGTCTGGTAATGTAGATGCCAGCGCGTCTACTCGCGATGTTTCGTTTTGAATGGTCTGGCCGGCCCGTCAACCGACAGTTCAGTCAAACAAAGACCCCAACCCCTGCGGAGTACAGCCCCGGCCCTAGATGAACATGACACAGGTTGGTCCATCATTTTGAACTGACAGCCGCAGGCCACTGGGCGCTTGACCGTGGCGTGCGTGGCGTGCACGTCAACCTTGCGCACTGCCTATACCTTGCGCACTGCCTAAACCTTGCGCACTGCCTATACTGCCTCTGCTTCAGCGCGACGGAGCCTTATGTCCCCAATGCACCGGATGGCAGGTGTCTAGCCTCAAAAAGCAGCCAGGCTAGCAGCAGGGGCAGCAGCAGCAGCGGCGGCAACAGCGGCGGCGGCGGCAGCGGCGGCAGCATCGGCGGCGGCAGCAGGGGCAGTGGCAGCAGGGGCAGCAGCAGCAGGGGCAGCAGCACGGGCAGCAGGGGCAGCAGGGGCAGCGGCGGCAACAGCAGCAGCGGCAGCGGCGGCGGGGGCAGCAGCAGGGGCAGCAGCAGGGGCAGCAGCAGCAGGGGCAGGGGCAGCAGCAGCAGGGGCAGCAGCAGCAGGGGCAGGGGCAGCAGGGGCGGCAGTGGCAGCAGTTGCAGCAGGGGCGGCAGGGGCAGCAGAAACAGCAGCTGCAGCAGCAGCAGCAGCGGCGACGGCAGCAGCAGGGGCAGCAGCAGCAGGGACAGCACCAACAGGGGCAGCAGTAGCAGGGGCAGCAGCGGCAGCAGGGGCAGCAGCTGCAGCAGCAGCAGCGGCAGCAGCAGCGGCAGCAGCAGCGACAGCGGCAGCGGCGGAAGCGGCGGCGGCGGCAGCAGCAGGGGCAGCAGCAGCAGCAGGGGCAGCAGCAGCAGGGGCAGCAGCAGCAGGGGCAGCAGCAGCAGGGGCAGCAGCAGCAGGGGCAGCAGCAGCAGGGGCGGCAGCAGCGGCAGCAGCAGCGGCAGCAGCAGCAGCAGCAGGGGCAGCAGCAGCAGCAGCGGCAACAATGGCAGCAGCAGCAATAGTTGCAGGGGCAGCAGCAGCAAGGGCAGCAGCAGCAGCAGTAGGGGCAGCAGCATCAGGGGCAGCAGCAGCAAGGGCAGCAGGGGCAGCATCAGTAGGGGCAGCAGCAGCAGGGGCAGCAGCAGCAGGGGCAGCAGCAGCAGGGGCAGCAGCAGCAGGGGCAGCAAGGGCAGCAGTGGCAGCAGCGGCAGCAGCGGTATCAGCGGCAGCAGGGGCAGCAGTAGTAGCAGGGGCAGCAGCAGCAGCGGCGGCAGCAGCGGCGGCAGCAGCAGGAGCAGCAGCAGCAGGGGCAGCAGCAGCATGGCTGCATGGGGTGTGCATGGGGTGTGCAAGCCCACTGGGACAGGTGGTTTAGCACAGGCAAGTTGGCCGACCGGGAGCATGTGTGTGCAGTGCCACTTTACACGCCCCCTCCCCAGCCCTTTCCCTTGTTCCACTTTACAGCTCCTTCCCTTTAAGCGTGAGCCAGCAATGTGAGCCAGCAACTCCCCATAAAAAGGATTCCCCCACATCAGCAAGATCGTTGTTGAGAAGCGTGAGCCAGAGATGTAGATTTGGGTGGGCAGTGACCACGGCTCCACCAGGCAGGCAATGCAGCCTCAGGGATGTGAGACGAGAAGTCAGGCCAGCTGGTAAGAGACAAGCTGGCCCGGTGGAAGCTCACCAAGGGCCAGGTGCGGCGGGCCAGTGGCTTGAACATCGCCCGCCACAACATGAGGCGGTGGCTAGAATCCAGCCTGCACTTCTCTGAAAGCACAAGCGGCTACGAGACCAGCCATCCTGAAGCCACCTGGGATGGCGGTGTGCGAGGTGGGCATGGCAGCGGCTAAGGCTGCACAAAGCCCAGGACCGGGCTCTGGAGCAGTGTCACCAATAAGGTGTAGGTGAGTGGGGAGGTGTATGGGGAGGTGGTGGGATGTGGGTAGGGTTAAAGGGAGGCTGGGGTGCTGATGTGGTGTTGTGAGCATGCTGCAAAGCGGTGTGCCCGCCTAGGGGCACAGATTAGCAGCAGGGCAGGATGATGCTAGTGGATAAGTTCCGCACCAGCCGCATCAGCTCAGCAGTAAATGGCCAGCAACACTGTGAGGAGCAGCCCACCATGCCTGCACACTGAAAGCCCCCAGCAGGTCAGGTGGACCACAAGTGTCAGTAGCGTGACCAGCCAGTGCGGGGTCTATATAAAGTGGTGCCTAGTAGTGGCCCCACGCATCGTGCCACAGCCCCCACACAGTCAGGAAGCTACACAGACAGCAACCTCAGAGCCCGGGCCATCAACATCTGCCAGTCAAGCGCACCAAGCACCAAGGCAAGCCAAAGCAGCCCCACAGCCATGCAGGTGGCTGGACAGGGACTGCAATGCAGCATTGAATATGCAGCACATTGGGTAGAGCAGGTGGCGGCCACTGGAGCTGTGCTGGTGGCCGGACATGCCAGCCAAGGGCAAGGAGTACCCAGGCCTGGGCTACAAGCGGCTACGAGAGCAGCCACCAGAGGCCCAACAGCCTGCTGTGGCTCAGTAGTGTGTGCCCCCTCTTGAGGTGTCATCAGCTTGCATCAATGCATGCCAATTGTAGCCTATAGCCCTGTTACATGGTCAGGCAATTGTGTAGGTGGAAGGCACCTATGCCATGTGCATGTGAACATAACATGGGGGCACTTGCGGGTTGGGGGCAAGCTGCCACAGCCCTTGCTTGCCTGCCTCGAGGGTCTGTATGGGGATGATGGCCCCCACCGCACCTCCCCGGTGACTCCGGACCAAGGTGTCAAGTAGGGAGCGGTTTCTTAATTAAGTTTAATTAAGCGTCATATTAAGTATTAGGTCGCTTACTTAACCACTTAACCACTTAATATTAAGCGCTGGTAACTCTCTTTTTCTAGCCCTCTCGCTCTACCCTTCGTGGCTCTACCCCTTGCTTGATGTAACCCCACTGCGGGCCCGCGGCGTGGTCCTGCCTAAAAAGTGCATCGACCCCTTTACTGGGTACGCGATAGCTATTCCTCACTACACGCTTAAGCACACATTCGTTTAGTGTTTGCTCGCGGTATTACCATTTGTGCACTACTAGAGAGCAACTTTGCTCAACTCACATTGTTTGTGCTTAAGAACCACACCATTGGCCTTTGCTGGGTACGCAGATGCAACACCAACCAAAGCGTCTTTGTGCAACTTGGTCGCGGTCCACTGCGGGGCCGGGCCCCAGCGACCCAGTCATAGCCATTTTAATCTGTAATACAGCTGTTCCGGAGCCACTACGGCTTGTTGGCATATGTTGCTGCCTGCCCGCGTGCCTGCCGGCTGAAAGTGCAAATGTGAGGCGATTACGGTTGCGACCCGTGCGCTGGGGTCGCACAGCTGCACTCATAGCAGTGTGGGTCAAAAAGAAGCCACTTAATACACTTAAGGGGCTTAATGCGACCGGCCTTAATTTAATTAAGCTACCGTACTATCCCTTTTGATTCCCGAGGCCTCGGAAACTATAATAAAAATATTATTCCCGAGCCATGTTTTTCATTGTTTCAAATTCCCCGATGGCCAAAGTACGTCTAAAGTTAGTTTTGAGAACATCTTCGTGCATGGAAATAATCAAGCCTCCCACTCCATTAATCTCGCATCAAAACCATATGATCCACATAGTCTACTGTCCTGGCCTCTCTTCTAGTGGCCTTATCACCTGACCACGTCACATGGGGCACTGGCAGTGGCGGCATATCTTATCATCTGCCTTGGAGCATTCAGACAGCTTGGAGCATTCAGACTCCTGCCGCCACCCGGCTGACCGTGTATGACCAGTCGCCTCCCCCCTTGACATGGTTGCCAGCCTGGTTGCCACCCTTGCCTGTCCTGTGACCTCAGCCTTTGCCCCAGCCTGGCCCACCTCCCTCGACCTTGCCCTGGGCATAGCAGCCACCCTTGTTGCCACCCCGGCCTGGCCCGCCGCACTAGCCTTTGCCCCAGCCTGGCCCGCCTCCCGAGCAGGTTGCTACCAGTTCTCATACGCTTTGCCGGTGCGTGCGAGAGCAGGAGGTGTGCTGGGCGATGTGGCAAGATTGAGGTGTGGAGAAGGCCCTAAATTAGTGGTCCTAGGTAGTCGCTTCTCAATAATTGCCGCTTGACGATCAAGAGACATTTGGAAGCGTTGTTCATCGTGCATAAGGAGCTCGCGGTGCAGATTATCAGCTGCGTCGGCGGCACTGATGCCCCGGACCACAAACTGGTCCATTGCTGGCACTTTCGTCAAGGTCAACTTATTGTTTGACTACTTCCCGAAAGACCAGAGAAATACATTGTTTAATCATTCCCGGTTTCCCGAAGGACCAAAAACGATTCGGGATAGGGAATCAAAAGGGAGAGTACGGTATTAAGTTAATATTAAGCTGAGGAACCGCACCCTAGTGTCAAGCAAGGCTGCCCCATCAGCCCACTCCTGTTTGCTCTCTATGTTCACGACATCAGTAAGGAGTTCTTGGAGTCACCCACTTCATATATGCTGATGACCTGACCCTGGTGAGCACCTCGCCCCACGGGCTGCAGCGGCTGGTCTGCCAGCTACAAGGCTTTGCAGACGGGAAATACCTTACAGTCAATGTGGGCAAGTCAATGGTAACTCACAAACTGCAGCACCTAGCACCTCATTAGAACATTCGTGCTCCCCTTGGGGCTGTATAGCCCTCCTCGGGCACGGTATGCAGCTCTCCAACCCAGTGCAAACACGCATTCTCAGGTTCGCCGCCAGGGTACATAGCTCAGTGTCAGCTCAACACCTGGCCACAACCGCAGCCCTAGACGGCTAAGTAGCCTGACGCCAACCGGCTTGGAATGCATGTTGCAATCCACAAACAAGCGGCACACCATTTTTCAGAAACCTTGCCATGACTGCAGCCAACCTTGCATGGAAACACCCGTGTGTACCATGGTAGCTGTCAGATCAGACGTAAGGTATTTGCGATGCAGAACAGGGCCGGTAAAGCGTCCACTGTGGGCTTCGCTATCACACCATTAAGCACAACTTCATAGAGAACACTACTCCGTGCTCCTCCTGTTGGCTACAGACCTGGTACTTCACAAAGAAAGGATAGTGTGTGCATGCATGTCCCAGCCTTGGCAGATCCAACGCAACGTCGTGCTTCATCATTTCTACATACCTAAGCACATTACCAGTGTGTTGCTTCGAGTCTCCACATCATTCTTCCTCGTCCCCAGATGCAGGATGCAGGCGGCCATGTGAAGGTCTGCAACTGAGGGTACTTTACTTCTACAGCTGTACTACTGTGCTAACTGCATGCATAGCCTCGCGAGACAGACAGTGCACAACCCTCGAACCCTGACCAGCATGCCTAACTGTGCCTGTCAGATGTGTGTGGACATCCCACCGGGCACTGCAAGCAAAGCCTCTGATTTGACTGCTCTGATCTGGCTACTCCGACTTGACTGCTCTGACCTTACCAGTCAAAGGCAGAAACGATACAGAGGCCTGAAGTGCAATGGGTGCTGTCCATATAACTTGTGCAACTGCCTGCCTGCCAACCCGCCTGACCATTTGCAGGGGGCAGCTAGTTTGCCCCGTCTCCAGTCTGCATCAGTGCAATCGCCAGGCCCCGTCCGTGTACATACGGTGCTGCCCAACATGCTCCTAACACAGGTGCACTCCTGTCCTAAGGAGGCTCCGGGACCCAGCTGTTGACATCAGGTGGCATCAGGCTCCGGGGCCCAACTATTGCTGCTGCTTGGCCTGACGGTCTCTGCCCCACCTTGGACCCTGCTGCCAGGCAGGGCCAGCTGCCACCTAGACGGCCTGCTGAGCTGCACCACAAGGCTGTTACCTGCATTGGGCCCAGCACCCCCTCCTGACCATGCCAGCGGGCGGTGGGTGGCGGCAGGCGGCAGGAAGGCCCGCAGGTACTTCATCACCTTGGTGGGCTGCTTGGCCTCCAGCACCTCATCAGGCGCTGTGTCTGTGTAAGGGTCACCATCAACAAAGGTTGGGGAGGCAGCAAGGGGGCCAGAAGCGCCAGTGTCACACATGCGGCCCAGGCCAGGGCGAGCATTTCCCTGCCGTCGACTGTGGCTGTGTGCGCCTGGGTCGCTGCCCTGGCTGCTGAGCCCGGCCCCTGGGATGGCCAGGCAGGAGTGGGTGTCTGCCCGCAGCAGGGCAGGGAAGCTACCGGGGCTGTGAATCATTGTAAGCAGGGCATGACGCGCCTGCTGCCCAGCCAGGGTATGGGCCACAGTTGCACTGGCCGATGAGCTTGGTACAGTGGCTTGCAGGCGGGCTGTGGGGGATTGGTTTGGGCTCCATGTGACAGCCCTATGCCGAGTAGCAGGGTCCAGAGCGGTGCCGTTGCTGACATACGCTGCTCTCCCAGGCCGAGACTGCGAGGTTGTAGGCTTCCCACACCCTAGCTGATCTCTGCTGCCAGCTTGAGTGAGGGACTGGAAGGAAGGTGCTAGCAGCCGAGCAACGCCCGGAGTACCAGCTGAGCTTGGCAGACTGTCTGGGCCAGCTGCCTGGGTCGTCAGACCAGGTCCCTGATGGACTGTAGCAGGCTGTACCTGGTGGCAGCTGGGTTGCAGGGATGGCTGGAGGCTGAGGCCTTGGCCTTGCGAGCCAGGCATGGCACTGCCAGCTGCAGCCAGAGCCTGGTTTGTGCTGCTCTTGCATGGTGCCAGCTCTTTGTTGGCATCTGCTTGCAGGCCAGGCTGGACAGTGGCGACCTCATCCTCTCCATTCTCCAGGCTGACAACGCTGCACTGCCCCGGTGTCGGCTGATCTTGAGGACTTTGGGCTGATGGTGACCGGATGGTCTGCTGTCTGAAGAAACCTGGAGGCAGCTGCTGCTCATCCGCCCACTCGGCAGGCGGAGCCCACAGCCACGTGAGCAGGGTGCCCTTGCCCTTGCAGTAGACACCGCCAGTGGGCTGCAGACCTAGTGCTTCGGGAGTGGAGCAGCCAGCCAGCAGGCTGGCGGTCTGGTCAGATAGCTGGATGTGGTTGAGGGGGCAGGTCTGCAGGCACGGGCATTAGCACCTTGTTAAGTATGCATGGATGGCTGCCACCTCTATGCACTGCTCATGCAAAGGGGTGGGTTTGACGTTTTGACACTGTTGCTTTTGTAGCTCCCCTGTCAAGTACCTGCACCATGGCTGCCAAGGCATGTTGCATGCAAGGGAGTGGGTTTGACACTTGTTGCTTTTGTAGCTCCCCTGTGCAGTACCTGCTCTAAGCGGGCGCTGGTGTTGATGGTGTCTCCCAGAACAGTCCACTTGGGCACGTGAGTGCCAATCAGGCCACTGACACACGGCCCTGTATGGACTCCTATCCTCACACTGACAGGCGTTGACGGGTCATGTGGCATGCGCATCTGCATGGTCCACACAGCGACAAACAGACAGTCAGCACAAGGCAGGTGCATCACAACCTGTAGGGGCGCCTGTGACTGCAGACAAGCCCCTGTGGCTAGTGCCGGGCAATGGAGACAACCTGTGTGGGCTGGAAGGGGCGTGGGCGGTGCTGAAGCTGCCTATAGGTTTTGTCGGAGTGCCCTTTGGGAGTGTGCCCTTTGTGCGAGAGTGAGTGACATCGCCTCCTGGGTATAAGTAGGAGCAATGAATGCTCAATATAAGTAGGAGCAATGAATGCTCAAGGTTGAGAGCCAAGGTGCTGAAGCTGCCTACCACCCTACCACGCGAGCCACACGCAGTGCGTCTTGCGCAAATGCCAAGATCTTGCGAGCTCCATGCTCAGGAGGCTGGGTGGTGTCTACCTCCAAGAACCCATCCTCATCGGCCGCCAGGATGCCAGAGCTCACAATGATCTGGAGGAACACAGGGCAACTGTTCATAGAGGGCGATTCAGTGGCAGCATGAGCATCTGTATTGGCACTAGTGCTGGGAGCTGATATGCTATTAGCTAGACCTGGCTTGTATGGCTTCCTCACCGCATCCCCCAGCGTGTCAATCTGCAGGGCAGAGGCAGGGTAGCAACAGTAATGAGCTAAAGGCATGTCAGCAGTTGTGGGTGGTTGTGAGGGTGTGGGGCAACAAGGAGAATGAACAGGTGCACTCTTGGTCAGTGGACCTACCTTCTGTAAGCCATGCTTGGCAATGGCTTTGTCCCAGGCGGTGAAGAGGCGGTTGATGAAGCTGATGACAGCCTCTGCCGGTACCAGTTTTGACATTTCCGTGAAGCCACACAGGTCTGTGCGCAAGAGCTCCCACCCAGCAGCGGTTGAGAACATGCAGTGAGGCAGGGGGCTGGGGCACGGCATGAAGAGCTAGAATAGGACATTCAGCAGCTCACCCATGAACAGAATGGTCGCGTGTTTGTGGCTGCGGGCAAGTGATGCAACCTGTTCCAAAGTGATGTCCGACTGGGAGATGCTTAGCGACTCTACCACCTGCACATGGCATCATGAAGACAAGGTCAGAAAGCAAGGTCAAGGACATCAACGACAGAGCCCATAACTATCCAGAATCTTTGACGATGATACCATAATATATGATATTCAGTGCAGGGGCTGGTACGTTTCACACTTGATGGAAACATAACAACGTGCAAACATCAGAACAATGGACTGGTGTAAGTGGCATGGGTGCTGAGCAGCTGGATGTATTGCTTTGTATAGAGGTGGTGCCATGGCAGACATGGCGGTACATTCCATTAACTCACGTGGCGTGGGAAGATGTGAGACAGTAAGGACAGCTGGGCTTCCATCAGCTCGCTCAGCATGTTCTCCAGGTGAGCGCGCTCAGTGACGTCACGATTGCTCAGCAGGAGGGCGTGCCTGCATACGCAACAGCGTGCATGCCAGCATTTGTTGCCTGTTCTGGATGTCTGCGTGTAGGTATGATGCAATGGCTGTGCGCTGGGTCTGCATCATTAATTACTTGTAGCCCAGGCCTGCCCCTAGCTAGCAGCATGGGTATGGGTATGGGTTGGATATGTATGCAGGGCAGCTGCTATTCCCACCCACCCACTGTGTGTCACCTGGCTGGCCACTGCCCCCAGCTCACTGTTCACTCAGTGCAGCCAATACCCACCTCCCCGTGTCAGGGTCAGTGATGCGCCGCAGCTCCACTTCATGCCAGCTCCACGCCTGTCCCTCACCCTCCTCAGAAGTGCCGTCCCCAGGCTGCACTTGCCCCGGCTGCTGCTCCTGCTGCCACGGCCCTGCTCCATCACTGGCCTGCTGACAGTCTGTTGGCCAGAGGACACTGCCTCCCTGACCCACTGCTGCTCCCTCCATGCCAGGCCCTGGGCAGCTGTGCATGGGCATGGCCGGCTTGGGGTCCAGGTTTGATGCACCCAGGGTTGCCTCCAGAACAGCAGACAGGGAAGTGCTGAGCCTGCTGCCGGGGTCGCTGGGGCACGGCACTGCCTGTGTGACAGCAGTGGCCCACTGCTCCTCACCCCTGCCTGCAGCTGCCTGGGGGTGGTGGGTCGGGGAGTTAAACACTGTTTGACATGGGTCAGCCGCACCAGGCAGGCTATGTGGGCAGGGCCCTGGGGCACTTGCTGCCTTGGGCAGGTTGCCGCCCAGGCTGACTGAGGAGCCTGGCTTGGCAGTCACATCCTGACTCAGCTCCTCCAGCCGTCCCTGCAGTTCTTGGCGCATCTGAGTGGCCGAGAGGGGTGGTGGCACTGCCTGGCTGTTCATCTGGGTGTATGATTTGCAGTGGCGCGGCACCTGGACTGAGGCGTCTTCGTTGTTATGGCAGGCGCCATGCGTCGTCTTGTGCGCTGCAGGGCTTGAGGGGTGCTCCTGACACAAGCTGTCCTCAGCCTGGGGCATGGGGTAGGGACTGGCTCGGTGGTCCCCGCCCACGCCTGGGCCACATGATAGGCGGGACGACTTGCTGCTCTGGTGCCTGGCAGGGGGGCCCCCTGAGGTGAAGCTGTGGGTGGCAGAGCGAGAGGATTTCAAGGCAGTCAACATGGACAGCACCCGCTTGGGCGGCCCTAGGCTGCTGCCTGTACGCTTCACCAGGTCTGAAGGGCTGCTGGCCTCAGAGGTGAAGCTGTAGGGGTGCAGACCAGCCGCCCGGCCAGATGCCACTTGGCGGAGGATGGGGGGCGTGCTGTTGTCAGGTGTTGCGACCCTCACAACAGCACCATCTGCCCTAGGGCTACCTTGCTGCAGGTGCGGCTCGTCTTTGGCATTAACTGGCAGGGTGCACTTGTGAGTGGCCTTGTCACAGCGGACAGCGCGCTTGCTGCTGGGTGGGGCTGCATGCAGGCTCTGACTGACTTGGGAGGTGGTGGTGGTGGCCAAAGTGACGTCATGTGGACGGGAGCTTAGCTGTGGTCCTGAAAAGTCAGGCTGGCTGGTGGCTGCCAGTAGCTGGTCGAACAAGCTGCTGTTGGTGTGGATGATGGAGGTGCGGTGCTGAACCACACCTGGCCCTGGTGCCAGCTGACTGCCAGCTGGTGGCAGCAGCCTGCCGGAGTGAGACATCACTGTGCTGCAGCCGCCATGAGGCGCCATGGCTCTAGCCGGGCTGCTGGAGCGGGTATTGTCAGCTGGCATGGGCCGTGGCCAAGACACGTTGTCATATTGGTGCAGGTAGCTGGGGCCAGAGTGAGCCTCGGGGATGGGGAGTGCCTGGGTATGTACAGAGGTGCTGAAGGTGCCAGTACCAGCCTTGCTCACACCTGCCACAGCCACAATCAATGAACACAGTGGTTCCAGACCCAAGTGCACTACGTCACAGTGGCAATGCATGCGCTGCTGGTTTAGCACGTACGCACCTGAACAGCTTGATTGCTGCAGCAACGGCTGGTCTGACCTCCTCTTGCTGTTGGCCGTGCCCCAGGCATGGCCTGACAGGCTACATGCTGCTCGGAGGAACTTGCTCGTGCTCAAAGGCAGATGTTGCTGCTGAACAGCCTGCGCCTGCTCCTGCTCCTCAAGCTGCCAGTCTGGGCAGGCTGGCCATGGCATCAACCCGGGTGGGTATGTGAGATTAACAGGGGAGCTGTTGCCTGTGGACGGCAGATGAGTGGTGGATACACTGGGCAGCTGCATAGCTTGCATGCGACGCAAGGCGCGACGGCCACCACCTGCTCCCATCATGAAATTAGGAGCAGGTTGGGGCAGCATTGGCGGCAGCTGAGGCACTGCTGGAGCAGCGGTACAGACCAAGGCCTGCTCAGCTGCCTCTGCTTGCTGCTTCCAGTGCGCATGCTGCTGCACTTGGCTTGCACCCAGCTGCCCATGCTCAGCTGAGTGCAGGCAGCTCCTGGGCACCTCCTCACACTCTTGCACGACAGCCAAGCTCTGGCCTTGCTGCCTGCCTGCTGGGAAGAGGGTGTCACACAGCTCAAGCCTGACGTCACCAACTGAGCATCCTGGCTGCTGCCAGGGCAGGGCTGGGAAGCTAGTGGGCACCTGAAACGGCAAAAACAGTGCAAGAGCATGCCTCTGAAAGTTGTTGCAACATTGCCAGACTTTTGGAGATGATGTCAGTAAAACCAGTGAATGGCCACGTTCATGATCCATACCTTGATAACCTGTCGCCACACTGCGCCAGTGTTCATGATGTCATCTGCAAAGCATCCATGCGTCAGCATCTTCCTGGGTTGTTCCATAACCCAGCTCTGCTCCACGGCCAATGTTACTGCTGGGCTCACCTAGAAGAGCTCCCAGCACATCGGTCTCAAACTGCGCCTGCTCGTATTGGAGAAGATTCTTGAGCAGCAGAAGCACATCTGCTCCTGCCACACGATCCTGGTGTGAAGGTGCACGGCAGGAGGCCTTGTTGATGCCAAGCGACTGCTGGCACAGCACGCCAAAGTATGACACTGACGCGATGTTCTGGCACAGTACCGGGCCCTGTAAGCAGGGCGCAGGCAGTTGGGCAGGACAGCAAAGGTCCAGTTATGTTTGACCTTGCCTTCCAATCCATGTCAAGCGTTGATTTACATGGTGTCATAAATTCACATAGGAGGTAGCCTGGTCATACGCTGCTGCTGACAACTCCCACAACAAGGCTATAGCAGGCAACCAACACAGAGTTATCAGGCATGCTATTGAGAGGTCGCTGAATGGGAGGGCCACCCTGCAATGCCATCCCTGGGCTGAATAGTCCAGCCTAAGTAGTCCAGCGTGTCAGGGTACACGTGAAATGCAGAAGCACTAAGGGGAGCAGTAAAGGTGCAGTGCCTGTGTAAGGCCAGCTGGTGTTCATTCACAATTGCAACAAACACAGTGAACTATTTACTGAACTGTTAGTGGCCAACACAGCAGAGGTGTGAAGCCACATTCTCACCTGGCCTGGCAGACTGAGCAGTGTCAACCCCACGGGGGCTTCCAGCATCATGGACCAAAACTGGCTGGTGTAGTCAAGCTGCTCCTGGCCGTCATGTGATTCAGCCATACCAGCCATACCAGCTATGCCAGCCATAGCAGCCAGCGCTCGTTGCTGATGCAGCGGCTTCAGCACTGCCATGTCAGGGTTGCCCGATCCATTCTGTACACCTAAGCTGTAGGCGCTGTCGTGCTGCATGGACGGGTGTGGAGGCAGCAGCTCCTTCTGCGTTGCGCTGCTGGGATGCTGCATATCCTCTGTAGTGATGTACATGTGTCCATCTACTCCCAAGGACCGGTAAGCCTCCTCCCATGCACTGTGCTGCACGATGAGATAGTCCTGCCACAAGGAGAGCTGCAGGTGCAATGGCTTGCCACCAAAAAGGTGTATACTAATCTTCAGGTGCACATCCACTGCTGACTGTTGATCTGTCTGCTGCAGTGATTCACTCAGGCCATACAATGCGGCTCCAAGGGACAGGTGCTGGCTGCACAGTCTTGCAAACTCCGCCGCCCAGCTGGTGACACACTGTATATCAGTGTTAGGAGGCTCCAATACTACAAGAAGTGTGTGCTTGGGAGAGCAATTCCCAAGGAGCAAGCCTCCGGTGATATCGTGCGGGCTCCTTAGCAGCAGGCATGGTTGTCCTGCCGCCAGCTGTTGCGTGGTCGGTGTCACCGCTCTCAAGCGGGTAATGTGCTGACATACAAGCTCGCGCTCTGGCTTGCTGTCATGCATGGCCTCATCGGTCTGCGTTGGACATTGACCCTTAGTCAACGTCTGCCCGGTCTTTGACGAGCATACTCGACGCGCACCTTGCGACCGAAGAAGCACCTGAACATGCCGGCGTTGACTACTGCGCCTGTGTAAGCGGGTGTAACGACGGGTACCAGCTCATCTGTTGCTGATCAGATCGCGACAGCAATAGCACCATAGCCCTATAACATGGTCTACGCTCCGTCCTAGTTCGGTCAAAGAAGTTCGGTCAAATCTCATGTTCTCCTTGACATTGCGAACCTCATGTCTACGCTCCGTTGCGTTTTGCACGGGGCACTATAGAGGAAATGAGAGACACCGAGGAATGATACGAACGGCGTCAACGGCGCCTCGTCCAAGGCAGTACGTACTGCGAGCCTCAGTCTTCCTCTAAAGTACGTAACCAGAACACAACATGCGGCCCGCCAGTAACGTTTGCGAGCCTGACTGCGCACCCGAATGGAAGAGCCAACTGTAGGGTAGGTAGCTGATGGTCGCTTTACATGCCACTGCCAGGCAGCTACCGAGTACGCTGTGAGTTGTAAGAGATTGGCAAGCAAACAGGGACTGTCATTGTGTCACCGGCTCCCTGGCAGCTAAGCTTGCCAGGCGTGCAGCCACCTCTGGCTGTAGTGCGGACATCTATCGCTGTGCCTGCATTACTTGTTTCAAACACCTACAGAATGGGATCTGATCCGTTCCAAGACACCTTGACGCCTGGCCATCGTGTCTCGATGACACACTCGAGTGGTGGGATGTTCTGCCCCTCACACTTGCCTCTGTCACCAAAGCTGTCTCCCACGCGCCTAGTCCAGCCTCCTTGCGGGTCATGGTTCACCTGCAGGCGCAGGCACAACCGGCAGCCCTGTGGCAGTCCCACTGCCTTCACAGGTCTTGCAAGCGGGTGCTGACGTGTGCTGTCATGGTTTATCAAGTACATCAACAGCTGCAAGGTCTCACCGATAGGTGGATCAGGTCGTCCTGATTTGCCAGCTCGTCATAGTACATCAGGTCAAAGGGCAGAGATCCAGACAATGCCCGGCGGTCCTGCATAGCACGCCATGTCCTTTCTGGTGTCCAGCTATGCACATAAGTGTACCTAGCCTGCTTGACTACAGTCACCCCAGCTGCAGCGAGTCAATCAAGCTGCAGCAACCGCCACATTACACAATCTCACCAGGCCAATAGGGCTTCTGCGCCACCGTCCACTGCCTTGCCCTTCAACCCTACACATCTCGGATCTGTCAACGTGCTGCAGCCCTGTCCTAACCGTCCTGACCCAGCCAGCAGGAGCTACTGCTGACCCTGTCCCAGTGCCTGCTGCGACCACTGGCTGGCCCACCTGAGAAAACAGCACTGTAAAGTGTGACTCTGAGCACACCACCCATATGGGCAACTCCGGGCTCTTCAAGCTGCGCCCTACCTCCACATACTTGTACCACTGCAGCACCAGTATCATAAGCAGCAGCAGCAGTGATGTCAGAACTGGCAGCAGAAGCAGCAGGAATGTCAGCACTGGCAGCAGCAGTAGTCACTGCATAGCAGGACAGGGTGCCAGCAGCTTCTGCACAGGCGGCACCTGCGCAGCCACAGGCCATTGGCTGACAGCCGGAGAGGAGGGGGCTGCTTGCAAGGGTACACAAGCAAGGAGGAGGCCACATCACATGCAGCAAGCAGCCAGCATGCCCCATGATTGGGACCGGGGAAACATTGGCATGACGACGGGAACGAGTCATTGCATGGAATACAGGCCATTTGCTGTTTTAAACTCAGCATGGGAAGATGACACTATGAAGTCCCATTGGTTGCCTCAACCCACCAGGCCACAGCTCTGAGGCATGTCTGTGCCAGACAGCCTCAGCTTGTAGACAACAAGGCCCAGGCTGCATGACTGAATGCTCACGGCATGTCTACCCGATTAGTTCAGCGGGTCCAGCCCCACCTCAAATAGGGTAAGCAGGCCAAGGCGGCAGCGCCGAGTTACGCCCTTCAGCAGCGAACCGTCCAGGTCTTGATTGCCATCAAACACGTTAGACACAGCTTGGCCTGTGGGGCCAGGGCAACCTCAGTCCACACCTCAGCGCCAAATCAGCCTTGCTGCTTCACGACTGAGTGTTGGGCAGGGGCAAAGGCAGGTGGGTGAGCAGGTGGGGCGGTACTCTTGCAAGTGATGGCTCCCACAACAATGACTGGTGGTGATTCTTGTCTGTTGTGCGTCAGCTCAGCTAACAACAGGCACATTCAGAAGCGGCGTAACATAGCTAGTCATTAGTTGGTTAGTTAGTTCAATGCCCAGGCTGCTGACTCAGCGGTGTGAATCAACAACAACAATCATGCCGTACAGCTGCAAATGCCACTGATTGGGAATGGTGATGGCGGCAATGTTTACGTGAGGTCAGGGTGCTCGACAACAAGCTTCGACAGCCCAGTCCCCTCATACATGCTGGCAGAGTTGATGCAACACTGATGGAGACAGACCACAACACAGTCATGTGCTGTCACATACAGTCATGGGCATGCCATCTTACCCGGCAGCCCTTACCAGTAAGGATGAGGTTCACCAGCTCGGCTGAACAATAGCCGTGCATGCCCATCAGGGCGTTGTTGGCCTCATCCATGTCAACACGCACTGTGGCGGGGCCACGGGTCAGCAGCAGCGACAACAGCAGCAGCAGCAGCCCCCAGCCCGTGGCCTCCATGTAGCTGGGCAGCAGCCGCAGCAGCAAGTCCTGTGCAGGCACCACAGGGTGAGGGCAGCAGGGAGTGAACCTCCACAGCTTGGCACATACTGCTTCAGGTCACGTCATTGTACCACGTCATAGCACTGGCAGTGCAGCATATACCTCTCCTGCTCCATTCCCTTGCACCCCTGCTGCTGCTGATGATGATGATGATGCCCACAGCTGACCTGCAGTGCAGACTTTGTGGCCGCAGAGTGGGTGACGACGCAGCGCATGAAGGCGTCGTAGCCCAGGGCTGAGGGGCGCACGCCTGTCTCCGGCATGGGCTGCGCCACCAGTGCGGTAGGCCCTGAGCGAGCTGCCCACAGCAGGTCAGCCAGGCCGGCAGCCAGGGCGCTGTGCTGCTGAGCCACACTGGGCTGCAGGTTGAAGGCACCAGACTGCGGGCAAGGAGCACTGGGGCTATTGGTAGCAGCAGCAGCAGCAGCGGGTGCAGCTGCGACAGTAGCAACAGCAGCAGTGGCAGCAGGAGCAGCAGCAGCAGCAGCAATGACAGCAGCAGCAACGGCAGCAGCGGCAGCAAGAGCAGCAGCGGAAGCGGTAGCAGCAGTGGCGGCTGCCCGAAGGAGCAGGAGCATGTGGCGACTGGGCATGCTACGGTGTTGGGAGCTCTGCAGCGACATGCTAGGAGTGAGTCTCAGGCTACAGCCTGCCCTGGTAGGACAGCGTCTGGCAATCAGTGCCCCATGGATGCCCCAGGAGGCACCAGAGGTGCAGGCTTGCCATGCACCCACTGCATGTTGCAGGTTGGCCAGCACATGGGCCTGCACCCCTGCAAGGACGCCACATGGGCCGCCTTCCAGCTGCACCAGGCCAAAGCCCAGGCTGGGTTTGCTGTTGAAGAACAAACCCTGCGGCAGGCACGGCAGGGCAGGAGGCAGAACGCCTTGCAGCCACTGGTTACAACACCTGCTTACCGCGGCTTTGCCCTCTCTGTGGCACCTCTACCTCCTAGGCTGAGCCTGACAGAGCACCTCAGCCCACCAGACAGCTGCACAAGCACTGAGCTTCCCTGCAAGCCAGCAGAGTGGAGGACAGCAGCAGAGGGAGCTGGCATTGGTGCGTGGGAGAGACAGGGTGTGGGGGCCAAGGCACTCCCCATTGCAGGAGCCAAACGGCCACATCAGCTGCAGCCAAACCCTGCTACCCACACCTTTACCTAGACCATGCTGGCTGGTGGCAGCAGCAGATGATGGAGGTGGAAGCAGGCGCACCCAAAAGCACCCAAGTACCCTCCCACCTAGCCCAGCAAGCTCAGGGTGGTAACATGCCCATGGCACCATTGCCCACTACCTCCTACTCGTTGCTTTGGGATGTGTCAGTGGTACAACTAGACATCAAGAGGACCCAGCATAGCCCACAGCTGGAAGTCACAGCCCAGCCCTAGGTTCACAGTAGGCCAGCTTCTGTCCGCACTGCCTGGTCTAGTCTCGCTGGGCTATCGAGCAAACCATAGCAACTGCTTGCACCTTGCTTGCTGACGGGTGAAAAGCAGCTGTGACTAGGCATTGAGCTGTTACTGCAACCACCAGGCACATGACGTCAATCCAGTGTCAGCCCCACTGCGTCCACCATGAGGGTGTGGTCATCACGACCCGCCATAGCTGCACTGGATGGTGGAGCTTCTGCTGCTGCCGCAGTAGCCTTGACCAGGCAAGAGCAGCTGGTCTGGCCTCGCTGGGCCGCTAAGCAAAGCATTGCAGCTGCTTGCACCGTGGCCGTGACCAGGCAAGAGGCTGAGGGTGACGTCCAGGCTCAGTGGCAGGGCTCACCTGCTTCCAAGACGCAGGCGGCTGGCCCTGTGGCCCCCATAGCAGGGTCCTGAGCGTGCGGGCCGTGTCAGGAGGGAGGGGCGTGCCCTGCACCCAGACGCAGCCCCAAACATGCGCAACCACTAAGTCAGTCGGCCGGCCGGCCAGCCGGCCAGTTGAGCGGTCAGGAGGGTAGGCAGGCAGGCAGGAGGGCAGGCAGGCAGGAGGGCAGGCAGGCAGGAGGGCAGGCAGGCAGGCAGGCAGGCAGGCAGGCGGGCGGGCGGGCGGGCGGGCAGGCAGGCAGGCAGGCGGGCAGGCAGGCAGGCGGTCAGGTAGGCGGGCACAGGCTCAAAACATCGACGGCCCTGCCAGCTCACAGGCTTAGGTGCATGTGCTCATAGAGTAAGGCATGGAATGCCCACAACAAGCAGCCCTGCAACGCTTGACACTCACCACAGATGGTCAGCCCTGCCCTGCTCATCACTGCTGCCAGGCACCTGTCTATGAGCTGTGTCACACCTTGCTGCTCTCCCACCTGGCGCTGTCATCAGTGTACAGTCACACTACCCTCACCTGAGCCAGCCTCCCTCCACTCGCTGTCAGCCCAGCACGCCAGTCTGCCATTGGACTAACCCCACCCGCCCGGCTAGCCCCTGCAGTATCAAAGTCCTCACACTCTTCCAGCTGTAGCTCACAGTCTTTGGCTGTGCCCAGCCACCCAGGCTGCCTAGACTGATGGCTGGCTGAAGGAGGTGTGGACACAGAGTGCCTGCCACCAGGAGGGGCTGGGACAGGTTCCCGCCTGTGTGTGGTGCTCAACCGCCCCTCCTGCTGCCTTGATGCACTTTCAGGCTTATGAGCAGAATAAGCCAGCGAAACAGGCGGGCTGGGGGTTGGATGGCCATGTCTGGTTGCAAAGCCAGTGTGGGAGGGCTCAGGTGACGCTGGACGGGGATAGGCCAGGGCGGCTGAGGTCGTGAAGGCTGGGCCCCGCCCGCTGCTGCCCTGCTGTCCTTGGGTAGGCAGGCCACCAGGACTGACTGGGGCCACATCCCTGCTGTTCTTGCTGGCAGCTGGTGTGCGGCTGGTGCTCTGACTGTACATGCGTGGGACGGGGTGCAGGTGAGTGGGAGATGGTGGGTCAGGGGGAGGGGAGGAGGGGGCTGGGAGGGTCGTGCGCAACCGTGAGCGAGAGTTGTAGCTCGAGGTGGAGATGACAGAGCTGGTGCTGTCAGGCTCGCTGCGGCCAGAGCAAGCAGGGTGTGGGGTTGATCAGCAAGCAGGCTGTGGGGTTGATCAGCAAGCAGGGTGTGGGGTTGATCAGCAAGCAGGGCGCCCCCTTTTCAGCATAAGTTATGTAGGGTGAAAGCACGTTTGTTGAAGACCCTGAGGCAGCGGGGCATGTGTTGCACATTGGGGCATGAAGTGGTGATAGGAACACCTTTTAGCCCCAGCATGACAGCAGCGGCAGCGTAGGAAGAACGAGTGGGGCTAGCAGGGGGATTCATGACAGCAGTAACAAGAGCGGTATCCAGGCCCTCCCGGCACATATACCTGACATGCAGGTTGTACATGTGATTAGCCAGCGCTGTCCCCGTTCCAGCTGGTGTAGGCCTGGCACTTGGCTGCTGAGGCTGAGGGACTGCAGGACCGTTGGTGAATGCATAGCTGAGGCCGGTTTGATCGGATATGGGTGCTGCAGGCATGGGTGCTCGACGACGTGTCCCAAAGCCTGCCATGCCCAGGGGTGGGCCCTCTGGAACTGACATTTCGTCAGGGCTGTTGTCACTGTCACTGTCCTGCACAGCTGGACGTCGGGATTGAGCTGCTGGTCTGCCCTGCAGCACACAGCGGGGAGTAGGAGGCGCCCGAGGGCGTGCATGGCATCCATAGGTAATGTGGGTAGATGACGGCAGTAAAGGTCAAAGCTGCAGCACCGTACTTACTGCGGAGAAACCGTTGTAATTCGAGGAGTCAAAGCCGGTAGGGATCCGGCTCATCTCCAGGCTGCCACCTCTTAATTACTATCGACAGTTGTGGATGGCAGCCTACCGAGCAGGCTCGGCGCAAAACATGTTGTCGCCCATGATGCCAAAATCTCATTGCGTTTTCATATCTTCCTTTCTTGGCTGGTAGTACGCAGAGACTCGTATCAGTCTCCAGCGACACTTGATTGGCTAAGATACACACTGAGTAAAGGTATCTTACAAGTCATATGCCAGTGTTTCACGAATCGACTTGGCCGACCTGACCGGCTTCCATGGCACGCCAAGCCCCTCCCTTTTTCAGAATCACCCCTAAGGCATCACAGCCCACGATGCTCAGTACGGCAAGCTGTGTTTGATCAATGGTGCATTCCTGGTAACTAGGACGCCAGCTGCAGCCACAGTGTCGGCATCTGGTCCATGCCCTGCGCCTGCTCCTCTGCAAACCAGTGGTCCCAAACCATGCCCTTGGTGGGGCCTGGCTTGCAGTGACCTGCAGGTGGACTGATTATCCAGCGCTCTCGCACAGCCAACACAGAAGACCTTCGAGAGGGAGCTGGTCTCGCCCCATCAGCGTGGTAGCAAGCTGGACCCTCCTGCATCTTCCTGGTATAGCCCTGGCAAGGTCTTCATGCACGGTGTAGGCACAACGCCATAAACGCCATCATCAAAGACTTGCAAGTGCTGCTGCTGCTGCTCTCCTAACACCATGGCAAGGTAGACCTGCATGCCGCGTCCTGCTGCCACCTCCGTAAGGCTAGGAACAGATTAGTGTACCATGTTATTGACACAGAGGAGCAACAGGAGGCAGCTGGCAGATGGGTCGGTGATGGCAGGGATGGGCAGCAGGGCTAGCCCAGTGCGGCATGCTCGGCCCTGGCTGCTTTGCACTGCTGCTCAACCTGTCAGACCCTCTGGACAGGATGGGTAAGCCATGAGGACCCAGTGGGACCGTTGCCTCATACCTGGGCGTTACAGCCCTACAGCAAGATGGGGGTGCAATGTCCTGGTGGCTCAACACATTTGGAGTGCAAGTAGTGCATCTTGCAGCAGCGCATAGCTGACACGCTGCTGGGTGCCCGCACAGCTCTATGCTGCTGATCACACCAGGAGTAGGCAGCTGCAAGGTACATAGTGCAAGCAGGCAGTGTCCAAAGCACCCAGTTGCCGATGGGTGAGTGTGTGAATCTATGAGTATCAAAGAAGCGAGGCCGAGAGGTTTCGAAGCGCTTGCAGCCACTGCTAGCGCTGCCATTTCTGCACGCAGACACTGCAAGCGATCGGGTTTGGGCAGTGGCCACGGAAAGACGCGCCCAGACATGTTGTATTGCGCTGCACCCCGCTTAGTTCTCCTCGCAGCCCCCGTGCGCCCGAGATGCTTCATTGGAACCACCATCGTGCGCCTCGTCAGGGTCGAAGCCGCAGCCCGACCCCAGGCCGAGGAGCCTGCCAAGAGGAAGCGCACACACGTAGCATATCCGACGAGCCTATTCGTGAAGGTGGGTTCCGCGAGCTTGCCCGCTCCCACGTGAATAAAAGACAAATGACAGCCCAGCTGTAACCCTATCCTGGGGAGCCCCTACACTTTTCCACAAGAGGTAGTGACCGGTAGCGAGGCACAAGTCAGCCGGCCCAGCGTCATGAGTAGCTGAGCACGAAGTAACAACTGTGCAGCTGCCTGCTGCCTGCTGCGTAGCACAAGATGCCAGAGGCTTTGACGTCCTACCCAGACTTGTCTGGGCGGGAGCGCATGGCCATCATCATGGGCTGGTGGAAGGCAGCTTCCCCTGAGGAGCAGAAGCCATACAGGGATGAGTTTGAGAATCTGAAGCAAGAGAAGGAAGCAGTCAAGAAACGGGTGAAGGCAACGACGACGCTTTCAGCGTACCAACTATACATGAAGGAGGGCATGGCCGAGGCCAAGGACAACGGAGCCTCAGACATGCAGCAAGTCTTTGTCAAGTTGGCATCCAGTTGGCGTGGCCTCCCTGCCGCCACCAAAGACGAGTACCAGCGCAGGGCACTTGCACGCAATGCACAGATCTGGCAGGACCTGGACCAGGAGCAGTTAGCGTAGAGAACAACCCCTGGTCGGAGTGTTCTGCTTGCAATGCAGGAGCCATGCAACCAGGAAGGCAGTATGTGCTCAGCCACGCTATAAAGTACAGCAATGATGATGATAAGATACTGCAAGCAGGAAAGCTGTGTGCCTGCCAGGTGCATGTCTTGAGGGGCTATGGTACGGAGCTGGCCCCACTGCTTTGAATAGCGCCCACTCAATATCTAGGCTCATTGCTCGATATCCATGCGGCCTGATGGCTTAAAGCAAGTCATGTTTGATTTTAGGTGTGACCCTACGAGTGCTCGAGCCCTACCCTATGCATGCTTTCGCTTACACACTCACAGGAGTCATGATACGCTGATGACATGCTGATGGCTGCATATACTGACATGGAGTGATATCACTGCGGCTGCTGTGACGCACAGAAAAGCCTCATGTTAGCATTAGGCTCTGAGAGCAATGCAGTTGTGCGAGAAAGAGAGGTGCCCAGACAGAGCAGTACAGACAGGTGTGTGCACATAGCACTGAAGTGTGTTGTTTGTGTGCCTGAGCAGCAACCGGGGTGGCACAGCAGGGGACGCCCATAAGCCTAGCTTGTATTAGTGCGGCATCCTGAGGCTATTCTACTTCTTACGCTGCTGCTGCTGATCATGGCGGCACACAGCTTTGTGTCATAGATACTTGAGGTTCAGGCACACTCACGGCTTTTGCAAGCAGGTGGAAGCAGCAGCATGAGTCCAACTGCAGCCCAGCACTTGGCCAGCCTAACAGGACTCTGTTGTGCAATGCCGGTGAGCTACTCTGATCTGCGTCTGCGATGGTGATAAGGCTGCTGGTGACAGTATTGTGACGGTGCTGCTGTGTTGACGCTGGTGTCATGGTGCTACTGGCAATTGTAGCCCCTGCTGCCCCTCCTCGCCCACCTGTTCTTCCAACCGTTCACGCCTGCTAAGCCTCATCACATGGTACAAGCTGCAGCCACAGTGTTGGCACCTTGCCCGGGCCCTGCGCCTGCTCCACTGCAAACCAGTGGTTCCATGCCATGCCCTTGGTAGGGCCTGACATGTAGTTCACTGGGAACGGCTTGATGTCCCACCGCCCTGCATTCAGCTTCAAGGTGTGCTTCCTGGAAGAGTAGTCAGGCACCTTGAGGCCCTTGGCTTCCATGGCCGCCTCGCTGCCAGGAGCTGCTCGGTATCTGACCACGATGAGCCGGGGTGGGTCTCCGTGGCTGACTGTGTCAGGCAGCCCCAGGGCTTCACACAGCGACTTGTTGCAGCAGCGGAGTGACCGGACAGGTGGCTGGGTGAGACTGTTCCCTTCATAGGAAGCCTGCTGCCACTGAAGCTCTGACTGCTTCTCCACCATGCCCCTGCTTGTCCCGCTGCCGTCACCGCTGCTGGCCAGGGGCGCTGGCCGCACCTGCAGCAGCAGCTGGCAGGGGCCTGCGCTGCCTGGCTGGGCTGGGCTGGCCTTGTAGCGCTGCGTCCACTGCAAGCCCAAGTTCTTGAGCCATGTTGGCACCAACACCTTCCGTGTCCTTGACGTCATGTGGGTGTTCAGGCGCCACTGCCCACTGCTTATGCCCCTCGGGTAGAAGGTGCATGCCAGCATCTGTTGCCTGTTCTGAAAGTCCACGTGATCTAGGCAGTGGCTGTACTCTGGGTCTGCTACAAGAATCAATTGCACCTCAAGCTGCGCTGAACTGCTATTGTCAAGCTGCAGGGCAGCTGCCATTTCCGCGGGCAAATCCCTCAGGGGGCAAGGCCATGACAGCGCTTGGAAGGGTGTCTCTAGCTGAAAGTGGACGCCCTGGCTGGATGTCCCTGGCTGGCACTGGCTGGCCCTGTCCCTGGCTGGCCCTGCCTGGTTGTCCCTGGCTGCAGTGCTGCCAGCGTGGCTAGCACATTGGACCAGCCCGTGCTGCCCGCTGGAACCTGCACAGACGGACACCCTGCAGCCCGTCAGACTCGCCTTGGTACACGAGCTTCTGACCTAGCCCGATAACCTTTGATCAAATGTCGCATGGCGCTCTCGGACACACTGGACGGCAGGCGTGTTTTGGCTCCCAGGCCTCGCGCCGTCGTGATCGAGGCAAGCAGAGGAAAGCTATGGCGGGCAAGCAGGACTGGAGAGGGTGCCATGCTACACACATCTGCTGAACGTTTCATGTATGCTGGTGCAGTGCGGCTCTGCATTGTGTAGGTAGACCCGGGGTCGATGCGGCACTTTCGGTGCTGGCTCTTGAGAGTGACGCACGACGCGACAGATGAGCTACTAGCAGATGAGCGACAGCAGACTGCTATAACCCCGAGCAGCCCTACTATCCCGAGCAGCCCTACTCTCCCTCCTGCTACACCTTCGCGCCTCGTTGGGTCCTTCGCGCCTCGTTATCTCCCCGACCGAGGAGAGGTACATGTTGTGCACGCGTAAAGTCGCGTTGGCGATCAATGAGAACCTATAGGCACACGGCTTGATGTCCATATTTAGATACCTGCGAGCCAGGAAATGCACCGCAGCATTTGTCAGTCTCAGGGCAGGCTACGTTGTAGGCTAGGGCTGGTATAGGACGCTGGCAGGGAGCTCGCTCCTTAATTTACAACATGGCCCTGCAGCCCATGTTGTTGTCTGAGTCACACGCGCCCCTGAATCCTCCTGGTGTAGCCGCATGCACGTCTGGTCTCATCCATTCCTGCCAGGCGAGCCACTTTTTCCTCCTCCACGCTGCCCTACCGCGTTCAGCCCCCCCTACCCTGACTGAGCTGCTGCTGCCGCCGCCTCGCAGCCCTCAATTTTTAGCCCTGGACCCACATCCCTCCACCTGCACGCCTTTCCGCCATCCCACACCACCTTTTCTCCTCCTCTCCCTCCTCCTCCCCTCCTCCCCCTGCTCCTCCCCTGCCCACCCCAAAGCATGTCACAGACTCTGTGCCATCTGGAGGCTGGAGGATAAGGGGCATCCTGATGCTTAGACAGCTTGCAGTGCTGCAGACGCCTTGCCGCTGCTGGTCACGGCGGCATACCCACATGTGTCAGGTGCTTGAGGGGCTGCCCCACCCACTGCCATCATGATCAGGGAACAGCACAGACAGCCCACATGCAACATAGCAGCATTCATCCATACACTGCCAGTCCGCTGTCAGGAAACGACGTCATGATGCAGCACTGCTTCTGGACCTGCTGCTGTGGCTGGTGGTGTGTGTGCCCCCGCCACTGCTCCTGGTGTGACTGCCTGCAGCGTAGTGCCAAGCCAACAATCTGTCGTTGCTGCTGCTTATACCTGCACTGATGAGGCGCCTGCCATTTGCCCTGGTTGCTAGCATCAAGGCAAATCAGGCTGGGGTGCCAGCTGCAGCCACAATGTTGGCACCTGGTCGATGCCCTGCGGCTGCTCCACTGCAAAGCAGTGGTTCTACACCATGCCCTTGGTGGGGCCTGACTTGCTGTGACCTGCAGGTGGCTTGATGACCCAGCGCTCTCCGTTCAGCTCCAAGGACCCAGCACCCTCACACAGCTGACACAGAAGAGCTGCTTGAGGCAGCTAGACCCAGAGCACCCCGGTGACACTGGCTGAGAAACTAACTGAGCATCATGATGATGGTGTGCAAAGGAAAGGGTGTACGCCTCCACGCTACACTCCTCTGCTTTCATGGAAATCCCTTACAAGCAAGCAGGAACAACTGGCGCTGGCATCCTTGGCAACACTTCAGCCCTGCTCCTGTAGGTCGTTACCGAATGTTGTCTTCGTCCATAATGGCATGCATGCGGCTCTGCTCTGGGCTGTCTGCTGCTTGCTCAGCTCCACCAGAGGCTAGTCATCGTACCCTAAGTTTTTACCAAACCAAGCTCGCCAGGATTGCAGCTGCGAATGGCTTGGTGCCTGGGAGGTGGGAGGATGAAGTGACCAGTGATAGCACTTCTGCAGGTAAGAACAGAGGGTTGTATTCTAGAAGCTAGCATTACTGTGTCCTGTACTCTTAGTTTGCTTCGCAAGATGCTGTCACCTGGAGCGTCACGTAGTATCTTCCACAGGACCAGTACCAAGTGGGCCCTCTGTGTTGGTCCATACACTTAACCATTGCCAGTGCTTCATTCTCACACTGGTCCAATGCTTGGGATCTGCAGCGCGTGATGGAGCATGGAACTCAATGTGTCACTCATGCCCCCACCACACTCCGAACAGTGCGTGCAGCATTCACGGTGTGGAAGCGCGGCGTGTCACGCCGAACACACGGTCCAGCTCCGCCTGGGCGGCACGCACATCCGCTTCAGTTACGTTCACGCTGTCTCCCTGACTGTCATCTCTTGGCATCCAGCCTCTTAAGCAAGCAGGCAGTGTAAACGTTCATCAACGAGTACACACTTCAAGCCTTGATATTTGAACTAGACGCTCCAGGTGCATTTGCTGCTTGTCACGCGCCTTCACTTTAGCAGGTCCTTAAACACGCTCCTACAGTCCGTGCTGCCGCAGGATACTGGCGAGGTACTCCGTCTCGGCTTATCCCGCTGCCTTACTCATTTCCCACACTAGGTAAGCACGCCCGCGAGTGAGCACGCCCGCGAGTATCCCGCTGCCTTAAGGTGTGTCGGCCTCGTAACTCTGCATCTTATAGGTCCCAAGGCTCCACAGTAATGCAAGCACCCTCTGCTCTAATCCGCTGCCGGAGTCAGCCTACTCCCTGCTTAGAAGCAAGGGGGCAGTGCCATAAGCCAAGCATGAAGTTCCTGCTGCCGTTCAGCGCGAGTGCTCGATGTTGCACGACGCTGCCGGACGTGTATGTTCCATCGAGGTGTGCTGCCACCTCGTGCTGGCTGCCCCCTTCCTCCAGCGCAGCAATACTGACTGTCCCTGTCTCCTTTGTGTGCAGGAGGACTTCAGACCACAGCACAGCACTAGCCCCTGCTCAACTCTCCATGCGCCACAGCAGGAGGGCAGTAGTTACACGTGCCAGCTGGGGGGCCCCTGTTGAATTCAAGCCTGCGAAGATTGTGTCAAACAAGCTCGCTGTCCCTGGCATGCACACCCTGCTGGTGGATGTGGGCAAGGACATAGCAGATGGGTTCACAAAGCCAGGGCAGTACATCCAGGTGTGTGTTTTGGTTTACATTCATCGGTTGGGCTGTACGCTGTTGCTGGCTTGCTTGGCGCACTTGCCATGGAAGGGCTCAGCTGCGTGCCAGCTCCCAGCACCAACCCGCAGCTGGGATGCACATCTATCTTGCTCTCACTGTCTTGCAGGCCAAGGTGCCTGGTGAGGGCAAGGCCGGCTTTTTTGCCATTGCCTCCCCCCCAGATGTCAACAACCAGGGGGTCCTTGAAATGCTGATCAAGGTGCAGCCCAGCTCACCAGCTGAGGCACTATGTGCGCTACAGGCCGGGCAGGAGCTGCAGGTATCACCTGTGCAGGTACGAGGATGGACAACCAGTGGGTAGGATGCTGATGTTGGCAGGGGGTGGGCAGACGTCTCTGTCCCACCCCCTCACCCCCTCAGCAGCCTATCACATGTCTGCCCCTTGCCCATTGTTGTCCTGTTGCCTTGGTGGGGTTGCAGGGCAAGGGGTTCCCAGTAGACCGCATCCCAGCTGCAGAGTACCCCACAATCCTCATGTTCGCCACTGGCAGCGGCATCAGCCCCATCAAGGTGTGAGGAAGGGGTGATCTGTGTCATGGCTATACCTGGTTGCCTATGGGCAAGAGATATCCGAGCAAGGGCATTGAGTATGAGGGGGAGCAAGGCTATGAAAGTAGTATTCACAGCTACCCTGGTGCTTGTTCACCTGCTGTCGCAAGCTCCCCTGCTTGCTCTGCTGGCGTGCCTGCTGCAGTCTGTGATAGAGAGCGGGGTGTTGGGATCGCGGCCTGACCTGCGGCTGTACTACGGGACACAGAGCGAAGGTGGGCTGAGTCACGACGGCTGCCTTGTCTCGGCCTCCTGCATATGTCCATAGTCCAGCTAGCATCAGCGTGTAAAGCGAGTGGCCTCCTAACCCTACTGAGCTCCAGGTTGCAGCTTGTGCAAACCCACCTGCGTACCTGGGTGCAGAGGTGACAGCGTACCAGTCGCTCCTGTCCCAGTGGCAGGCGGAGGGCGTGAAGGTCACACAGGTGTTCAGTGGCAGCACCAAGCGATATGTGCAGGTGGGTGCTCGCAAAACACTGGCAAGCAGCAACGGGCCTGAGGTTTCTGCATCATGAAGATGTAATGGTAGCATGTCAAATGTGTGTGCACAAGGCGACCTGCTGCTTATCATCTTGCTGCCATGACAAAAATGAAGCTCCCTTACTTGCAGGACGTCTTGGCAGAGGAGGTTGCACATCTGCCAGATGCAAGCAAAGTGGGCGTGTTGTTGTGTGGACATAAGGAAATGTGCAATGCAGTGACTGAGCAACTGAAAGGAAGAGGCGTGCAGCAAATCTTGATGAATTTTTGATCAGTACTTGACAGGCTAAATTGCACGATCAAGTTGTTGCGTTGGTCGTTGGATCGTTGCACAGAGGTAATGAGGCAGCGTTTTAGTTTTGGCGGACCTAACAGTATAAATTGGTTGAAATCATGCAACCAGATATTATATGTTACGGGTTAGGGTTTAGCCAGAGCCAGGCTGCTGGGCCAGCTACGCCAGCGGCACGGCAAAAACGCATGAAGCAAGGTCGGCTGGATGTGCTGTGGGCTACTGCAAGGCCGGGGAGCCAGGGAGCCTGAAACCTCACTGAAACCTCGTGTCAGCGTCCCTAGCCCTGCCACTGTGCACACCAGTGATTGAGAAATGTGTGATGGCTATAATGAAGTAGCGACCAAGCAGCTACCACATTACAAGTACAATAGCGTGACCGACGTGTTACAGCGATGCATGGCGCTCCCCATGTCAGGTCTCCTCAATAACTGAAGTGGAAGGTGAAATGAAGAAAGGTCCGCAGCCGGGAGTCACCGCCTCGCCTGCCTTGCGCACCTTACCGCACTAAACATTAGTTCAGCTGACAGGCTGCACAGCCCATGGCCCCACTACCCAATCACAGGAAGACTGGGCCAGTGTCACATGGTCCAGGCCATGTCCGACCCATCATGTAGCACCAGGCTGCATCCCAAACCCGCAACACCACTGATAGAGCCTTGCTGACTGTCAACAACCGCAACAAGTGCACGAGGAGCATATAGCTGCACGGAATATATCACCACCATATCATCAGGCTATTGTTTCTGTAGCCGATGCTCCCCATGTTGCTGCTCGCGCCTGCCCAGCCCAGCTTAGCCTAATTTGCCGTGGCCCGTCACATCCAGTTCCTGTATGAGATAAGCATGACAATGACCTTGTGCGCTAGTTGATGTAGCTCCCCTCGCTCACATCCACTCAGCTACACAGCTACTGCACGGCCATGGCCCCACCACCCTGCCATATGAAGGCTGAAGTAGTGGGGCGCAGCTGAAGTAGTGAGTGCGCATTACATTCAAAGCCTAGAGCGTAAAGCCAATGCAGGTTCCAGGTGGCATAGGGCCAAGGGGTGGGGCCAGGAAGCTGTACCCGCCGGTCAAGGCAGGTGCAGGTGTGGGGGGAAGCGAGGGGCTGGGTGGGTAGGGGCGGGTAGTCAGGCCTGAGCCCTGGGGTAATGAGGAGGGGGAGGAGGTACCTGGGCATGGCAGGGGTCCCAGAGCCTTAGGCTAGGCCCCTTAGGAGTGACTGTCAGGTCAGGCAGGCTGTGGGCTGAGCTGTAAGGACTGCTGCTTCAGGAACAGAATAGGTCAGTGCTGTTGCCTGCAAGCAGTGAAGCATGTGGGGAGTAGGCCCCAGGGGTTTGTGCCCTGTGCTTCTGTCCTCCTCCCACCACGCCAGTGGCCATTGGGCAGTGGTTGGTGCTACAGGCCCGATCATACCCCTTGAGCCCTAAATGTGACGCTGCGGCAGCAAACCACCAGGCACCAGGGAAAGGGGGCAGCATTGCAGGGGCGTGAGGTTTCCAAGGGCAGCACCTGGAGCGCTGCTCCTGTGCAGTCAAGAGAATGACAGCTGGCACTCTGCTAAACTGCTAGTTCCAGGCCTCTGCTTGCACTGAAGGATTTACCCTTTGCAATACAGCAGGCAGCTGAGCAAGGTACCACATGCCCCGCAATCTACCTGTCACAGTCGTTGCAGCACTCGCAGCTTCGCGCTCCTGCTCCGAGGGTTACTCTGCGCTTCTGCTGCACCTGGAACCAGCGGCGACCGCGTCAGCAGCTGAGCAGTGGCGCCGGCCTCCAAAGCATCCGGGTAGCTGAGCTTGTGACGCCCGTATGCGAGGTGTTCATCTTCGCTAGACGTCTTGCCGGCCGCACGCGCAAAGGCCTTCTTTACCACCCTGTCCTCCAAGCTATGAAACGAAATAACCGCCAGCCGCCCACCAGACGCCAGACAGCTGATTGCCTCAGGAATGGCCTGCACACGGGGAGGGCAGCCTAGCAAAGCTCAGCGGTGCAGACTTACTCCATACAGTCAGGTTCACTGCATGCACCCTGACCCTGTCCACCTTGATGCTCAGATGCAGCTAGGTGTGTGCTGGAGGAGAGTACAGGGCCAGGAAGCTCACCCAGGTTGCTAGGTCTTGCAACTAGCCCACAACAGCTGTTGACAGAGCGTGGGAACCAATGCTAGGTAAGTATGGTATCACGAGTTGCCCTGTCCGGGGTAAGGGTGAAAGGATAAGTATCGAACCTCACCCTCTCCAGGTTGCCCAGCTCGTCGTTCACAGCGATGCGTATTGCCTGCAAGCACACAAGCTTGGGGATTGGTTCTGCACGTCACATGTGGGCTGCAATGCCCTTGCTGTCAACGCAAGATCAGGCCAGCATCGTCACAGCCTGCGGCTGAGGTGTGGGTGCACAGTGGTGAGTGCAGGCTTGCAGCGCTGCGGCCTGGGTAGCTATGGCTCCTAGCGTGGATATGGCGCCCAGTGTGGCTGAGGCACACAAGCCCACCTGGAATGGGTTATGGGTGGGGTCAGGGTCGGGGTCAGGGTCAGGGTCAGGGACAGGGTCAGAGTCAGGTTTAAACCCTGATTCACAACGCGGCTGAGGCCCACCAGCCCACCTGGAATGTGCGCGTGGCCGGGTGGATGCCCTTGCTGCCCCTGGGTCCTCCCACCCTTGTTTGCCCCACTGCCTGGGCTAGCTGCTGGGTGCTCCTCAGCGGCCCTTCCTGCCGGGCCTGCACAATCCTGCAGGAGGCAGCCGTGGTGGAGGGCTGGGCGGCTGCCCCTTGCACTGGCCCTGGTCAGGCGGGAGCCAGCCAGCAGACCTGTGGGCGACCTGGCGCCAGAGCTTCTCCTCGCCGTAGGTGCGCAGGATGCGGCCCAGCTCAGCCTCAGACCAGGAGTTAACCACCTGCAGGTAGGCAGTGAGCAGCAGCAGGCTCCCGGTGGCTGCAAGGGAGGCCTAGTGTGGTGCCTGGCTCTACAAGGGCCAACACGGCCTAAGGCAGGTGCACAGGCAAGCTAGGCTGCGCACCCAGTGACTGAGCCACTGTGCTGGGCGGCAGGGGCGGACGCAGATGCAGCTGGTTGTGTGGCTGGCCCTTAACACGGCATGCTAGCTGCTCAGTAGCTACGTCCTGCTGCAGCCCAGTGCAACTCTTGCCCAACTGCTGACGCTGACCACTGCTGCCAGCAATGGCGGGCCCTGAGTGCTGGGAAGGGGAGCGCCCGGCCCCACCCCTATGCAGTCTTACAGCTATGCAGCATCTGGCTCAGGCTAGCCCAGCCCACCTCCTCAGCAGTCAGGGCTGCGGCCGGGTCCATGCGCATGTCTAGCGGGCCGTCCCGCATGAAGCTGAACCCACGCTCAGCCATGTCCAGCTGCGCCCCACACGCCATCAGGGTCAGTGCTTAGTGCCAGTGCTTAGTGCCAGGCTGAGTGTCAGGCTGAGTGTCAGGCTCAATATCAGGCAGAGTGTCAGTGCTGAGTGCCAGGGTACACCAGCAGCGGTGCCAACCACACGCATTGCCAGCAGAGAACAGGGGTTGAGGCTGCCCAGCTGTCGGCAGGCTACATCACCCAGCCGCAAGACAAGCGGCCAGGGTGAACCCGCAGGTCCAGGCTGCCATCACTAGGCCTGGCTAGTGCTAAGTAGCGGGGGTGAGTGAGAGACGTGGGGTGCCCTTGGCTGTCGTCAGCCAAGCCAGCTCTTCAGCCAAGCCAGCCAAGCCAGTCTGGGCTCTGCAGCTGCAGCCAGGTCAGCTAGTGTGTGGAGCTGGTTGTGATGGTGTAGGCATACCTGCATGGAGGACACACCCAGGTCCAGCAGCATGCCGTCGACGCGCCCCCACAGGGCACCAGCCGGCATAGCCTGGCCACTGCTGCCGCTGTTGCTGCTGCCACTGCTGCTGCCACCCGGGCTATCAGGTCCAATGGGCGCGGCTGAGCTGGGAAGTGGTAGGCTCCGCAACAGGTCCCCAACCTGACTGCAGCCAAGTCCAGGGGCAAGCGGCGGCTGTGGCCTGGGGCCAGGTGGGTCACCCTGCCCTCAGCAGGGCCCAGGCAGTCATGAGGCCAGAGTCATTGAGCAGCCATGGCAGGCAGCGCCCCTCACCTGTAGTTGCCCTGCATGAAGTGCATGGTGAGGCCAGGCCGCTGCATGGGCAGCAGCCGCACCTGGGCCAGGCTGTGCGAGTTGGGGTCCTGGTCAATGCCCACCAGCACCCTCAGCTCCTGAGCGCAGCCAGGCAGACACACACAACACAGCTAGTGATGCAGGCAGTTGACCCAGGCAGGCAGGCAGGCAGGCAGGCAGGCAGGCAGGCAGGCAGGCAGGCAGGCAGGCAGGCAGGCAGGCAGGCGGGCGGGCAGGCAGGCAGGCAGGCAGGCAGGCAGGCAGGCAGGCAGGCAGGCAGGCAGGCAGGCAGGCAGGCAGGCAGGCAGGCAGGCAGGCAGGCAGGCAGGCAGGCAGGCAGGCAGGCAGGCAGGCAGGCAGGCAGGCAGGCAGGCAGGCAGGCAGGCAGGCAGGCAGGCAGGCAGGCAGGCAGGCAGGCAGGCAGGCAGGCAGGCGGGCGGGCAGGCAGGCAGGCAGGCAGGCAGGCAGGCAGGCAGGAGGGAGGCGGGCGGGCGGGCGGGCAGGCAGGCAGGCAGGCAGGCAGGCAGGAGGGAGGCGGGCGGGCGGGCGGGCGGGCGGGCGGGCCGGCGGGCGGGCGGGCCGGCGGGGCGGCGGGGCGGCGGGCGGCGGGCGGCGGGGGGCGGGGGGCGGGGGGCGGGGGGCGGGGGGCGGGGGGCGGGGGGCGGGGGGCGGGGGGCGGGGGGCGGGGGGCGGGGGGCGGGGGGCCGGCGGCCAGGCAGGCAGGCAGGCAGGCAGGCAGGCAGGCAGGCAGGCAGGCAGGCAGGCAGGCAGGCAGGCAGGCAGGCAGGCAGGCAGGCGGGCAGGCAGGCAGGCAGGCAGGCAGGCAGGCAGGCAGGCAGGCAGGCAGGCAAGAGGCAGGCAGGTAGGCAGGCAGGCAGGCAGGAGTCAGGCACCGGCAACCACCCCCATTAGCTCAGGGCCTGTTGCACGCACTGGGTGGTGGGACAAGATGGCGCTAGCATGGCCGCCTGCTCCCAGCGTGCCGTCCACATACACCCTAAAGGGCGCAGAGTGAGCACAGCTCTTGACACTAGGAGCCCCTGCTGTTGGGGATGTCCAGGTCGACACGGCATGGGTAGCCAGTCGTCAGGCTGCTAGGCTCAGGCTGGGGCTGGATGAGTTGCTGACTCTGCTGGCACTGACCCTAGTCGCACTGGCTGCAGAGCGCTCAACACCTCTTGTAGCAGCACCGGTGTGTGACGAGCTGCGGCAGGCTCGACGGTGGCCTGCTGCGCTCGGCAGGACAGCCGACACTGCGACAAAGGCACGGACGGCAGTCGAGCAGCCAGGGCGCGGTGCATGGCCGACAGCACCACCTGCCTTGCCTTGACCTGCCCTGATGGGCCCTACAGCTGTCTGGCCTTCAAGCCCGAAACATGTCAGCGACAATTTTGCCTTATTAACCGATATCAAACTGATGTGCTTGTTTGCTGTGCAGGTACGTTGCCCGTGCGGGTAACCTGCCCGCGCGGGCTGCCCGCATGAATGTTTCGAAAGCCCCCGGGACAGCCCGCCCTGCAGTGGCAGGACCAGGCAGCCTTGCGCCGGGCGCGTTTGATTGGGCGACCGTTTACCAGTTCGATGACAAGGAGTCTAACCGCTTCAGAGGAGTTTGTGCTCTCGACTCCGCAGCCTCCCAGAGCCCTGGGTCCAGGTGTGGCTAGGTCCACTTGGCAACCACAGTCCTACAGCCACTGTAGCCCTCAACCTGCGTGGTATGTCAGCTTCACCTGCTTCACCTCACCTTAGATAACTTCTGCCAGATGCATTGCCATGCAAGCTCACCCACACCTTGCGCGAGACCATTGCTCGCGCCGCAGCCCTACTGCTGTGCGCACCTCCCTGCTTGACTCCATGGCACCCCTGCCCCTGCCACCTTGTCACCCCAGCCGCCACCACTGCTTCAACCTACCTCCGCTGCCCTACCCTGTCCCTGCCCCCCTGCCGCCATGCAGCTGCTTCATCTACTGCGCCTCTCAGGCTGAGGGGGTGCGCCGCTGGCACGTGAGCTCAGGGGCGTCAGAGGTGCTGGTTGAGCCCAGCGCCTTCCAGGACCCGGTGCACTGCCTGGCAGTGGTGGCCAGGTCAGCACCCTCACCCTGAGGCCAGCAGCAGCAGCAGCAGCAGCAGGAGGAGGGGCACCATCAACGCCAACCCAGCTGGCAAGGCCCTTCAGCTGCTCCCACAAAATCACCACCTACAGCTGCTTGCAGGAACTTGTGGGTCTGTACCGGCAACAATGCCACGGCAGGCAGCGTGGCCATCTTTGACCTGGACACCGCCGCCCCCAAGTGCAAGGTGTGTGGCGCCACCAGCGCAGCCCCTGCTGGTGAGCACCCAGGCCCAGGTGCTGGTCAAGGCAGGGCAGCCAGCAGGGCAGCCACACGTACAGCCCCCCGACTGCCTGCCTCCCCTGCCGCCCTGCCTGCCCCTATGTGCTGGCCGCAGCCCTTTGCAGCCCACAAGGGGGAGATCACTGCCATGGTGGCGGGAGTGGGCGGCAAGTACATGGTCACTGGCGGTGTGGACTTCCAGGTGACCGCCCCGCCCCGCCCCGCCCCGCCCCGCCCCGCCCCGCCCCGCCCCGCCCCGCCCCGCCCCGCCCCGCCCCGCCCCGCCCCACCCAACCCTGCACAAGCCCTCCATGCGGTGTCTTGCTGCTTGTGCCAGGTCAAGGTGTGGGGCCCTGACGGCACCCCCCTGGTGACCAGCAACCACCACAACAAGCAGGTGGAGGCGCTGCTGCTCACCCCCCTCACCAAGGGCGCAGGCACCGCCAGCAGCGGCAAGCTGTGGACTGCGGCAGCGGACGCCAGCCTGGCGGTGTGGAGCGATGAGGCCGGCAGTGGGCTGCTGGAGGCCAGCAAGACCAAGGTCGTCAAGGTGGAGGGCGGCAGAGGTGAGGGAGGCCAGGGGGCGGAGGGGCGTTCTGGAGGACGGGGGAAGGGCAGGCAACACAAGGCCGAGCTGTGCCCGGCAGAGTGGTCAGCAGCAGGAGGAGCAGCAGCAGCCGCAACAGCCGTATCAAATGCAGCAGAACAGTGCCCTGCAGCCCCCACTCCCCGCTGCTGCAGCATTAGGCTGGTGTCCGGCTGCACTCCAGGAAGGGTTGGGTGGGTCCTAGGAAGGGTCAGGTAGGGACAGGTAGGGTCAGGTAGGGTCAGGTAGGGTCAGGTAGGGTGAACCCCCCAGGAAGGGTCGGGTAGGGTGAATCCTACCCCTAACCCTTACCCTAACCCTGCCCTAACCCTAACCAGCACCCTGACCCAAGTCAAGGAATGGCTGCTATTGGTACAGTCCGGTGTGCTGACCGGCCTCCACCCGCAGCCATCAAGATCATGGTGTTGAACGGCAGCAGTGTGTGGTGCGGCTGTGAACGCGGGCAGGTGAGCAGGCGGCTGAGGACCCAACTGGCCCAGTGCACTCTGACCCTCCCCACCCCCAGGCCCCCTCCCTGGCCGTGCCCATTTACCAGCCCCCACCTGCTGCGGCACACACTGCAGGCCCTGCTGACCATTGTGTAACCCCCTGCCCCTGCAAACACACACACACACCCTTGGCCCCTGACCCCTGGCCCCTGGCCCCCCCCGTCAGGTGTGTGTGTACGGTGTGGAGGATGTGGTGCTGCGCCGGGCCTTCAGGCCGCACCAGGACACGGTGGACGCCATGGCCAGTGTGGGCAACCAGGTGGGCCAGGGGGCAGCTGGGGGGGCAGGGGGGGCAGGGGGCACAGCAGCGCTGGGTGGAAGTCAGGCAGGGGCGTGGGGTGTGTGGGGCATGAGCTGATGGGGGCTAGCCGGTGAGGTGGGGTGAAGAGAGGGGCTGAAAGCCACTCTTCCTGATAGATTCCTGCTGCTGCTGCTGCCAGGTGTGGAGCGGCAGCCGTGACCGTAGCATCATCGCGCATGACGCCACCTCACATGCACCACTCTTCACCCTGGGCGACCAGGTGCGGCAGCCTGCATGCCTTCACGCACCACGCTGCGCCGCCCTGGTCTGCCCTGAGGCTGAGTAGGCAAGGCTGCCAGAGCGGCTGCTGGGGCTGTCATGCTGTGAGGCTGGCAGGGCCCTGGGACTGCTAGTCTGACCTGGACGGCCATGGGAACCTGCAGACCTACCTCTGCTGCTCTCCCCCTCCTGCCTCCTGCCTCCAGCCAGTCCTGTTCCAGCCCCAGCGGTGGCCCCACCGCCCCCTCCCACCTGCCTCACCCTCTCCTGACGCACTGCTGCTGTCTCAGGGCAGTGGCGTGCGCAGCCTGCTGTGCCACGGCTGGTACGTGTGGACCTTCAGCATGAAACACATCAGAGTGTTCTCAGGCTCAGGGACATGGCAGGCGGCGGTGGGTGCAAGGGGGGCCAGGGCAGGGCTGGCAGGGAGGGCAGACGCTGGAGCTGGACCAGGACTGGCTGGGGTGGGTTTAGGAGAGGGGCAGCAGCAGAAGTGGGCCTGCAGGCTGACCTTGTGATGGGAGGAGCTGGGGCCGGGCTATGGGGCCAGGGGGCCAGGCAGGCAGGTATCAGGCGGTGCCTGCAGCTTGCCTGTGGTGTGGCAGCTGCCACCTGCCTGTGTGTGGGAAGAGGGAGGCAGGCATGTCTGTGAGGGGCCGGTGGGCCTGGCCAGTGCGGGGCTTAGCTGCCACCCACTCCCCCCTGGTACCCCAGCCCCCATGCCTCGTCCGTGTGTATGCTTTGCCCCTCCCCTCCCATGCGGCCAGGGGTGCAGGGGTGTGATTGGGAGTGAGGGGGGCTGCTGAGCAGGTGGATGAGGTGGTGGCCCGGCTCAAGGCGCTGGAGGCGGTGCACGCAGCGCTGCAGAAGGAGCTGGAGCAGGCAGGCCACCCCACCCACCCCTCCCACCCTCCCACCCTCCCTCCCTCCCTCCCTCCCTTCCGATGCTCCTTGCACTCTTCAGCTCAAAGGGGCTGCCAGCTGTGTTGGTGGTTAGTTGGTTGTGGGGGGCTGGGTGGCTGAAAAGGTGGGACCTGTGGGCAGGGGCAGGGGCAGTGAGAATTATTGGCACCAAGGCTGTGAGTGGTGCTGTGCAGGAGCGTGGCGCGGTGCAGGCCCTGAGCATTCAGCTGCGTGAGGCTGCGGCGCAGTCTGGGCAGCAGCAGGCACAGCTGGAGGCGCAGCTGGCAGCCCTGAGGGAGCAGCTCACTGCGGCCCAGGTGGGGGAGGACCAGGGGGGGAGGAGGGGCCTTGCCTCTGCCCTGACCCCTGCAGCCTCACCAGCCCCTGCCCCCGCCTGCCCTCCCCCCTCATGGCTGCAAGGTCCTGGCGGTTGCAGGGGGAGGTGGAGGCGGAGCGGGTCAGCAGGGCCAGTGACACCGCTGCCGCTGGGCAGCAGCTGGAGGGTCGTGACGCACAGCTGAGGTGCGGGGCGTCAATCAGCCTCCCATGCATCCGGGTCAGGCCACTGTGGGGCAGTCTGGTAGCGTGCACTGGGGGGTGGGGGGCCTGGGGTGTAAGGGTGGGCTGGGGGCCCCTGGTGGCTGTCTGGCCCCTGCCTGGTGCCCTGGACCTACAGCCGACACTGACAGCAGGCCAGCAAGGCAGGGGGGGGGCTGAGGGGGGGCCGCCTGCCAGCAGCTGTGAAGATTTGGTGTTGTCAGAGGGGGGGGGGGGGGGGGGGGGTGAACCCGAACCCAAACCCAAGTCCAGTGAAGGCGGGTCTAGCTATAATACCTCCAGTGTGGTGTGCAGGGCGCTGGAGGCTGAGCTGAGCGCCCTGCGTGACGACCATGCCAAGGCAGTGGAGGAGCGTGATGCGGTGCAGCATCAGGGAGAGCAGCTGCGGGGCGACAAGGCGCGCCTGGTAGGCCTGCAGGACGCCCCAAATGCCCTTGTCACTGCTGCTGACAGTGGTGCAGCTGCTGTCACTGGGTGTCACTGCAGCAGCAGCAGCTGCAGTCGCTGGCCATCAGCTGGGGCCCTGCTGGCTGGGGCCCTGCCCTGCCCTGCCCTGCCCTGCCCTGCCCTGCCCTGCCCTGCCCTGCCCTGCCCTGCCCTGCCCTGCCCTGCCCTGCCCTGCCCTGCCCTGCCCTGCCCTGCCCTGCCCTGCCCTGCCCTGCCCTGCCCTGCCCTGCCCTGCCCTGCCCTGCCCTGCCCTGCCCTGCCCTGCCCTGCCCTGCCCTGCCCTGCCCTGCCCTGCCCTGCCCTGCCCTGCCCTGCCCTGCCCTGCCCTGCCCTGCCCTGCCCTGCCCTGCCCTGCCCTGCCCTGCCCTGCCCTGCCCTGCCCTGCCCTGCCCTGCCCTGCCCTGCCCTGCCCTGCCCTGCCCTGCCCTGCCCTGCCCTGCCCTGCCCTGCCCTGCCCTGCCCTGCCCTGCCCTGCCCTGCCCTGCCCTGCCCTGCCCTGCCCTGCCCTGCCCTGCCCTGCCCTGCCCTGCCCTGCCCTGCCCTGCCCTGCCCTGCCCTGCCCTGCCCTGCCCTGCCCTGCCCTGCCCTGCCCTGCCCTGCCCTGCCCTGCCCTGCCCTGCCCTGCCCTGCCCTGCCCTGCCCTGCCCTGCCCTGCCCTGCCCTGCCCTGCCCTGCCCTGCCCTGCCCTGCCCTGCCCTGCCCTGCCCTGCCCTGCCCTGCCCTGCCCTGCCCTGCCCTGCCCTGCCCTGCCCTGCCCTGCCCTGCCCTGCCCTGCCCTGCCCTGCCCTGCCCTGCCCTGCCCTGCCCTGCCCTGCCCTGCCCTGCCCTGCCCTGCCCTGCCCTGCCCTGCCCTGCCCTGCCCTGCCCTGCCCTGCCCTGCCCTGCCCTGCCCTGCCCTGCCCTGCCCTGCCCTGCCCTGCCCTGCCCTGCCCTGCCCTGCCCTGCCCTGCCCTGCCCTGCCCTGCCCTGCCCTGCCCTGCCCTGCCCTGCCCTGCCCTGCCCTGCCCTGCCCTGCCCTGCCCTGCCCTGCCCTGCCCTGCCCTGCCCTGCCCTGCCCTGCCCTGCCCTGCCCTGCCCTGCCCTGCCCTGCCCTGCCCTGCCCTGCCCTGCCCTGCCCTGCCCTGCCCTGCCCTGCCCTGCCCTGCCCTGCCCTGCCCTGCCCTGCCCTGCCCTGCCCTGCCCTGCCCTGCCCTGCCCTGCCCTGCCCTGCCCTGCCCTGCCCTGCCCTGCCCTGCCCTGCCCTGCCCTGCCCTGCCCTGCCCTGCCCTGCCCTGCCCTGCCCTGCCCTGCCCTGCCCTGCCCTGCCCTGCCCTGCCCTGCCCTGCCCTGCCCTGCCCTGCCCTGCCCTGCCCTGCCCTGCCCTGCCCTGCCCTGCCCTGCCCTGCCCTGCCCTGCCCTGCCCTGCCCTGCCCTGCCCTGCCCTGCCCTGCCCTGCCCTGCCCTGCCCTGCCCTGCCCTGCCCTGCCCTGCCCTGCCCTGCCCTGCCCTGCCCTGCCCTGCCCTGCCCTGCCCTGCCCTGCCCTGCCCTGCCCTGCCCTGCCCTGCCCTGCCCTGCCCTGCCCTGCCCTGCCCTGCCCTGCCCTGCCCTGCCCTGCCCTGCCCTGCCCTGCCCTGCCCTGCCCTGCCCTGCCCTGCCCTGCCCTGCCCTGCCCTGCCCTGCCCTGCCCTGCCCTGCCCTGCCCTGCCCTGCCCTGCCCTGCCCTGCCCTGCCCTGCCCTGCCCTGCCCTGCCCTGCCCTGCCCTGCCCTGCCCTGCCCTGCCCTGCCCTGCCCTGCCCTGCCCTGCCCTGCCCTGCCCTGCCCTGCCCTGCCCTGCCCTGCCCTGCCCTGCCCTGCCCTGCCCTGCCCTGCCCTGCCCTGCCCTGCCCTGCCCTGCCCTGCCCTGCCCTGCCCTGCCCTGCCCTGCCCTGCCCTGCCCTGCCCTGCCCTGCCCTGCCCTGCCCTGCCCTGCCCTGCCCTGCCCTGCCCTGCCCTGCCCTGCCCTGCCCTGCCCTGCCCTGCCCTGCCCTGCCCTGCCCTGCCCTGCCCTGCCCTGCCCTGCCCTGCCCTGCCCTGCCCTGCCCTGCCCTGCCCTGCCCTGCCCTGCCCTGCCCTGCCCTGCCCTGCCCTGCCCTGCCCTGCCCTGCCCTGCCCTGCCCTGCCCTGCCCTGCCCTGCCCTGCCCTGCCCTGCCCTGCCCTGCCCTGCCCTGCCCTGCCCTGCCCTGCCCTGCCCTGCCCTGCCCTGCCCTGCCCTGCCCTGCCCTGCCCTGCCCTGCCCTGCCCTGCCCTGCCCTGCCCTGCCCTGCCCTGCCCTGCCCTGCCCTGCCCTGCCCTGCCCTGCCCTGCCCTGCCCTGCCCTGCCCTGCCCTGCCCTGCCCTGCCCTGCCCTGCCCTGCCCTGCCCTGCCCTGCCCTGCCCTGCCCTGCCCTGCCCTGCCCTGCCCTGCCCTGCCCTGCCCTGCCCTGCCCTGCCCTGCCCTGCCCTGCCCTGCCCTGCCCTGCCCTGCCCTGCCCTGCCCTGCCCTGCCCTGCCCTGCCCTGCCCTGCCCTGCCCTGCCCTGCCCTGCCCTGCCCTGCCCTGCCCTGCCCTGCCCTGCCCTGCCCTGCCCTGCCCTGCCCTGCCCTGCCCTGCCCTGCCCTGCCCTGCCCTGCCCTGCCCTGCCCTGCCCTGCCCTGCCCTGCCCTGCCCTGCCCTGCCCTGCCCTGCCCTGCCCTGCCCTGCCCTGCCCTGCCCTGCCCTGCCCTGCCCTGCCCTGCCCTGCCCTGCCCTGCCCTGCCCTGCCCTGCCCTGCCCTGCCCTGCCCTGCCCTGCCCTGCCCTGCCCTGCCCTGCCCTGCCCTGCCCTGCCCTGCCCTGCCCTGCCCTGCCCTGCCCTGCCCTGCCCTGCCCTGCCCTGCCCTGCCCTGCCCTGCCCTGCCCTGCCCTGCCCTGCCCTGCCCTGCCCTGCCCTGCCCTGCCCTGCCCTGCCCTGCCCTGCCCTGCCCTGCCCTGCCCTGCCCTGCCCTGCCCTGCCCTGCCCTGCCCTGCCCTGCCCTGCCCTGCCCTGCCCTGCCCTGCCCTGCCCTGCCCTGCCCTGCCCTGCCCTGCCCTGCCCTGCCCTGCCCTGCCCTGCCCTGCCCTGCCCTGCCCTGCCCTGCCCTGCCCTGCCCTGCCCTGCCCTGCCCTGCCCTGCCCTGCCCTGCCCTGCCCTGCCCTGCCCTGCCCTGCCCTGCCCTGCCCTGCCCTGCCCTGCCCTGCCCTGCCCTGCCCTGCCCTGCCCTGCCCTGCCCTGCCCTGCCCTGCCCTGCCCTGCCCTGCCCTGCCCTGCCCTGCCCTGCCCTGCCCTGCCCTGCCCTGCCCTGCCCTGCCCTGCCCTGCCCTGCCCTGCCCTGCCCTGCCCTGCCCTGCCCTGCCCTGCCCTGCCCTGCCCTGCCCTGCCCTGCCCTGCCCTGCCCTGCCCTGCCCTGCCCTGCCCTGCCCTGCCCTGCCCTGCCCTGCCCTGCCCTGCCCTGCCCTGCCCTGCCCTGCCCTGCCCTGCCCTGCCCTGCCCTGCCCTGCCCTGCCCTGCCCTGCCCTGCCCTGCCCTGCCCTGCCCTGCCCTGCCCTGCCCTGCCCTGCCCTGCCCTGCCCTGCCCTGCCCTGCCCTGCCCTGCCCTGCCCTGCCCTGCCCTGCCCTGCCCTGCCCTGCCCTGCCCTGCCCTGCCCTGCCCTGCCCTGCCCTGCCCTGCCCTGCCCTGCCCTGCCCTGCCCTGCCCTGCCCTGCCCTGCCCTGCCCTGCCCTGCCCTGCCCTGCCCTGCCCTGCCCTGCCCTGCCCTGCCCTGCCCTGCCCTGCCCTGCCCTGCCCTGCCCTGCCCTGCCCTGCCCTGCCCTGCCCTGCCCTGCCCTGCCCTGCCCTGCCCTGCCCTGCCCTGCCCTGCCCTGCCCTGCCCTGCCCTGCCCTGCCCTGCCCTGCCCTGCCCTGCCCTGCCCTGCCCTGCCCTGCCCTGCCCTGCCCTGCCCTGCCCTGCCCTGCCCTGCCCTGCCCTGCCCTGCCCTGCCCTGCCCTGCCCTGCCCTGCCCTGCCCTGCCCTGCCCTGCCCTGCCCTGCCCTGCCCTGCCCTGCCCTGCCCTGCCCTGCCCTGCCCTGCCCTGCCTGAGGAGTGAGGTTGTGTGACTGTGCAGGATGCTGAGCTGGAGGGTGTGAGGGGCCAGGTGGCGGCGCTGGAGGGGGACAAGGACGGCCTGGGGGCGCAGCTGAAGGCGGCACTGGCAGCGGCAGAGTGGGTGGGGCAGGGGGAGGGCAGGGAGGGGGAATGGTCGAGGGTTCAAGGGGTGATGGGCAGCCACCTGCCTTGCTCTAGCTGATAGACTGGGAGGGGCGGGAGGTGGTGCCTAGCAGCACTGCTCAGGTGGCTGGTGAGGCGCACTGAGTGTGTGTGTGTGTGTGTGTTTCTGACCCTGCATCACCCTCCTCACCGACACCCTGCACCTACACCCTGGAGCACAGCCTGGTTTAGCAACACTGAAGAGCCACAGGGGCACAGGGGCAGATGGCTGCCCAGGGTATTGCGGAGGGATTGAGGGGCAGCCACACCCCCTGTGTATAGGCCATGACTGTACCCACCCTCTGCCTTGGCACAGCCTGTGGCAGCATCACCCTAGGAGAACCTGTGTGCACATATAGGGGTGTGAAGCTGCAGCAGCACCCTCCTCAGCCTGGTGCTCAGGGGCAGCCTGGGGCACAGCCTCAGGGCCACAGGGGCAGCCGCTGGGGCACAGGGGCAGCACCACCCCCTGGAGCCCCTCTGTGTAGGCAAGGACTGCACCCACCCCGCCTGAGGAGCACCCTTGCGCTGCACCCTACCCTTGCCCTCCCCCCCGACCACCTACCCCCTGCCTTCCCCATCCCTGCCCAACTACGGGGTGTAGGCGCGCTTGCTGCAGCCCTGGCTCCTCAGCGCCCTTCACCCCCCATCACTTCCTCACCTGCCCTTTGCTGCCACTGCTGCCACCCTCACAACCTTCAGCTCACCTCCGCGTCAGCAGTAGCAGCAGTAGCAGCAGCAACCTCCTCTTCGGCAGCAATCCCACCACAAGCAGCACGCGGTACATCCCCTGAGCAAGGCCCCTGACCCCTGACCCTGTGCCCCCTCCCCCCCAGGGCTGCAGCTGCAGCTGAGGCACAGTTGAAGGGGTCACTAGGGGAGGCAGCCAGCCAGGCAATGGCAGAGCGTGACGCACTGGCCGCAGCCCTGAACAAGGTCAGTAGAGCCCTCACACCCCTGGGCTGCTCACTGGCAAGCATGGGGCCTGCTGCTGCACCCCCTGACTACACACACCCTGACCCTCCCCTCCTCACAGGGCCATGGCTGCAAGGGGTCAGGGCTAGGGGTAGGGGTAGGGGTAGGGGCTTAAGAAAGGTAGCTGTGCACCACTGTGCCTGGCCCCCAGCCCGTACCCCTCTGCCTGTCTGCCTGCAGGCTCAGGAGGAGGCTGCCGCCCTGAGCAGCAGCCGTGACGCTCTGGAGGCCTCCCAGCAGGCTCTGACTCAGCAGCTGGACAGCTCACAAGCCCAGCTGCTCGACTGCCAGCAGCAGCTGAGTGGGGCGAGGCAGCAGCTGGAGGTGAATAGCAAGCAGATGGCAAGCACTGAGGTGGGTCAGGCACCCTGCCCCTGCCCCTGCCCCTGCCCCTGCCCCTGCCCCTGCCCCTGCCCCTGCCCCTGCCCCTGCCCCTGCCCCTGCCCCTGCCCCTGCCCCTGCCCCTGCCCCTGCCCCTGCCCCTGCCCCTGCCCCTGCCCCTGCCCCTGCCCCTGCCCCTGCCCCTGCCCCTGCCCCTGCCCCTGCCCCTGCCCCTGCCCCTGCCCCTGCCCCTGCCCCTGCCCCTGCCCCTGCCCCTGCCCCTGCCCCTGCCCCTGCCCCTGCCCCTGCCCCTGCCCTCCACCCGGGCTGTTGTGCAGTGCAGGCAGAGCTGGGTGAGGTGCGTCAGGCCCTGGCCCAGGCCCTGGGGGGGCTGGGGGACAGCGGCAGCAGGCTGCAGGAGGTGGAGGCGGCGAACCACAGGCTGCAGGCAACACTGAGGGAACTGGAGTGGGTGCGAGGGGGGTAGGGGGGGGGAGGGGGGAAAAGGAGGGGCAAGGGGGCAGGGTAGCAGGGGGTCCAGGGGGCAGGAGGTGAGGGGCCCAGGGTCCCACCGTGCTATGCCTGACTTGCATGACAACATCAGTTGCATGGCCCTAAGCATGGCCATGTTTGCTGAGTGGCGGGCCTGGGTGTGGTGTGTGTGACCTGCAGGTCCAGCCTGGCCGCTGAGAAGGCTGACAGCGAGCGCTTGCGCAGCGCAGCAGCTGAGGGGGAGCGGCTGCGCAGTGAGCTGCAGGGGGGCCTGGCCAAGGTGTGTGCACCACTGCCAACCACAAGGCAATGACACTGTGGCCTGGCTCAGGAGCAATGGGCGCGGGCGGGGAGGAAGGGGTGGCTTGAGCTACTCGAGCAGCTGCTCCAGGTACCTGGCCACACGTTCCACACCCTGGTGGCAACAGAGGCAGTGACAGCAATCAGCAGTCAGCACTAGCACAGTCAACACCCTCCAAGCTGTGCCACTGCACCCCCTGTTCAGCCACTGTGCAGCCGGCCAAGGTGGTGCTGGTGGCCCCCCTGGTTGCAGCCGCCCTGCCCAGCCCCCCTACAGCATGCGATGAGGCGCCCCAGCAGGTACCCGCAGCCAGCAGCCAGGGTCTTTCAGGGCTCAGGCCGCACTGGACTCACTGACACAGGTGCTGCTGGGGCCTGGACTCAACTGTAACCACAGCAGCAGCCCCAGGCGCCCTGCATGCCCTGCTGCGCCCGCTGCCTGCACCACTCTGCCCCCTGCCTGCCACCTGCTGCCCGCCTGCTGGCGCTGTGGGGCCCATACGCCACTCATGCCCCTGCCCTCCCCCCCTGACCCCTGACCCCTGACCCCTGACCCCTGACCCCTTGTACCCCTGGCTGCTGGCTGCTGTTGCAGTCCAGCAGTGAGCGTGAGGGGCTGGCGGCCCAGGTGTCCCAGCATCAGGGCGAGCTGGCTGCGCTGCGTGATGCGCTGGAGGCTGCCCGCCAGGCCAGCGGGGGCGCCCAGCAGAGCCTGGACCACACACAGGCGCAGCTGGAGGCAAGGGGGGCGGAGCTGGCAAGACTGGAGGTGGGACCTCAGCCCCGCACGCCCCTGACCCCCACCCACCCACCCACCCTGTGTGCCCTGCCAGCTGTGGGGCGCTGCCAGGCTAGGCCCCACCACGCCCCTAGACCCCAGCCAGCCCTAGCACCAGCCTGGCTGACAGCCACGGGGGCCAACAGGCAGCTGGGTGTGGCGCCCAGTGCAGGGGAAGGGGGGCGCTTGTGTGGGGCAGCCCACACTGGGGTGTGGGGGGCAGCAGGGTGCAGCCAGGCCAGGGCAGCAGCAGGGGGGCTAGGTGGTAGGGGGGCGGCAGGGCGGCAGCAGGGGGGCAGCAAGCTGGGCTGCAATGTCCTGTGCCAGCACTAACCCTGCCGCCCCAGCTAACCTGCCCCTGTTGCCTCCTGGCCCCTCCACCCTAGTGGTTGCTGATTGACCTGATGCTGGTGCAGGCTGAGCTGCGCAGCGCTGCGGAGCTGCAGGCCGCCACCCAGCAGGCCCTGGCGGCGGCTCAGTCAGGCCGCATTGAGCTGGAGCAGCAGCTGGCCAGGCTGCAGCAGCAGGTGCAGGGCAGCAGCAGGCGGGGGGACGGCAGGCAACCGGGGAGGACCCACACTGCATGCAAGGACTGCCCCTCACGGGCCCCACCCCAGGCGCACCCCTTCTCCCCCCTCTCCCCCCCCCACCCCACTCCCTCTCCCTCCCCCTCCCCCCCCCTCTCCCTCTCCCTCCCCCTCCCCCCCCCTCTCCCTCTCCCTCTCCCTCTCCCTCTTCCCCCCCTCTCCCCCCTTTTCCCCTCCCCCTGCCCCCTGATGTGCTCCTGAGCTAGGTCTGAGAAGTGCAGGGCGGTGTGTCTGACCCCCAGGCTGGCTCCAGGTGTGCTGGGCCCTGGGCCCCTACCCCTGCCCCTGCCCAGGATCACGAGGTGAGGGCGGCCAGGGATGCTCTGGCTCAGGCCAAGGCGGCGCTGGAGGCACAGCAGGCTGAGGGGGAGGTGGAGCGCCGTAGCCTGGCTGAAGGGCAGGCACGGCTGCAACAGCAGGTTGCTGAGCTGGCTAAACAGCTGGCTGAGTCCCAGGTGGGTGGGAGGGCGAGGGGGAGGGGGAGGGGGAAGGGGGGGGGGGGAGGGGGAGGACATCAGGAACTTGCTTTGTACACAGCAGTGGGGGCTTACCAGGGCTGTTAGCAGCCTAGCAGCAGGGGGGTCGCAAGGGAGGTGAGGGGGAGAGGGAAGGGTCTGGCCTGTCGTGCAATGCAATCACTGCACACCACATTGCTGCCTGGCCCCCTGCAGGCCTCCGGCTCTCAATCCAGCGCTGACCTGGCTGCTGCCCGCAATCAGGCGCAGCAGGCGGAGGCACAGCTGCAGGTGGGGCGTGCTGGCTGCTGCTGCCGCCTGCTGCCCTGCCTTGACACTCTAGTGTGGTACAGCCTGACGAGGGCTCCAGGGCTTCAAGGCCCTCCCCTCATTGTGTACTGGTGTCGTTGCTGCAATGTGTTAGCAGGGTCAATAACGCTGACAGGTTCGACCAAAGTCAGCCAGGTCAGGCAGTCAAGCAGGGTCAGGCGGTGAGGTGTGCTGCACTGCCAGCGCAGGCGTTGCAGCAGCAGCTGGCAGGGCGCCAGGCTGAGCAGGAGGAGCTGGCACGCAGCAGCCAGGAGCTGGAGGGGCTCAGGGCTGAGCTGGCTGGGGCCAAAGCCCTGGTGCAGGTGGGGGTCAGGGAGAGGGGGGAGGGGGCAGGGGAAGGGGGAGGCAGGAGCGGGGCGGGGGCGGGGGCAGGGCAGGGGCTGAGGGCAGGGGAGGGCCAGAGCCAGGGCGAGGAAGGGAGGGGGAGGCGGAGGTGGAGTGGGGTTACCACAGTACTGCAGTGGTGGTGTCCTGCAGGCAGGTGAGGATGCGGCACAGAGGCAGCGCATTGAGCACGAGGCTGCCCTCATGCACCTGCAGCGCCAAGTGAGTGCCGGCCTCATCATGGCAGCGGCCAGCATGCCCTGTGCTACAAGCATCCAGCTCATACAGCCCATCAGGCCAGACTAGGCACCCAGCCTGTGCAGCCCATCTGCTGCCCCCCCGCCCCCCTGCCCCCTCCCACCCTCAGCCTAGCCGGCACTGGGCACTGCCACCCCTGGCTGAAGGTTGAGGAGCTGGAGGCGCAGCTGAGGGGGGCCCAGGACAGCGCAGGGCAGGTGGCAGGTGGGCGGCATGCTGGCAGTGCCTGCACCCTGATGCTGTGCCTCCACACACCAGCCATCTTGACAACCCACAGCAGCGTCAGCAGCTTCAACAGTGGCAGCAAGAGTGGCAGCAGGACAGGGGGTGAGCAGGGGGGTCCAGCAGGGCTCACACTCAGCAGGGTGTGACCCCCTGCTGCCCCTGACCCCACTGCCCTTCCCCGGGTGCTGCCCATGCTCCTTCTCAGGCCTCGAGGCCGAGGCTGCTGACCTCAAGCAGCAGGTGCAGGCGGCGCAGCTGAGGGCGCAGCAGGCTGAGGAGCAGGCGGGGCGTGACAGCAGCCAGCTGGCTGCACTGAGGGAGGAGCTGGCGGCAGCAAAGGTCAGGGCCATATGCCCCCGCCCCTCATGCCCCCTGCCGCCTTGCTGCCCCTGAGCCAGGCCCAGGTGCTGCCTGAGTCTATCCAGCTGCTGGCCAGCTTCCCACCCAGCTGTGTGGTGCAGGCTGAGGCGGGGGCTCTGGGGGCTGAGCTGGAGGCGGTGCGGGCGGCCAGGGCGGCGGCGGCAGCAGCAGAGCAGAAGGCGGCTCAGGGCCAGGAGGAGGTGGCGCAGGTCAGGCCCCGGCCCCCCCGCTATGCGGCCCCCTGGGCAATGCTGCACACTGGCTGCTGTGTGGACGGATGTGTGCCAGTGTGGATTGCCGCACTCCTGGCTCACTCTCTTTCACTCTCACTAGCACTCCCAACTGCCCAACTCCCAACTCCTCAACCACCTCACATTGTGCTCGGCCGCTGTGGTGCTCCATGGCGGGCAGCCAGCCACTGACATACCCCACTGACCCACCGACACCCACTGTATTCCTGCACCCTAGTGGCTGGCCCCTCAGCGTCAGGGTCAGGGACCCCCTGGTGCTCGGCCTGTGCAGGAGCTAGCGCGCATCCGCACCCGCCTGGCCTCACTGGAGGCGGCTCAGCCCCCCAGCAGCCCCCTACAAGCCCCCTCAGGCGCCTCAGGGACAACCATCTCACCGAACATCACCGTCATCGCACCAGGCTATGCCGCACACCCCCTACCACCCCCCATCGCCTTGCCGCCCAGCCCCCCTGCCCCCACGAACCTGGCTGCGGGGGCCAGTGCAGGGGACAGGGCAGTGCAGCACCAGGCAAGTGCGGTGCAGCTGCAGGGCTGCAGGGCATCAGGGGGGTACTGAGGGAGGCTGGGGAGGGGGTGAGGGTGTGGTGGAGGAGTCTGGGATGAGATTGTTTACACACCCAGGGATAAGATCCTGCAAAGAGCAATAGCCATGGCCCTAACAGAGCGAACTGAACCCAGATGCCTAGAGCATACACACAGTCCCGTTCCCTATGCAGCTGGAATGATGACATGGACTGATGGAGTACCTCAGAAGGGGCAAGCTGATGCAGGGTAAGGAGGGTGATCACAGTAGTGTGAACTAAGGGGGGCTAGGGGGCCTTAGGAGGGGGCTAGGGCAGGACTGGGGAGGGGGCAAGGGGTGGTGGGAGAGTCTGGGGAGGGCCAGTGTGGGAGAGGGGCTTTCATCGCGGTAGGGTGAGAGAAAAAGAGTGTGAGAGTGAGAATGGGTGTGAGAGTGTAGCCCTGAGCCCTGCGCGCCCTGGTGGCCATGCAGGGTGTGGAGGGCAGTGCCCGCAGCCTGGAGCTGGAGCAAGCGCTGCAGCAGCTGGCAAGCCAGGTGGAGGTGCTGGGGGGGCAGCTGGCCCAGGCGATGTGAGTGTGGCAGCAGCAGGCGCAGGCTCAGCAGGGATGGATGCTGGCAGCTGCTGCTGTTAGTCCCCTGCTGCTACTTTGCTGCTGGCCACTGCCCTGCAGGCAGCAGGTGGCGGACAGCCAGGCCAGTGCAGGGCATCAGGCGGCGGCGTGTGAGGCAGCACAGGGGGAGGTGCAGGCGCTGCAGGAGGAGAGGTACCAGCTGCAGGTGCATGCCCGGCCAGGCAGGGGTGGGAGCAAAAGTGACGGCGGGGGTTTAGGGGAAAGGCTTTGGTTACACTCTAATTACACCAGCTGGCCGTCATTCTGCAACATATGAGGCTGCTGTAAACAAACCAGAGGCTGTGGCAATGCTGGCCATGAGCTGCTTGCCTTGCCTGCCTTGCCCTGCCCAGTTGGCGCTGAGGGCGGCCCAGAGGGAGCTGGAGCTCATGAAGGCCGCAGGCCCCAGCCCTGCACCACCCGCTCCACCTCCTTCAGAAGTGCAGCTAGGCTCACAGAGGGTGGCGGCACAGAAGCTGGCTGCCCTGGAGGCGGCTCTGAAGAGGGCCACAGAGGACTATCAGCTGCTGCTGCAAGGTGCTTCAGACCGCGTTCGCGCCCCATACCCACTCGTGCCTCACATCCTCAGCCTGACCTGGTTTGTGCCGCTCGGCAACACTGGATGCTGCGCTCTGGCTGCAGAGCTGCGGACCATCCGCGAGGAAGCTGTGGCGCGGGATGTCACGCAACGGCAGCTGCGGGAGGAGCGCGATGCACTGCAGCGACAGCTCCTAAGCCACGGCGCCCGGGAGGGTGCGGCAGCCGGGGAGCTGGCCATGCTGCGCACGGAAGTCGCCAGGTCAGTGGCGTGACGGCAGCCCCAGTCAGCTACGATCGCCAGCAACGCTTGGCCTGGCGCAAGGCTGCCAACCAGGATGATCACAGGCCGCCAGGGCCGTGATGGCTCCGCCTCCAGCATTTGCAGCCACGCCCTGGCAACTGTGATGAGGCACATGCTGTTTGACTGCGCGCCGCCAGGTTGGAAAGGCAGCTGCGGGATGCAGAGATGCGCATCGGGCAGCTCACACGAGCACTGTCAGATTGCGAGGCGCATCGCAGGAGGTGAGCCGGCGATCCGGGTCGGATGAGAGTCGTCAGGCAATCAGCGTGCAGCGATTAACTGCCTTAACGGTACCGACCAGCTAGGACCAGGCTGGGTGCAATGCGGGGAGCGTCATTCATAGGCAGCCAGGGTGATTGGCCGGCAGAGAACATCGAGTCAAATGTAACATGCGGACCACAGCGTCGGCGTGCGGGGGCCTGTGGCGACCTCTGCAGGTGGGAGGAGCTGGAGGGCACGCACTCGACTGTGAAGCAGCGCTTGGAGGCGGCCCGGCTATCTGACGAGCTGTTTAACCGACAGCGCCCGACGCCGCAACCTCCCTCGGGCTCCAGGGCCGAACGCGTGCGCCCCCTCCCGCCTACGGGCTTTGGCTGACCGAACCATAGTTCGCCTGATGCATGTCCGTGCTGAATGTCCGCATTGCGGCGCCAGCCACAGGCAGGGGCAGACACCTTGTGCCTTGCTGCATGTGACCCTTGCTCAAGAAAGGCATGTAGGCACATGTTAGGGGCGGGACACCTGACTCAGCGAAGTACAGGTGACACGCAACTCTTCACGGCGCGCACTGCACAGGGAGGGGTAAGGGTTAGGTTGTGGCTAGGGAATCAGGGTTGACCCCGAACCCTGCTAAGAATCTGTGAAATCCGCGCTGACGGTGCATTCTGACCCACCAGGCGCTGCACCCAGCTCATTAATACAGCATCCCACGGATCCTGGTCGGTGCATGCACAGGAAAGCTGGAGAAGCTCGAGCGCTCAATATGTAGCAGGAATGATAGTCCTCCTGAGCTCGGCATGCATCTCCATAGGCTTGTACTTAATATAAGGAGATATGGCAGTGATGATGCAACCAAAATCATGGACTCCAGTCGATGCCATGCAGCCTGTGTCCGGGAGCATGGGCTGACAGTATTCGGGTCTACACCCTAACAAGCTGCAGCTGCCACAAGAGTGACCACCACACCACACGCAAAGTACGTCACCTCATGTCAGTGCATGCGCACCCTGCCATCCCAGGTAACAGGCGAGCACACCACATGCTCCCCTCGCTACAGCCTTTGATTTCTCAGCTCAGGCAGCGGGCCAGCACACACTAGCGGCCCCTCACTTCATGAGGCTGCTCACCAGGTGGCTCTGCTGGGCGAACTATGCCGTGTTGAGCCACCAGCCTCCCCATCAGCATGCAGGCAAGGCCACCAAGATCTGCACAGGCCCTGGCGGCATTGCCACCCTCAGCAGCCCCTGCAGCCCCAACGCCATCCCTTGCACAGCACAGGCCACTCGGGCCCTGGAGAACATATGCTTGGTAGATGCTTTGCTGTAATGGTTCGCCCAATCATCGCTGCCAGTAGCTCCCGCCCACTCATAAAGTGTGTCCACTCCAGCACCAGCGATGCAGCCCCTTACTTATCCCCACCGGTCCCAGTCCCTCCACACCTACTGTGCTCTTAGGATTGCTCATCCTGGCCTTCATCACTGTCACTGACATCGCTGACGTCCCCACCCAACATGGTGTCCATGTATCTTGCCTTCACGCTGCGGCTGCCTTCCTGGCTCATGCCTGGCTGGGTGCTGGCTGGCACCACCACAGCCGTGCTGCCCTCAACCCCCACGACTGCCTCTGGTTTGCTTTGCTGTTCGCCTTGCCTGGGGCTGGGTGTGGCACCCATGGCTGGCTGGCTGTCCTGTTGCTTGCGCTTTTGACTGAGACCCACGGCTAACGCCTGCCTGCAAGCAGGGACCACATCGGCAGCAGCAGAAGCGTCAACGGCATCACAACAGCAACCAATGCAGTGTTGCCCCATGAGCTGCTCCCTCTCAGATGGGGCTAAGGTTAGGGTTAGGGTTACCATTAGCAGCAGTGCAGGCAGCAGCACCTGGGAGTGTGATGGTGTGACCCCCAACCTTTCCGCACAGAGTGCTGCGTCGCTCTGCCGCCCACCTGACAGCCTGGCGTGCGCTGGCTGAGGCCTCCTGCAGCCTGCTGGCCACGTCCTGCACTGTGCCTGGCCCGCCTGACCCGTTAGCCACCAGCTCCTCATGCACCCCACTGGGGCTGCAGGGCCCACACTTCACCACCTGCAGGGCAGCCGGACTCACAGGGGGGGACTCATGGTCCTGCAAGCACTGGCTGAAGCACGTGCTGACTGACTGACTGCTTGGCAGGCTGGCTAGATGGTTGGCTGCTGGTCACCTGCAAGCGCTGGCAGGGCACATCCATGTGGTTGGTGGCCAGGTCGTTAAGAGTCTCAAGGAACTCCCGGCCCTTGTGGACACGGCCCACCACCTGGGTGTGGAGGGGCAGTGTGACTTGCACCATTGACATCACCGCCACCATCACATTACTACGCCCTGCCCTGCCCCGAAGTGGACAAGGCATGCCCTGTGCACTCCGTGCCCTGCCCGCCTGCTGCTCTGGCTGCCTGCTTGCCTGGTGTGTGGCGTCCAGGACGAGGGAGCGGCCGAGGGAGATTACGACCTCGTCACCGTTCAGCGACAAGGACACCGCACCCAGCTCCACATGCCGCAGCCGGGAGCACAGCGGCACACGGAAGCAGTCGGCTGCGGCAGCACTGGGACCAGCACACACGGCCAAGCTGTACAGCACATCAGGACTGGTGCTGGTGTTGATGCTGGTGGTCATAGTGGCGGTGGTAGTAGCGGTGGCTGCTGCTAAACCCTCCTTGACCTGCCCACCTGCCCTGCCCTGCCCAGGGCACACAGGGGGCAAGGTACTTGCTTGCAGCCAGCAGCCAGGCTGGGATTGAGAGGTAGGGGGTTGGTGGGGCTGGGGCCAGCCTATGAGTGCCTGTGCAATCTGGGTTGAAGACTGTGGGCCAGAGCTAGGGGCTACAAGGCTGCAGGAGGTGTCCTCCAGGGTGCTCTGCCCAGTGGGCTAGGGCAGACAGGGACTAGGGTCCTTTGTGGGCTGTGAAAGGGGGCATGCCCTATGGGTGGCGCCCTCACCCACCTCTTCCCCAGCCACACCGCATAGCCTGCCTGCAGCTTGTGTGCGGTGCTGCCCTGCAGACTGGCCTTGGACCCAGAGAGGCAGCGGTTGCGCAGGTGGGTGGCGCCCACTGGACTCAAGTCATGATACAGCTCCACCACCAGCCGGCCCAATGGCTTGGTCCCTGACGCTAAGTCCATAAACACGAAGTCTCGGTTTGGGTCATGGTCAGGCAAGGTTGGCACACTGTCTTTGTCGGCTTTGCTCCTGCACTTCTCAATGTCGGGGTGGCGCCCAGTGGCGAGGAAGACCTGGGGCGCAGGGTGCCGGGCTGAGTTCCTGTCCATGTGCATTGGGTATACTCCACACAGCACCTTAAAACCATTTGAGGAGTTCTGCTAGTGTGCCCTAGTGGTCCGACTCAATTGGAGGCCCTAGTGAGGGGCGAGGGGGCCGAGTTTCTCTGACAGCTGGGCGTAGCAAGATGGACGCACCTCCATATTTTTCTTCATGTCTTGCGAGCATTAGCGACGACGCAGAGGTCAGAAGGGGAGCAGCAGTACAGGCGCAATCATGCAGCTGCACTTGCCTTTGCCGGTCAAGGCGCTCTTGCTGCTGCTCCGCACCGACACGGCATCGCCTGAGAACTTGGTCATCTCCGCTGAGGCTAAAACACGAAAGCGCGGAAGATCAACGACCCGGGCTCGCCGTGACTGCCCCGCATGCTTGATGTGCATGCCGCCATGGAGTGGGCCGCCAATCAGGCGCTCCCAACATTCAAAAAATGGCAGTAAACCGACCCCTGGTAGTAGGACGGCTGTAACTCTGCACTCGCTGCGCCAGCTGGCTGGCTCAGAATGTAGCCAACCCAGTCAGCTACCTTTCACCCATCCAGAATAATTATCCAGTTAGTAGGCCGTGCAGTGCAAAGCATCAAAGTTAGTAATTTGAATTTGAGCCGGTTCGGGGCATGCTGTCATCGCTGCGACCGCCCGCGCCGCTTAGGTTGCTCTACACGAGCATGCGCATCGGAAGCAGTCGGATTGGAAAACGGTTGCGGGAATGTGGCACGAAGGCGGATGGCAGGTGGTTGGGGGAGGTGGCCGGTACAGCCTTTGTTGCGCACTTTACAACCTGAGTTGGCGCTGGGGGGCTGTCTAACTAAGTCTCGTGGATCACCGCTTGCGCTTGGCAGCTGTCTTGGGCAGCCCCAACTCAGAAGGTGTGGTACGCTTGCGTAGCGTGAAGCCAGGAGCCGGCGCTGCTGCACCTGGCTCACTACCTTGAGCCGGAGCAGCCTGCCCTTGGGTGGCGATTGCAGCTAGAGCCAGCTGATACATGTGCCGTAAATCAGGTGATGCAATAGGCCCCTGAGGCGACGCAATGGGGGGTGCCAGCATCTGCCCCTCTAGGGCTGTGCCCCACGAGCTCCGGCCCTGCTGCTGGGGTGGCTGCTGTGGGGGGGGCTGTTGGGGCAGGGGGGGCTGTGGAGACGGCACACCTGCTGGCACAACTCGGCTGCACCCTGCTGCTGCTGCTGCTGCCACCCGTTGCTGGCTTGCATGGTCCCCCACATTCACCACAACCCCCCCTACACAGCAAGCAGCTGCTGTGGCTTTGCGTGCGGCTCTGGCTGGTGCCCTGGCTGAGGCTGCAGCCACCTCCTCCAACCACCTCGGTAATGTAGCTGGCCCACCTTGTGTCACATGGTGTCTCAGGTTTCGCACCCCACCGGTCGAGCTTCAGCGCCACCGAATGTTGCGCTAGGAGACTGCTGAGGTCAGTGATTGCTGCCCTGGTGCCTGGCAGGACCACCAGACCTTTGAGGAGGGTGTTGTGGATGCCGTGGCTGTAACAGGGCTGCGCCCGCGTCACCCCAACCTGCCCCTCCTCCCGCAGCAGCTGGCTGATGCGTGCAATGACACCTGTGAATTCCCCCATGTTAATTGATGCGCTGTCGGCGCAGATGCCGGCAATATTCATGCCTGCGAGACCGAGGTCACTCAACAACCGCATGATGACCCGCACATGGGCCTCCGCTGTGCCGCTGGCCAACTGGATGACACCCAGGACGTCGGTGAAGTTGGTGGTGAGGCGTGGGGCAGCAGTTGAGCATGACTGCCCCGCATGCTCCACCTGCCCCTCGTGACCCGGTTGCCCCTGACCCACTGGCTCTTTCCCAAACCCCGGTTCCTGCTGAGCTTGCCCTCCCCCTTGCTCTGCTGCTTGCCCATGCTGCTCCTCCTGCCCCTGCGGCTTAGGCACTGCTGCTGTGACCCTGATGACGAGCACCTTCCCATGGCGCTTGGTTGTGCATCCGTCAAATGCCAAGTGTATCGCCTTGGCTTGCTTCAACATCTCTGCATGCAAAGTAGCAAAGTAGAAAGCATGTCATCTTGTCATCCCATCCCAGCCCAGCCCAGCCCAGCCCAGCCCAGCCCAGCCCAGCCCAGCCCAGCCCAGCCCAGCCCAGCCCAGCCCAGCCCAGCCCAGCCCAGCCCAGCCCAGCCCAGCCCAGCCCAGCCCAGCCCAGCCCAGCCCAGCCCAGCCCAGCCCAGCCCAGCCCAGCCCAGCCCAGCCCAGCCCAGCCCAGCCCAGCCCAGCCCAGCCCAGCCCAGCCCAGCCCAGCCCAGCCCAGCCCAGCCCAGCCCAGCCCAGCCCAGCCCAGCCCAGCCCAGCCCAGCCCAGCCCAGCCCAGCCCAGCCCAGCCCAGCCCAGCCCAGCCCAGCCCAGCCCAGCCCAGCCCAGCCCAGCCCAGCCCAGCCCAGCCCAGCCCAGCCCAGCCCAGCCCAGCCCAGCCCAGCCCAGCCCAGCCCAGCCCAGCCCAGCCCAGCCCAGCCCAGCCCAGCCCAGCCCAGCCCAGCCCAGCCCAGCCCAGCCCAGCCCAGCCCAGCCCAGCCCAGCCCAGCCCAGCCCAGCCCAGCCCAGCCCAGCCCAGCCCAGCCCAGCCTAGCCCAGCCCAGCTGGCTGTGCTGAGGTAGTGTTGTGCGAGGTATGCCGCTGTCCTGGCTGCAGGCTTCCCACAGCGCCCCACTTGCGTGGGAATGAAGTTGGGGGAAAACGCGGGTGGGTCAGGAGCCGGGCAGGGCTGCTGGGCTGCAATGCCTGACGGGATGCCATAGCCACCCTCAGCACACCGCTGCAGCACCTCTGGTGACACCTGGGATTGGGCTGGGAGGGGGTGGGCTGTGAGGGGTTGGGCTGTGAGGGGTTGGGCCGTGAGTGGTTGGGCTGTGAGGGGGGGGGGGGGGCTGTGAGGGGGTGGGCTGGGAGGGGGGGGCCTGGGAGGGGTTGAGCTGGGAGGGGTTGGGCTGGGAGGGGTTGGGCTGGGAGGGGGTAGGCTGGGAGGGGGTGGGTTGGGAGGGTTGGGCTGGGCTGGGAGTGGGTGGGCTGGGAGGGGTTGGGCTGGGAGGGGTTGGGCTGGGAGGGAATGGGTTGGGAGGGGTGGGCTCCTGGAATGAGGTGGGCTCCTGCAATGATGGGTGGAGGGGGGGCGGGCATGGTGGGTTGTTGCATGCCGTGGCCTAGAACCTGCCTAGTGAACATGATGTAACTTTGAAGCTGTCAAACTGAACGAGGCCTGGGCTGTTTGTTGTGCGGTTTGTTTCACTAGATGCGCCAATGGGTAAAGAAAAAACATTTCGTAGCCATTTTCTTGTGGGTGCAGCGGGTGCAACACAGTGGAGGACACAGTGGAGAAGGGGGGGGTATAAGCCGGTGATACCTTAGTGTGCGCCGACCCAAATGTGTTATTCGGCGGAAGCGAGTACGATTATATGTTTCATTCACCCCGTCTAGGCGCCCTGCACGCCCGGCAGGCATCGCGATGGGTGTTGGCCGGACATTCCATTTGTGAAGAACCAGCTCACTACGCTAGGTAGATGGGGCCACAGCGATGCGGCTCACCGTGCCAAGGAGACCCGTCTCGCCGCTGTGAATTGTTCGCGGGCACATGTGGCAGTACGCGAGCAAAGACTCCAATGGCTAGCGCTGATGGTCAGATTACGCGGACTAAACCGTGGCTGCCAATGTGACAAACGCTATTGAAAACGATGCGGTATTCAGAGAGTAGTTGCATGAACATTACTAACCCCATGTTGGGGCGGCCGGACCGCCAATGCTTCATGCCCAAGTTGCTGAGGCTAAACAGCAATACGCTGAGGACTCAGACGGTGTTACTGTCGCCACCGACATGATCACCCGTGTGTCATGCTATCGGCAGGCAGCATGAAATCGTGGCCACAGGCGCGGTGGCTGTGCACGAAACCCAGCTTGCTGTGACCTGTGGGCGGTTTGCGGAGGATTTGTGACGCGCATGTTGCGAAAGGCTGGGGCAAAGAGAGCCGCACTAATGATGCAAGAAGTCACAGAGCGTGGCACCCACTGCCATTTGCCACCCGCCTCACACGTGGCTGCAGCATCACTGCCATATGACTGCCACATGACTACGCCGACACTCGGACCCAACCAGCATCAGGCATGTCTGACAGCTCATGCAAGCACACATCGCCTCCCCATCTCTGCGCTGCTCAGCTGCAGCTCGACCCACACACCCAGCACACTGCAGTTCAGTACACTACACCATGGCTTGGGCCTGGACCCAGCAGTGTTACACCTGCCGTGGAGCTAAGGCTGACGCAGCAGGTAGGAAGCATGTGAGTCACCAACAGGGACCGCCACAAATGGCTCACATGGGTCATGAACTCACTCCCTGCCGCCCATGCGCCTTTGCATCTAGCATCCAGCATCGAGCTGCAGTTGTTTAGAAGCGGCGGCGCTTTGCCCCTGCCAGGCCCTCCAGGCCCTTGAGGTCCGCTCCCACTGCCTCATCCGTGTCCACCCCCATCTCCTCAAACACCTCGGCCTCCTTGCGTCCCTCAATGCTCTCAGACATGGTGCTCCTGCAGCCAGCACCACAGCAGCGGCAGGCCTACACAGCTGGCGCTGCCCGGCCAGGGCAAGCCACACCATGCCACAGGCCCCATGCAGGGACCTAGCACCCAAGCTTGCCATGCAGGCTGGCCAACCTATGCTGAGCTTGAGGCTGTGAGCCAGAGACTGTACAGCGCTTGATGCAAGCACACACATACCTTGTGTAGCGCATAATCAGTAACCAAGGATGCAGTGTAACACAGTCTTGTTAATGCTACGCATGGTCTACTCGCATGCTCCTGAGCTGTCGACCGGCGTGCTGCTTGGCCACTGACCAGATGTTCTTGAAGATGGAGCGCCGCTTGCGCCAATGCTCCAGGTTGGTGGCCAGTGCCTGTAGGGGCCAAGAACACAGCATGCACACCAACAGCTGTGCGTGCCACACCCTACTACTGCTGCTGCGGCCGCCTCCATACCCTACTGGCCCCGCCTTGTTCGCCCCCTCAGCTGCTGGTCATCGTCAAACACGGCCAAACATGCTCGGCGGGTGACATGGCTACGAGCAGGGGCAACAGCCCAGGCTCACACCTTCTCCGCAGCTGCCTTGTCCGCGGCACTGACCAGCACCGCCCCTGTCTTCAGAGGCTCCAGGCGACGTTGTAGGTCCGCAAGCTTCAGGGCAGGGGCGGGCCAGGCAGAAACTTGGGTTGGGGTTGTAAGCACTCAGCACTGCACTTCTGCACGCTGCACTGCTGTCCTGCCTCCCTGTACTGTACTGCTGTGCTCACTCCCTGTACAGACCTAGCCCTGGAATCTCTGACAGGCAAAGCACACTAGTCATGCTGCAGCCAGGACGCTGGGTCCAATCACACCACGCTGGACTGTCTGAGTACTCAGGACTGTGTTGTCCACTGTGGTGTATTCGCTGGCTGGCTGCAACCAAGCCCTGGTCACCAATGACATCCTGCACATGCTGCTGAGGCTCGGGGTATTAGCCTGCACCCAAAGCACCTTGCTGGTCAGGGCCGCTGCCTCGGCTTGCATTTGCTCCGCTGTCAGGCTGGTGCGCCAGGAGGTCAGCTCTGCAGGGGCCAAGCAGCGCAAGGGCTGATAGTGTGCCCTGGCCTACCTAGACTCAGCAGGGGCAGGTTGGAGGTTGGACTGCATCCCCTGGCCAGCACGGCAGTCTATTCATGCCTTCACCTGCCTCTGCGGCCTTCACAGCATCGCGCTCCTCACGTAAAGCATCTTGTGCAGCCTTTGTTGCAGCACGCTTCTCAGCCATCTCCTGCGTGACGGCATGCTACATACTTCTCTCTGGCACCTTGACTGCAGCTGGGTGCCGTGTCTGCTACGCCAATCACCTCCTTGGAGAGCACAGCCAAGCCTGCCTGAGGGGGCATGAAGAGCTTGGTCTTCCCAAACTCCTGTGGCGCAGGCGGTGGGCTGACATTGCTGGCTGGAGGCAGATGGACCACATTGTGGCATGCCTCACCTTGGCTGTAATCTTGCCATGCTCTACCAGACTGTCCACGGACTTGGTGATTGCTGCCTTCTTGAACCCTACGTTTATTGGCACTTTTGTGTCCGTCTGTGCTTCACGGCTATTCGCGCAACGCTACACCTACCTGCGTGTGCCAACAGGTCCACCAGGTTCTGCAAGCTGAACGGCTTGTTTTGGGAAAACAAATTGAGCACCGCCTGGTCGACCGACGATGCGGCCATCGCTATGGATCAGGTGGGCATGACCTCCTTATGCATCGTTCGTTTCATGGGACGACTTGCGAACGGGATATGGCCCATGCTAAACCTGACCTTGTGTGCCATGTGTGCCATGTGTGTTGTACCATGTGTGGCTGTAGCTCATCAAGCAGGCCAAGCAGGTCACCCCCGCCATTGGCCCCGCAAATGTGAGACGGTCTGGGGCGCGAATCTCCGTGTAGCTCGTGACAAAGTTTTGACGCAGTCGGGTGTAACAGGCGTATGCGGCACCCAGCAGCCGCAAAACACTAGCTCAGATCGGCGCCCGCCCAAACCTGACCTGTGCCTTCCGCTCTTAAAAGACTCACGCACATCATAAGGCGAGGCTAGCAATCCTTCTACGCACGCCGTAAGCCAACGGCACAAGTGCAGTACGCCTGCTTGCATGTTAGTGCATGGAGCATATAATTCGTGAATATGCGCACAAGTCAGCCAGCTGGCACCCCTTACCTCACTGACGTTGCGGCATGACTCTATGCAAATGTAAGCTGCCTTATGACAGCGCCACATCATCACTTGGCAGTATGTTGTAGGGATGGCTCGGGATGGCTCTGGCTTTCAGTGTTACATGTGCCGTGGTGCCTCAACCCTCTTCCTCAACTTCAGCAGGCACATGTCACGCAAAATCATTACAGCAATACATGTATCGATGCTCAAACGCCTTGCAACACCACTACAGAAGACATGTATCGCTGATGCCAAGCACATGCATCGATGTAAAAAGGTGGCAACACCACACCACACCACCTCCACTCGTACACATCAACACCACCACCTCAACAACACACCACAACACAATGACTCATGCCTCACACACCACCTATGCTATGTGCACAACAAGCAAGGACTGGTCGCACCTCCTTGCTATAGCTAACACTCACCACGGGACTGCTAAGCACTTTGCTTTGCTGCCTATGCCCCATGGTACCAAATCAGGCTGGGCTGGGCTGGGCTGGGCGGGCTAAGCTAGGCTGGGCTGGGGTGGGCTGGGCTAGGCTAGGCTGGGCTGGGGTGGGCTGGGCTGGGGTGGGCTAGGCTAGGCTAGGCTAGGCTGGGCTGGGGTGGGCTGGGGTGGGCTAGATTTAAGGGGGGAGGGGGGGGGTACCCTAACAACAAGGTGACACAACACAATAACACACAACACAACACAACAACAACGTCCAACTCCATGTCATGCCTTGCTGACTCCTTGCTACCTCCTTGTTGGCTGCTGCTCTACGCCGCTGCTGCCTTGCTCGGTGATGGAGATGGGGGTGATTTATTGGCATCCTGCACACACAATCAGGTCTTGGGGCACACACCACAAATAATGCTTATCAATTAGTTCTAATTAATCAAATCTTAAGGCTCACGACAGTTGTGTGCTCCCCTCAGCTGTTCATGCCTGTCATGCGCGGCGCAAGTGTTCACATGAACAACAAACTGACCTAGACATGATGACATATAATACTATCTTACTCACCTCCAACTCACTGTTTTCCAGGGCTGATAGTGTGGGTTTGGTGTTGATCCTCAAAACAGCCAAGCACCTGTGGAGGTCAGCAGATTTGGTTGCATGTGTTGACATTGTATGCAAAACGCACTAAGAAACAGCACCCCGTGCTTACCTGAGATGTATTCGCGAGTTGCCCAGTCCAACGGCAGCAAAGGCTGCTCGGCACGGAAATGCCTCCGGCCACCAATCCACCTCTCCTGTTGCGACACGCATATAAACAGATGGAGAATGACATTGCGAAGCTAACCAAGTCGTCGAGACAATGCAGTACAATCGACAAAAGAGGGCCTAACCTGCTAGCGACACCGTTGTGAGATGTAGAGCCCAATGGTGGAAGAATTACATGCAGCGGATCAAAGACGGTGCCAAAAAGTGAATTGCGGGGCCAATGGCGGGGGTGACCAGCAGCGGTGGGCGGACCGCATCCTGGCTCTGGCCTATAGGGCAGCTGGCTTCAGCGGCAGCGGCAGCATTGACTGCAGGGTTGGCCCCAACACCAGCAGTAGGGCGTGCCGGGTATTAATCCCTGCCTGATGTTTTGGGTACTAGAGGTATTAATACCTAGAAGTGGCACTTGTGCGAGAGGTCCCAAGATCGAATCCTGTCAGGGTTGGGTATGCTCACCTTCGGAGCGAGAGAATGAAGGAATAAGTACAGGATCGCTAGTCGATTGGGCCAGTCTGTATCGGGGTTACAGTGACAGAGCCCGCAACGGCTGGTGCAACATGCAACACACAATCAACCCCAAAACACCAACTCAATATGCACAACCGTTGCACAGCCGTTTTCACCACGCCACACAGCCAGCCCCTGTAGTTGATGCTCAATTCATGATAGGGTGTCTTAAACGGCCGGCGTGTCATCATCATCATGAATTATACTGTTTTTGGTTTGTGTGAGGGAGTGAGGGAGTGTGCGGCCTGACGCTGACACGCCCGTTCTTGCAGGGCAGGCACAGCGCGCTGCGTTGAATAGGATGGGCGCCACAGTTTGAATTGGAACCGAGTTTGCGGCCTGGTCACTCGCTTACTGTGAGAGCAACCTTACAGCAAGGCTGTGACTGCGGCTATGTTACGTTGGCACTGTCAGCCTCATCACACTGTGCGCTCATTGGCGACATGGGCGACATGGGCGCTCATGTTGGGCGCTCCGGCGTGGTCGCGATGTTCCCGATGGGTTGCCCTGGTGGTCACCCCCGCCATTGGCTGCACCCATGGCTCAAGACATCACATCTAACTCATTTTTGCACGGATGAGGCCGCCGAACCGTGCGATGAGCTGCTTATGGTCACCCCCGCCATTGGCTGCACCCCCATGGCTCAAGACATAACATCTAACTCATTTTTGCACGGATGAAGCCGCCGATTGGTGCGATGGGCTGCTTGTGGCCTGACGAGTGTGCTGCCAGTCCCAACGGTTTGCCGGGTAGCTGGCCCCCAACATGCGACGTGTTCTTGGGCCTCGTAGACATTCCTAGTAACTGCTTTAGGCAGCCTGGACCCAGCGCGGAGTGAATTCGCATCGTGACTGGACATTGCAAGTTTTCAGGTCGGCACGCAACAGTGTTGCTACGTCACAGCACGCATTGAGACCCTTTCCCAAGCTAGGGGCATGACTGCGACGCCGGATTGCTGGCAGGTGCAAGCCGTCGAATTATAGGTTGCACAAGATGCTGAACGCATTGGTGCCTGTGGCTCCCGAGCAACAATGGGCAGTAAAACTTAGTCAGAAACATGAAGGGACTGAGCTGATAACTATGTTTGCGTTTGTGCAGGCTAGTGAAAGCCATGGTTGACAAGAAAAGGGGAGTGAAGGCTAACTGTGCCAATGTGCAGAAAGCGAGGGAGGTTACGGCACAGCGGAGGGCTGCAGAGGCTGCTGGTCCCATTGAGATTGGGGCGCAAGCAGGGGTTATTGCTGCTGAGGCTCAGGCCCAGGCTGTTGCTGGTGCGCAGTTGCACCAGCTACAGGCAGACCTGCAGCACAGGGAGCTACAACTTGCTCACAACCAGCGCATGCAGCAACTACAGCAACAACTCCAGGACCTCCAGCGGAGTGAGCTTCAGCGCAAGGAGCAGCAACTTGCTGATTTGGTGGCGCAGCAGCGGGCAGCTCTGCTGCAATGGGAGCATCAGTTAACTGAGCGGCAGCACCAGCTGCAGCAGCAGCAGGTGGACCTTAGCCGGAGGGAGCAGGATCTGACAGAGCGGAAGCACCAGCTGCAGCAGCAGCAGGCAGACCTAGATTCCAGGGAGCAGCAGCAAGCTCGCATCCAGACGTTGACACAGCAGCTTCACAGCTTACAGCAAGAGCTCAAGGCCCAACAGGTGGCTGAAGAGCAACGCGACACCTCATGCAGCAGCAGCAGACAGACCTGCTACTAAACAAACAGCAGATGGATAAGCAGCCTTTGGCTTATTTGCAGGCTATCAGCAACAACCACCCCCTCCCAGACCCTTCTCCATGCTCTCGCACAAGGTTGGCAAGCCCACTTCAAGGGTGAGTTGTGTGGTTGCACACTGCCTATAGATGCACATGCCATCAAGTGCCACAGCAACAGCCAATCACTGAGTCGGCCCTTGCCAAACATTTGTACTATGATTCTTGCCCACATGCTCACATGCGCTGCCCGGTGCACGTCAGGGCACGCCATGGCACCACACTGACGCCCTTGCATTGTGGGATGCATGTGTGCATGTGCAGGCATCATATTGTGGCCCCCGCATTGTCCACCCCAACCCAGCCAGCGCCAAGCAGCCCTTCCTGCCTGCCACCACCACCTCCGCATGGGGGCACAGCCACTGAGTTGGCTGTGAGAGCCTGGGGGCAGGCATTGACGGAGTTCTTTAGCGCATGCAGCATGCATGGGGATCTATGGGTCCCCTACGCTGCTAGTCGTCTCACGGGGGGTGCAGAGGTGTGGTGGTTCCACCAGGTGTTTAACAACACCCCCGCTGCCACGTGCTGGATGGGAGGCCTGTGGGAGGCCTGTGTGAGCATTACACCCAACCCTTAGAGCGCGCATGGCAGCCAGCCGCGCAAACTTCAGCCACACGAGCCACAGCTCAGCGGGTGCAGTTTGCAGCCCCCACAATGTTGACTAGCAACACTTTTTCAGTTGTCCGCAACCGAGAGAGTTTCCGCGACTACACGGCCCGCTCCCAGCGCTTTGCACCCTACAACCGTAACAAGCAAAACAAGACAAGCCGAACGAGATGTATATCGACAACCGCACTTCTTAGATAGTCCTCAAAGGACACAGCAAGGTGCTACGTATGCGCGCAACTCTTGTACTAATCTTGTTATCCCTTGTATGCACAGGGTCAGCGGTTACTAATCCCCGCAGACACGCAGATGAGGGCTTTGCTTCCAGCGATGCTTGCAGCAAAGTATACGGCGGAATGCATAGCGCGAGACAAACATGGTGGCGAGGTGGAAGTAATTCCACATGGCAGGTAGGGCAACCTTGGGTGCTCCTGCACGTTGAACCGGGCTTGGATGACCGCTGGCGTTGGGATGGACCCAAGCCAATGGCCGACTGGGCTATACCCAACCCGCGACTGTGTTGGGCTATACCCGCACAGAGCGCACACACACACAAGGCCACAGGCCTAGGGGCTATACCCCAACACACATCCCTAGGGGCTAAACCCCAACACACATCTCTAGGGGCTATACCCCAACACACATCCCTAGGGGCTATACCCCAACACACATCCCTAGGGGCTATACCCCAACACACATCCTTAGGGGCTATACCCCAACACACACTAGGGGCTATACCCCAACACACATCCTTAGGGGCTATACCCCAACACACATCCCTAGGGGTTATACCCCAACACACATCCCTAGGGGCTATACCCCAACACACATCCTTAGGGGCTATACCCCAACACACATCCCTAGGGGCTATAACCCAACACACATCCCTAGGGGCTATACCCCAATGCACAACCCATGGCGCTCTGCCTCACCACCACCTGCCAGACCGCCCTGCTGCATCCTGGCATGACCAGCCGGCCAATTCACAAATGCAAGCTGACCATGTTGACATGCAGGTCGACATGGTACATGGCGCTCCGCCTCACCACCACCTGCCAGCCCCCACTGCTGCAGCCTGGCATGACCAGCCAGCCAGATCACAAATGCAAAGTACTCATGTAGACATGCAGACCGGCATGTTACAGGGCGCTCTGCCTCACCACCACCTGCCAGCCCAGGCTGTTGCCGCCGCCCATGCTGGCCTGCTGCCCCGCATCAGGTACCGCCATGCCTACAACAACAAGTCAGAGAGTGCGCAGCGGTGCGTTCAGCCCACCACGCTGCCAGGAGCAGCCACGCATGCTGCCCATACTGGCCTGCTGCCCCGCATCAGGTACCCTCATGCCTACAACAACAAGTCAGAGAGTGCGCAGCGGTGTGTTCAGCCCATGACGCTGCCAGGAGCAGCCATGCATGCTGCCCATGCTGGTGCTCTGCCCCGCATCAGGCACCGCCATGCCTACAACAACACGGCAGAGAGTGTGCAGCGATGTGTTCAGCCCATGACTCTGCCAGGAGCAGCCATGCATGCTGCCCATGCTGGTGCTCTGCCCCGCATCAGGTACCGCCACGCCTACAACAAGGCAGAGGATGGACAACTACACCAACGAGTCAGGGGAGGCACCCCGCGACACATTCAGACAGCTGACACTATAGACACTAGCACCATGCCGAGCTATGACCACGGACACGAGACACTCAGTTGGATGACACACATCGCCATTGCTATCGCCAGCATCGCTCTTATGAGGGGCTACCCCCCCACCCCCTGCTATTACCCCTTCCCAATCTAGAGCTTGCCTCCGACGACACCTCAAGAAGATCAGGAGATGGAGAGCGATCTTTGTTGGATCTGCCTACACCCTGTACCTCTACCTTGATGGCTCAGTGGAACGTCATACTGCCTTGATGCACCTGTCAACAGCCCTCACTAGCTGGTAGTCGCATGGCCACTACACATCCAACCCAGAACGCACCAGCATCCTAGTTCACCAATACAACGCGACCTTGCAACGGTACACGATACACAAGCTGCGCATCAACCGCATGCCTGATCTGCCTACCCGCATGGGCATCCCAGCCCTATTAACCAAGCTAGCCCATTGCCTTGGCGTCATGTCCCCTTGCTACAGTGCTATCTACTTGCTCTATATAGGCTGGCTGTTGCTAGCAGGAGGTGATATTGAAGCCAACCCAGGCCCATCCCACTATGAGGAGCATCATCCAGAAGTTAACCCTAACCCCCGGTTTTTTGAAGCACAGGTAAACCGCAATTGCCAGGCCCACTCCCTGAACAATGCAGCTGGCAAGCCATGGGTGAAGCCTGAGGACCTACATAATTTTTGGATAACCTGGCAGAAAACATTGCACGACGAAGGCGACAAGAAGGCGTGGCACACCGCACGCGGGGACGGGGGTGCTTTCAGCGACGAGGTCATTCACCTATACCTTCGATACAAATACGGCCTCACTATTAAGAGTGTCGCTCAACTACGCACCACAGACGATTGGAACGACGACAACCTCGACACCATAGCGATAGTGTACGCCACACTCAACTTTTTGTGCAAAACGAACGGCCACAGCATGGCGCTCAGGAAGCTGGGTGGGCAGTGGAAGCTCCTAGACTCCGACAGCACCAGTAAATCAGCTATAGCCATCTGCGAGCTGTCGCATTCTTACACGAATCACTTCCACGAGGTGTTCGTCATTGCACCTGACCCATCAACCGGGTTAGGACCCGAAGCCAGTGGCACCCCATGCAGCAGGTGTGGTTCAGTAGCTACAAACCTCCCTCTTCTTGCGAGAGGCCGGGGGATCGACACCCGTAGAGAGGCCAGAAATATATCGACACCCGTAGAGAGGCCAGAAATATTTGGCGTAATCGATCTCTCTTGAGGGCAGTGCCCGCCATCGTGCGGGGTGGGAGCTGGAGTGGAGTAGGCTAATTCCCTATGAAGCTCAGGAGGGTAGACACGTTTCCGAGCCGGGGCGCGTCGTGCTGTGAGAGCGCCCTCTAGGCATACGTCAGCCCGCGGGGGCCCCTCCCATGGTGTGAAAGACAAGAAGCGGCGCGCGGTTCCTTAGTGCACGCCCCCTGAAGCTTCGGGGGGAGTAGTCTTTCTTTCTTTCTTTCACCTGACCCAGCAGCTACACCAGCCCAAACCATGGCCACCACCCGACAAGGTATAAGTCACATCATCAGCCACAAAGAAGACAACCAGAACCCTGCCCCCTGCTGCTGCTGCTGCTGCTGCTGCTGGCCCCCAGCCCCCAAGCTCCTGCAGTTCCATGCCCCCCTGCTGCTGCTACTGCTGCCCCCCTGCCCCCTGCTGCTGCTGCCGCTGCTGCCCCCCTGCCCCCTGCTGCTGCTGCCGCTGCTGCCCCCCTGCCCCCTGCTGCTGCTGCTGCTGCTGCTGCTGCTGCCCCCCTTCCCCCCTGCTGATGCTGCTGATGCTGCCCCCCTGCCCCCCTGCTGCTGCTGCTGCCCCCCTTCCCCCCTGCTGCTGCTGCTGATGCTGCCCCCCTGCCCCCCTGCTGCTGCTGCTGCTGGCCCCCTGCCCCAAGCTCCTGCGGTCAGCCAGTACTGTTTGGGGGCCAGCCAGTACTGGTTGGGGGCCAGCCAGTACTGGTTGGGGGCCAGCCCGTACTGGTTGGGGGCCAGCCCGTACTGGTTGGGGGCCAGCCCGTACTGGTTGGGGGCCAGCCAGTACTGGTTGGGGGCCAGCCAGTACTGGTTGGGGGCCAGCCCGTACTGGTTGGGGGCCAGCCAGTACTTGTTGGGGGCCAGCCAGTACTGGTTGGGGGCCAGCCAGTACTGGTTGGGGGCCAGCCAGTACTGGTTGGGGGCCAGCCAGTACTGGTTGGGGGCCAGCCAGTACTGGTTGGGGGCCAGCCAGTACTGGTTGGGGGCCAGCCAGTACTGGTTGGGGGCCAGCCAGTACTGGTTGGGTGTGAATCCACTCCTACAAATTAATCCCTGCGTCCGTCCCTGCGTGTTTACCAACCTTGTCCGATCGGGCTGGAATTTTAATAGATGGTAGTTTGCAAAAGAAAAAACATATTTTTCAGAAACAATATTTTAAAAAAATCAAAGGCGGCTGCGCTGTGACCCTGTGGCTAGAGTGCAGGGATAAGTGCAGGGATAGGTTGCGGGCCACAACGCAACAGCTTTTGGATTTTTCAGCTGTTGCACTGTGGCCCGCAACCTATCCCTGCACTCATCCCTGCACTCTAGCCACAGGGCCACAGCGCAGCCGCCTTTGATTTTTTTGAAAAATTTATTCTGAAAAATATGTTTTGTTTTCGGCAAACTACCATCTATCAAAAATTCAGCCCGAACGGACAAGGTCGGTCAACACGCAGGGACGGACGCAGGGATTAATTTGTAGGAGTGTCAGTACTGGTTTGGGGTAAACCAGTACTGGTTTGGGGTAAACCAGTACTGGTTTGGGGTAAACCAGTACTGGTTGGAGGTGGACCAGTATTGGTTGCGGGGCGGCCAGTACTGGTTGGGGGTGGACCAGTACTGGTTGGGGGTGGACCAGTACTGGTTTTCTCGTATCTCCTCAGCCCGATTTTTCCTCGATTTTAGGTTTACACCCCCATTCTTAGAACCGCTAAAAAATACAATCTATCAAAGCACTTTGTCAAAAAAATCAACTTTTCTCATGAACTTTTCTGCGAGTGATCTGCAAACATATATGCAACATATATGGTTTGAAACAGATGCAGATGGTTGTTTGCATCTTGGATGACATCTTGGTTGTTTCCCTACTACTTTATCAGCGTGCTGCAATTCATACCGCGACCAAGATCACACTCAGCAGTGGTGGGCTCAGTTAAGTCTCCCGGTCACACATAGCAGCTGAGAGGGCTCCCTCCAAACGGCTTCCCTAGCCTAGCCTAGCCTAGCAGATGACATCATTGAGGAGATTGGGGGTACCGTGGGCTGGTATGAGCTCAGGTGCGCCGACATGGAAGCCTAAGCAAGCCACACAGTCCTTTTGTTGCTGCGTGATGTTCGACACGCCGAGCATGCATTTTGTAGCAAGCACACAATGATTTGCGCTAGCGGCGCTTAACGACGAAGCTCCCCGCACGACAGCCTAACGGGACAATAGCGTTCTTGTTTCATTAGATTTACCAGCCCGAGGCCACAAGCGCGACATGTTGCACGCGCGGTTCCCGGTTAGGCCAAAGATGGGCCACGCCTCGTCCCGCCCCGCGATAGTATTTGCATGGGACACCTTGTAGGGATAAGGACGAAGGAGTCGAGTAGACTGGACACTATAGTAGAGTACTCCTGGCGACGATTGTGACAGATGGGTAAAGACCATTCGCAGTCTCTACACACCACTCCCAACGTACTCATTCTTATGCTATACTTCAAGACACAATGCACCCAAAACTTCAAACACAATGCACTGTAAACAATGAGACTGGACCTACAGCAATAAGCATGCGCACTCAGCAAAGGAATCTTGCAGACCTTGCAGATGGTAGGAGCACATGGACCATGTGCAGGATATGTGAACAAACCAGGATATGTGAACAAGGTCACATGTGTTGCAAAACTGATCAGGTATACATAGGTATAAAGACACCATAGCATAGCATAGCGTACAATGCATGAAGCACATGGAGGTCAGTAGCAGCTGGAGTCTTGCTCCAACCAGTCTCCGCACTGATACTGCGAGCTGGCTTCTGCAGACTGATGCTGTGAGTGCCCTTGATCAGTCAGGAGCAACCACTGGCAACATCTGTCTGCGACAGAGCTGTCATGCTGACCAACTAAGTGGGGGGTGGTTAGACCCTGCACAGTCAGGATGAATGGAGGAAAACGATGAAGGTAGTCCTGCGGCACAGGCGTAGCACACAGCAAGCACGTAATGCACTGCATTTATAATGATGTCATGTTGCACAGACGGACACCTGGCCCATACCTGCACATGAAGCTGGTCCAGGAGGCGTAAATCATAGTGCCCCCTCCTACTTTCATCCCTTAACACCTCGTAAGCAGCCTGGATTCGTTGAAACCTGCGTTTGGCCACCTCGTCGTCTTCTGTGTGTCGGTGGCGGTCCGGATGCCACATCTGCACAGGTGGCAAGATGAGTACGTCAAACGGCACCGCAAGCACGGCGCTTTGTGCACAGTGGACCCACCCGCGCCAGCCTACGGTAGGCTCGCGAAATCTCCACAAGTCCAGCCTACATAGGCTGAACCAAAGGATGGGTCGCGGCATAACACGAGCTGCACGGGTTGAAAACCTACATTGAGACTGACGCCCAAGGTAGAATACAACGTGCATGAGGAAGCGTCCGCGTCCTCGCTGTCGTCGCAAGTGGGGCTAACACTGGCGCATGGCATCGAGCCCAAGCTAACGTGGGCACCCAAAGCTTGCTAACGCATCCACGGTCTCATGCTAAACCAAAAAGTGCAAGGTGCAAAGTAAGTCGCCGGTACGACAGCATTCGCACTCTACACTGCCCTTAGCCGTACAGACCTGACTAAACTCTCTGAATACACGTAGATACTTCATCACAGTTTACGCCGACCACAAGGTGTGCATACCCCTGCCCTAGCTGACACGTACATGGCCAAATCCTATGCCGAGCTCGGCAACAGCTGTGAGACCTGCTGGAGTTCCCAGGTTTAGTAATATGTTTTGAGGCTCAGCCCGGACGTGATGGTAGGTACCTAAGCAATTGAGTTTGAATGGCTAAATAGGGGAAAATGGTATAGGCTGAGTTCAGAGGACACTGCATTGGTGTGTGTGTCCTACAATGTCATGAGAGGTTCGAACCATACAACTGCCAGCTGTACATGAGGCTTATGCTTATCTTGCATAGGCGGTTCGACAGTGCTCCATAACGTCCTTTTATAGCTGCGTGACATACACGAAGTACAGATGCCCTGCTACTATTACAACAACAAGACAGGAAGAAAACTTCGATGACTGTGTTAACTCATGTGGTTGTTAATTGACAACTGCGTTAACTCATGTGGTTGTTAATTGCAGCTAAGCGTTTAGACACCAGCCTGGCGTGGCGATGATCTGGCATGGCGATAACCTGGGTTGACTAGTGACAGAGGATAAGATCAACCGGCTGCTACTGCCGCAGCAATGCACATTCTATACACTGTGGCTGCATTCCATGCCATGCAGCTGCTACGGATGCACTGATCAGAGCTGTACGTCAGACTCCTTCCTTCTGCTTCTTCTTGCATGGCATACCACATGTGCATGGCAGCGTGAGCAGGCACCCTGTGGCAGACACCAGGGCCAGCCTCACTCCTAGGGGCACTGAAGGCGGCACCTGCACTGCCTGCCAGCCTCTGCCTGGGTCAGCTCTGCTGTTAGCCTGCAGCTCACAGATTGGGGCAAGCCATGACCTCACGCCGGTGAGTGGACACCAGCTGACCAAGTCATGGGTGAATGCAGCAACAACTCCCTCGACTCTACTTGACATGGAACAGGGTGATGCCTAAGTGTTGCCTTGAGTGACCTAGGCAGAGTAGCTTAGAACACAGTTGTGCCCAGCATCAGGACCCTGCTCACCACCCAGCAGCCCAGGGGGAGCAACCCAGGCAACTCTCCGGGGTCCCACAGCCCACTGCCTGCTCCCCAGCCTGACGGCTGGCAGGTGCAGCGGTGTCCACCTCTGCCGCCATCATGGCCACCCTGCTCATTCCCTGTGCTGTAGCTCCACCTGGGTAGGGGAGGGGTTGTGTGATGATGTCTGCCTGGATGCTGGCAGCTGTGGTGGAGAGGCACTTTGGGCCTGCAGGTGGCCATAGCCCTGATGGTGGTGGTGGTGCTGCTGCTGTGCCGCCCCCACTCCTGAAAAGGGTTCATAGCCGTAGGCCTGCTGCTGGGGCGGCTTATGGCCAGCATCAGGGGGCAGGTAAGGGGGTGGGTAGGGGGGTGCATAGGGGGGTGGGTAAGGGGGAGGGTAGGGTGCGGGCTGATATTGATCTGACGCCTGGTCTGGAATGGCCTGGGGTGGGTGTAGAGGCTGTGGGGGTGTGCAGGGCTCCTGCTCCCAGGAGTCAACAGGAGGCTGGGCAGCCACCTCATCCAAGTAGGCTCGGAACCTAACCTGCAGGGGCAAGAGGGACCAGGGAAGAGGGGCAGTGCACCACAGTGAGTGCAGGAATAGCAGGGGCAGAGGCGGCGGCAGCAGGGGCAGAGGCAGCACAGCTCAGTGGCAGCAGCGGGGCAAAGCAGCAGGCCCAGTGGGGCTAGCTGCAGCGCAACTTGTCAGTGGTATCAGCAGCAGGGGCAGGTGCTAGGGGGTGCATTGCCACCAAGGGTGCAGCGGCAGGGTAAGGCGAGGGCAGCGCGACCACAGCTTCCCATGCAGGGGAGCTGAGGGCGGTCACTAGGCTGCCCCACCGCTGCTTGACTGGTGTGCCAACTCTGGACAAACCCTGACAGCCTCTGCCCTGCTCCTGTGGCGTCATGCTGTGGCATGACCCTGTACAGTCTTCCACACCCTTGCAGCCCCTGGCGTGTGCCTGCGCCCTGCCCCTGCTCACCTTGCTGGGGGGCACAGCAGTGCACCAGATGTCAGCGCAGTTGCGCCACAGGCCACGCGAGTAGGGGTTGGGCCGGTCGTCATTGTTGTACCTGCAGGGGTGTCGGCCGCCATGACACACTAGGTGAGTGAGGCACAGGGGCTGGCACAGCATGGCAACCTGCATGAGGGGATGGCCTAGACCCACTAGACCAAGATGGCCTGCCACCCTGCCTGTGCAATGCATGGGCCGTGCAGCAGCAAGCTGCGCTGTGACCTGCCGCTCCCAAAGCGTGCACCTGATCCTGTTGCCGCTCACCCGTCTCCCTACATCCCCTGCCGCCTGGTTCGCAAGGCCTCCTGCCCGGCTGCGCCCTCTTGCCTGAAGTTCTCGTATGTGGTCTGATTGGTGGCGACCAGGTAGCAGTGGAAGGCGCTGAGGCCGCCCACAAACCAGAAGAACAGGAAGGCGTAGGCCAGCACCACCAGGGCCGGGATCACGTCCCTCACAGTCCGGCCCCACCTGCACAACACCCACAGCGAGCTTTGTAGACCTGCACAGGCTACCCCAGCACAGGAATGCCCAGGCCTCCCCCCTGCACAGGAATGTCCAGGCCACCCCTGAGCTCACAGCAATGCAGGGCTGCTGCCTGCCTGACACAGCTGCTGACCTGTTTGTAGCTGTGTCAAGATGGGCAGGGTCAGGGATGACACAGCTGCCACAGCTTGCTGCTCAGGAGCTGATCTGCTGCTCCCCAGCCCCCGCCACGCTGCTCTGCATCTGTGTGGGCTGATCATGTAGCCCTCGCTTTGTCCAGCTGGTAGCTGCCCCTGCCCACGTGCCCTCTACACACCTGCCCGGCCCCACCTCCTCGCCTCTCCTCCCTGTGAGCCCCAGGCACCACTCACAGGCCATCCCCAGTGCCGCCTGCTGCCTGATCCTCCTCCACCAGCTGGTTGTGGCGCACGAACAGGTGAGCCACACAGCAGCCACACACATAGCAGCAGAACACGGTGGTGACGTAGATGAACAGCAAGAAGGTGCGGTAGTTTCGCTGCAGCCATAGGACAGCAGCAGGTAGGATGGGCAAGGTCAGGCAGTGTGGAGGGTGTGGGGCCAGGTTGGTCCCTGGGTGCCTAGGTGGGTCTGGGTGACGGCCAGGCAAGGAAGCCACAAAAGAGGAGAAGTGTGAGGGGCATGACAGTGCACTGCGGCTGCACTCCTAGGTCTTTCAGTGACCTGAGGCCCAGCTTATAGCTGTGTGCAGCTGACATGTGAGTGTGATCATCTCTCCACAGAATGTGAATCTCTCTCCCACACCACAGTCCCAGCCGATACCAATATGCTACTGCTGCTTTGACTGCTGCATTTACTGGGGCTGGGGCTGGATTGGCTGCTGCAGGGATACCTGGTAGGCACCTGCCTGCTCCGGAAGGGACATGGTGTGAGTGCAGCATCTGAAAACCAAAAAAAGAGCTCTGCACTGCCCAGAGCATGCTACAGCCTGCCCACACACCTTGCCAATGGTAGTGCCCACCCAGGGGCAGTGGTGGTCAAACCGCTCTATGCAGTTGTCATTGACACTGCAGTGGTGGGCTCTGGGAGGCTGATAGAAGTGGCAGGTGTCATTGTAGCGAATGATGACCTTGTGGTCATTCACTGTCAGCTCTTTGGTTCTGCAACCAGTCACCAGCAGGACATGGTGTGCACCTGCTAAGCCTTGGATGGCCTCTTAGTGGGTGCAGGAGGTGTGCACGGGCTGCACCTGGGCTTCCGACCCTGCAGGTACTCCTCGTCTGGCTCCTGCCGTGGGATGATACCGGGGTCCCGGCAGGCCGTCATGAAAAGGAAGACAAAGCTCAGGACGGGAAGGATGCAGCTGCAGAGCGACCATCAATTCAATTACGTGGGCGTGTAGACAGGCGTCCCGGTGGTGCAACTGCCTGCTTACGCACCTAAACACCATGATAACTACGTGCAGCTGGCGCGTCAAGTAAGGCGCAACAAAGGCAAGGAAAACCCCAGTAGGTGCGAGAAGCAAGCTGGCTGTGCCAAGCGAGGCTCGCCAGTTAGGTCCGGCCACGAGGTGGCCCCACAAGAAAAAGGTCTGCAGTCAGGAAGGGTGGCATCTGGGCGACACGAGCCGCAAAACAGAGCTAAAGAGCAATCACCTCGTTGCCCTGCCAGCGCTCATAGACGCGCACACGCTTCTTCTCCGGCTCCGCTCCCAAGTGCCCTGTTACTGTTGCCATACTGAGGGTCAGGGCAAGTCGTATAGCGTGTCCACCTTGCAGAAGCAGGCTGCTACGGGTACACAGGCAGTGCGCGGTGCCGCGGCGATGTGGGTTGGTGCTGGCGGTGCAACTTTAGGACTAGCGACCGCAAGGCCCAGCTGTATGTACTGAGAGTCTGAAGCAGGTTGCTGCACCACTGCAACTTGCGGAATGTTGGGGCTTGACCGATTAGCACAGAACAAGGTCCCCTCAACTAACGAGTCCCCGGTGCAGTTCATCGGCCTGCCGCATCTCATGCTACCCACACAAACTCTTCATACCCAACCTCCGCAAAACATTGCGGACGTTGTAAGTTACACCTCGCAAATCCTTGTCAATCCTTTCTACGCTTAGCAACCGCTACAAGAACCTCTTGGGTTCAGCTGCAAGAACCTCTTGGGCCTCCAAATGGTGAGATGCAGGCGACTAGTCGGATGCATGAAGGTGTAGTTGGAAGTCTACGTGGGGTACTATGAACAAAATGTCAGGTTAGGAACCATACGCGCATATCGCTTAGCTGCACAGTGACACATCCACAAGTCCCCTCATATACTGTCACTCAAGTGCGTTCTTTTTGTACATGTGGTCACCCCCGCCGTTGGCCGCACCCCCTAGAGATAGTAACTCTCAGGAGAGCTGGCTTCTCAGGAGAGCTGAATCGTCCTGCGCAAGAGTCGCTGTAAACTCCATAAGAACCAGTGATTTTTAACAGGGGTGCAGCCAATGGCGGGGGTGACCATGTGCTAATGGTTGGTGCCACTGAAAGGCACGTGTACACGCAGTTGCAATTGATGCAAGGAGGGCCTCTGTCATATCCATGCAACCAGATCCATGCTGATGCTTTGGTTGAGCTGGCAGTATGCTTAGGTGCCCTAGGTCGGGGGTGCCATTGTCACAGCTGCTGTGACTCCACATACGGCAACCAGGCCCGCTTATGCTGAGGGGCTGATGGCTTGAATCAGCCTGCAGCGGCAGCCTGGGCTGCTTGAGCTGGGCCTGGCTGCGGGGAATGGGCAGGGGCAGCAGCTGCAGCAGCAGCCTCTCTTGCAGCTTTACCGGGGCAGGCAGATGTGCGTGCCTGAGCCCCTTCCTGCTGCACCTGCACCATCGGCAGCGACATGTGTGCTTCACTCACCAAACACCCAACGGCAGCGGTCACATTGCCCAGTCCTGCTGCCCTTCCCCCTGGCACTGCATCTGGCTCTCAATTGCTGTACATAGGGGCGTGAAGGCTCACCTCCAGGCAGATAGCAAGCTGGTCCTCGCGCAGCCGACACTTACTGGGAATACAGCCTGGGCCCACATGCCGCATGTTTGGGACGCCTAAGCAATCCTCCAGGGCGGCCACTGGCAGACAATGAAAGGGGTGAGGGCAGTCAGGGGGAAGGGGCGATGTGCAAGCAAACCTACCATTCTGTGCCTAGCCTAGATATGGCAGCCTAGCCAAGTCTGGTCAGACCACTGGTGCAGATCACTGGTCTGACCAGCCAAGTCTGGTCTGGCCAGCCAAGTCTGGTCTGGACAGCCAAGTCTGGCTTGACTACATGTGCATGATGAGGGACGTGAGCGGACAGCCTGTTACATTACAGAGACCCAGTCTCTGGACCTGATGTGAATAGACAGGCCTATCGCTCAGAAGCATCTTACCTTCTCGCGGGCATAGCTCCGCAAAGATGCACCACCCAGCAGCAACGTGCAGGTGGCGGCAGATGTTCTGCGCAGAATTTAGCTCGACAATGTGAGAATCGCAGTTGCGCAGCAATCGCTTGATGAAATCACGACACCCAGCTGAATGCTCCTTGGGATGCTTCTTCTGGCACTGGGAAAGGCCTTGCATTACCGTGTAGCACGACATTCGTGTTCACATCCCTCCCAGATTCATTGCCTGCATTATATTCAGAAACTCAACATGCATGGTCTATGGGTCGCACACTTTGCCCCCACATATGCTGGCTGCTGGCAGGTCGGACGTTGCATGGCGCCGCCAACAGCCCGCTGCAGCCCTTTCGGCGAGGCAGACGGTCCGGGAGAACGGGTGCTATCCACGGGCGGAGGCAGCGACAGCAGCGGCAGCGGCGTGCCGGCAAGCTGGGACGCACGCACCAGACCAGCTCGCCCTAGGCTTTTTGGGGGTTCAAGGTGTGGACAGCCCAGACCAGCTGCAGCATCAATGGTTTAAGAAGGTGAAGCACCGCCCGCCCACTGGTGTGATGAGCATCTCAGGACCATGCTGCTTATGAACTTCATCTGCTGCAGCTACGATGTCCCCACCCCCCTAGGGGTGTTCCAACGCCTTCCTAATGCACCGCCATTCCTCTGCCGAGCCTCTGCCCTCCTCCCCTGCCTGCTGAGCATAGCGCGCAACAGCATTGTCTGGGTGTGCAGGTGCGGCCCCGGCTAGAAGCCCTGACACGCGCTTGTGCTGCCGCCCCCGCCCGTCCTGCCCTGCTTCCACTGGTGGACCAGCTGCTGTTTGAGCTGCAGCAGGTGAGGGCAGGGAGGAGGGCTGTGACAAGGTTGATAGAAATGCCAGGCATGCTCAGGGCATGCAATGGGGTGGGTGAGGGCAAGGAAGATTTGTGGCACTGGGATGAGCCACAGGATTTAGGTCACGGGCAGAGGCAGTGGCAGCCAAGTGCAGGATGAGCCAGCGGGTTGACAAAGCGCCTGCCTGCTTGTTCAGCCCACCGCTGCCCCCCTGCCCCTCCCCTAGGTGCACGCACCTGCCCGCCACTGCGCAGCCTGCCACGCCGACCCTGCCTGGCGCTGTGCTGCTGAGGCGGTAACCTTATCCTGCTCCAAGTATGAACAGTACCTGTACAGCAGCGCTGGGCTTCACGTCAAGCTGCAGCAGCTGCACACCACCCTGCAAGCGCTGGTTCGCAGCACAGGAGCATCAGAAGTAGGGGCAGCAGCAGCAGCAGCAGGCGCACCACAAGGACGAGGGGAGCCTAGGCGCAGCCCATCCTCCCACTCTGCCGTGGGGCGAGCGGTGCGGCTTTGTGATGGCCAGGGGCGAGTGGCTAGCAGCACAGAGCAGCTGCGGCTGTGCCAGCTGCTGCTGGCAGCCTTTGAGCGGTGGGGCGTGCGTGCGCATGGCGGTCTCTCCCACTGCCCTGACCTGGGTGGGGCTGCCTGGCAGACGAGCAGTGAGGCTCAGGGAGAGGAGCGGCAGCTGGCAGAGGCGGTGAGGGAAGCTGTGCTGAAGCTGCCCCCCAAGCAGCAGCTGCTGCACGTGAGCCTGCCTGCTGCGGCCCGGGCCACAAGCACCAAGTACGGGGGAGGTGAGGGAGAGGAAGAGGCCGGGTGGGAGGGTGAGGGTAGTGAACAGGGTGGGCATAATGTGCTGCGCCCCCTCCTCCTGCGCAGCGCCCGACTGCTGGGTTTGCCTCCCCCCCGCAGCCTGGCTGGCAGCAGCCCAGAAGCCCACACCACAGAGCCAGAGGCCGGCAGTGTGGGGGCTGGCAGCGGCAGTGACGGCAGCGGCACAGGGGGTGCACAGGCTCGCAGAGGTGTGCGGAGCAGCAGCAGCAGGAGGGCTGGCTGGTCAAGGAGCAGCAGGAGCGACAGGTCCAAGGCCAGCGGCCCCAATAGGGAGAGGGGCAGGCGGGCTGAGGTGGCACCCCTGGTGTTGGACAACACCACTGTCCTGCAGCTGCTGGCCCAGCACCCTGATGCGCAGCTCAGGCAGGCAGTGTGGCAGGCGGGCCTGCTGCCCCGCGCTCGAGCGGCCTTGGCTCTGCGCACCCAGCAGCAGCAGGCGCGGTGAGGTGGCCAGGACCCGGCCAGCAGGGGCTAGACTGTGCAGCCGGCTGCCTGGCCCTAGGACGCTGCTCACCATCAGGCTGGTAGTGAGCTAACAACAGTGTCCCTGCTGCCCAGCCTGCCGCCCTGCCTGATGCCTAACCTGCCACCCACCCTCTCACCCTCCCTGACACCCACCCTCTCACCCTGCCTGACACCCAGCCTGCCGTCCTGCCAGCCGCCCTGCCATCTAGTAGCTGCCTTTCCCAGACTCCCTCTTGCCCCTGTAGCCTAGGGCACATGCCAGCCATGCCCCTCCCCGCTGCCCTCCCTACTCTTGGCTACTGCTGCCAGGGCTGCGCCACCCTCCACCCACTATGCACAGCCATCGCCCTAGTCAGTGCAGTGGCCTGGACTCTGACTGGTGCTCCTGACACCCTGACCCACACCCAGGGCTGCACGCCTGGGTCTGCTGCCCTCATTACCCTGCACAAGCTGACACCAGCACTCAACCCTTGTGTTGACCGCAGGCGCACCATAGCTGCTGCCGCCGCCGCCCCCTCTTACGCTGCCCTGCACCAGCGGCCCTGGCCACCCTGGTGCAAGCATGAGGGGTGGGGAGCGCTGGGGGAGCTGGCCCTGGCGTCAGGGGTCACAGCTGAGCACCAAGGCCAGGGTGGTCAGGGTGGCCAGGGTGGCCAGCAGGCAGCTGCAGGCAGCTGCACCAGCTGGCAGGGGCAGGAGCAGGTGGGCAGGCAGGGTGGTGGAGTGGGTGGTGAGCTGAGGTGGCCCCACCGCTGGAGAGGGTCGGGCAAATTGAGTGGCAGCCAGCAGCTGTTGGCTCTGTTGCCACAAGGCCCTGACCCTGAGCAGGTGCGGCAGCTGCTGAGGGAGGTAGCCAGCGCAGAACGGCCAGCAGCTGACGCGGAGGTGGCAGCCATGGAGGACGCTCTGGCCCGCCAGCAAGGCAGGGCGCAAGGGGAGGCAGGGCAGGGCCAGGGGCCTCAAGGGCCGGAGCAGGGTGGTCTGCAGGCCTGGGACGTGGCGTTCAGCCGAGGGCTGCTGCACAAGAGGGTCGAGTACAGCCAGGTGGAGGACCACATGAGCCTGAGGGGCGTGCTGCAGGTGCGCTGCCCTGCCTTGCACTGCCTTGCACTGCCTTGCCCAGCCCAGCCCAGCCCAGCCCAGCCCAGCCCAGCCCAGCCCAGCCCAGCCCAGCCCAGCCCAGCCCAGCCCAGCCCAGCCCAGCCCAGCCCAGCCCAGCCCAGCCCAGCCCAGCCCAGCCCAGCCCAGCCCAGCCCAGCCCAGCCCAGCCCAGCCCAGCCCAGCCCAGCCCAGCCCAGCCCAGCCCAGCCTAGCCCAGCCCAGCCCAGCCTAGCCCAGCCCAGCCCAGCCCAGCCCAGCCTAGCCCCACACCCTGGCCAGGGGAGCACCTCATCTAGCCCCTGCTGACCCCTGCTGACTTACTGCTACCAGCTGGCCCCTGAGCAGGCCACCGCTGCTGCCGCCTCATGCTGCCACTGCCTGGGCTGCCCCACGCAGGGCTTTGACGGCGTTCTGCAGCAGTTCCTGGGGCTGCGCCTGCGGCCACTGCACTGGCCTGAGGACAGGCTGCCCCCACAGCCTGCGCAGGACCTTGCATCACACCCCACTCCTGATGCCAGCCTCACTGCAGCAGCAGCAGGTCAGCAGGTGGACAGCTCCTCGGCTGACTGGCAGCCGTTGGTCTGGTCCCCTCATGTTGTGGCGCTGTTGTTGGAGGTGGAGGCGGAGGGCCAGCACCCGCAGCCCTCAACGCAACCTCAGCCCGCACCCCACCCACAGCCCTACCCCCTGACTGGTGACGGTGAGCATGAGGTGGTTGGGGTGTTGTACCTGGACCTGGACGGCAGCGGCTACGGCGCACGACAGCTGCGCCGCACCCGGCTGTGGGGCGAGCCAGCCACCCCTACCAGCCCCTCTGAACACCTGCACCCAGCACCCTGGCCGGCTGAACCTGGTACAACAAGCAGCCCAACTGGGGCACTCCCCATGTCCCTGGTGCCCGCCCCTGGTCCCCCCCTCCTGCGTAGCCTGACACGGGCGGAGAGCAGGCGCCTCGCCCCTTTGCTGCACGGCCTGCCTCAGGTCAGCCTGGGCCTGAGCGCCCCTTGGCAAGGTGGACGTGCTGGCCGGCTGCCTGCACTGTGGGAGCTGCTGCATGAGCTGGGCCATGGCCTGCACCTGCTGATGGCAGGGCGCCGCTGCTGCTGGGGCCAGGGCGGGGCGCTGGGCTTGCCTCTGGAGCTGCTGGAGGTGCGGGGGAGCAGACCAAGGCAGGGCCGGGAGGAGGTGGGAGGCATAGCTGCAGACCCCCCTGCCTGCCTGTGTTCCCAGGTGCCCTCCACGCTGTGTGAGCACCTGCTGACATGCCCCGCAAGCCTCAGTGCCATCTGCCGTTACGACCCCACAGCCAGCGACCCAGAGGTGGGCAGACGGGCCGCCCACACGCATGATGCCGCTGCAGCCCCAGGGCCAGGACCTCACTCCTCACCGCTTCCAACCCCGCCACCACTTGTCAGAAGCAGGTCCCTCAAGCCCGGCACTGCAACCTGCTGCGCCTGCTTTGCTGCCTGCTGCTGTGCAGCGACTAGGGTGGCCCATGACCCTGGGGAGCCAAGACACCGCCGGCACCCAGTCTGAGGCCAGGCAGCCGCCCCTGATGCCCTTGCACCTAGCGACTGGGCTGGCTCACCAGTTCTGGCTGCAGCACCACTCCGGGCTGGCCTGCCAGGAGCAGGTGCTGCTGGCGCTGGCTGACCAGGAGCTGAACATGGAGCAGGCAGCTGGCCCGCAGCCAGGCCAGGGGCGGTGGCAGGGGCCACAGGTGGAGGGCCATAACAGCACGGGGCCGGGGGCCAGCAGTGCGACAGCAGTACTAGACCAGGTGTGGCGCTGTGAGTCAAGCCTGAACCACCTGGCCGTCACTGACAAGCTGGTGGGTACGGGAGAGCCATGCAGGCAGCCGTAGGGCCTGAGGTGGCGATGCAGCCGGGCGGAAGATATGGGATGCCCAGGTTCCAGCTATTAATGCAGGAGGGGTGCCACTGCCGCTGATGTTGTTGTGCATGTATGGTTACTGCTGCGGCTGATACTACTGTTGCTTGCAGCTGTCGATGCTGTCAGTAGCCTCCCACCACCAGGCCAGCTTCTGGTGCTACGTGTACGCCTCAGTGCTGGCCAGTGCCTGGTGGCAGTGGCTCATGGCCCCACACCCAGTGAGGCAACCAGCTGGAGTGCCCAGGCTGGCCATTGGGCCGGGCTGTGGGGGCCTCAAGCACAGGTCCCACTGGTCAGGGGCGTCTGGGGGGCGCAGCGCCACCCTGCGTGAGTCGGGACGATTGCTGCGCCGCCAGTTGCTGGAGGGAGCGTGCAGCAGTCAAGCTGATGGGCTTGAGCAGCGCAGCTGGTGGGCAGAGGGCGGGGAGGAGGCCAGGGACGCAGCACTGGACACTGGCACAGGGACAGGCAGGTGAACACTGTGCAGGGCGCAGGCGGAGCTGAGCAGCCCTGGCATTAGCCCAGGCCTCTGCCAGAGTCAGCAGCGGCTTCTTGATGCTGCAGCTGCACTGTAGCAAGGTGGCGTAGGCCGCTGCCCTGCCATTTCGACCTAGCCCGGTGCAGGCTGCTTTGACAGGGACTCCAGGTGTCAGAGTGAGGTCCTGCTGCAGGTTATTCGATGGCATGAAGCATTCAAGCAGCATGCTGCTGTTGGCAGTAGCACACAATGCTGCAGGCCTGCCACATGCAGGGTGTTGGTGCCAGGGAGGCAAGGTAGGCCTGGGCCTCATTGAGGCTTCACCCACCCCGGGGCCCACCCCTTCCGTTGGCATGGGGATCAAGGTGGATGCAGCGGTGGCATGCTCACACTGGAGATCCTGCAGCTGCTAGAAGCACCACGTGAGCAGACTTGCGACTTCGACTAGACAGCCACGGCTTGCATGTGGAGCAACGAATGTGAAGCATGTTGTACGGAATCCCTTATGATGACAGGCTATGCAAGACACTGCCACAGGTAGACGATGGGCTATCTGCATGTGCAAGGGGCCAGCCACTTGTGCGAGTGGCCACCCACTGATGCATTGTGGGTAGAACACCAAGAGGCAAAGGATCGTGCAGGTAATACGTGAGGAGGTGTGCGTGCCCACAGCTTGCTTCAAGTAGGGAGGCAGGCTGCATGTGTGGAACGTACCTACATGTCTCAAGGACAAGTTCATGAGCAGCGTGGTTTGGTACAACACTGCCCAGTCTTGACTAGACAACTACGGCTTGAATGTGGAGCAAGGCAGTTGTAAGGAGCAGCCATACCCGGCTGGCGGCTTTTTTGGGTGAAATCACAGCAACACCTCAATGTGACAGCCGCATGGTTTTACAGTCATGAACCCAACATTGCAACCCTGTGAACCCAACATTGCAACATGGCAGCTCTGTGTGGCAGGTGCATGTAACGTCCGCATCCCCACCAGCCAATGTCAGCACCATCCCACGTCCCCATCCCATCAGCCAATGCCCGCACCACCCGCCCCAATCGTCTCACAACCCTTGACACGTTTTCCATTCAGCATCAATCCCCGTTGTTGAGTATGCGTGCAATGGTGGTATCCATAACCCCCTTCTTCACAACCGCCCCACCCTCCATGCCAATGCAGCAATTCATTGTGTGCTTGGTGCGGTAGTCTTTGTAGCTAGGAAGCACCATGCCACCCTTGGTGATGCGCATCAGTGGGCCTTGCCCTGGGGCTGCTGAAGGTGCGGGGCAGGGCAGGGCCACGACTTCTGGCCCAGGAGGTGGGAGGCATAGCGGCATAGTACATGCAGGTGTTCAAATGAGAGTAAGGGGCCAAAACCACCAGTCATGGCCCCTTGCCAGCTTAGCCTCAGGGTGAGCATGCACCACCTGAAGCACGGCAACTGACAGGCATGACACGAACCCACATACCCCCCGTGAGGTAGCCCCTCACTGCTGCTGTCCCTTTATCTTCGCTATAGCATCGTTGTGCGCCTTGGTCTTCTTCTCCCATTCAGCCATCATCTTGGGTGTAAGAGCAACCCATGCGGGGCCCACTTGCTTGAACACATCCTCTTGAGCCAATGTGTCGTCTGACTGCTTGGCCTTGGCCATGAACTCTTTGGTGAACAGCTGGTATGTTGACAATGGTGTCAGGCTCTTCTGCTGAGCCTTGGCCGCGTTTCTCTCCTTCCGCACGCGCTTGGCCTCCTCCTCATATAGCAACTTCTCCTCATCAGATATCTTCAGCCATTGAGACTTGACCCAGGCCTCCAGGCGATCTTGGTCGGTCTCGGGATATAGCTTGGTGGCCTCCTCAAGCTTACCCTGTGCACATGTGGCAGGGCACAACATTGACACAGGCGCTACCCAGGACTTGGCTGTAGCGGGAGAGCGGGGAGCTGCCGGTCTCGAGAAGGACTCGCGTAGGCCTCGGGCACGCTCGAGATTTTCCCGCACCTTGACATACAGCTGCCTTGCTGTCGGCGAACGGTCGTAGGGCTTCGGCTTCTTCCTGCGACCCTTAGGCGCAGGCTCGACGTTGGCCGCGGCACACACAACTTGGACGAGACGAACCCGCGTGGCAGCCACGGAGGGTACTGATCGTACAGACAAGAAACTATGCGATGTCACTGGCAATGAGCGAGAAAGCATCTCTCTGCCGAACCGGCACTTTCAGCACTGGAGCGGTGTTCTTTAAGGAGCTGACGACACTGCGAGCTGTATTGAATGCGTGTGTATTGTCAGAGATTGGTTCAACCTGTATCGCGTCTCTTCCCCGTGCCACACCTGTCATTCGGTTTGAATGAGTATTTGACCCGGCGCGGTGCAGGCTGGCTTGCACGCCTGTTCCGTACGGTGCAATCTGCTTGACAGGGATCAATGTGTGAGTAGCTGTCAGAGACTGCATGCAGATTTACAATGACAGAATCGACCAATGGCTGCTGGAACTATGCCCAAGGCGAGGAAACTTGGCTGCACTGGATGGCACAGGCAAAGCTTAGCCAGATTCATGGACAGTGGAGTCTTACAGATCCATGCACAATCTCAACAACGCAGTGGACAGTGCGCTCTGCAGCTGTATTGCTGCCTGCCACTCTCATGCACCCTTGCCAACAACATGACACACCAGGGAGATGGTAGCTCCAACATGACACATCAGGCAGGTGGGACGGCTCATAGCCACAACCACTGCTGCTGTCCCTTTATCTTCGCTATAGCATCGTTATGCGCCTTGGTCTTCTTCTCCCATTCATCCATCACCTTGGGTGTAATGGCAACCCATGCGGGGCCCATTTGCCTGAACACGTCTTCTTGAGCCACTGTGTCGTTTGACTGCGTCACTGTTTAACCCAGCGCGGTGCAGGCTGGCTTGCAATGTAGGGTTCGTCTTGCGTACATTAATACGTACAACACATATAGCTCAAGCCTCACTTCACCTTTCTACACCACTTAATCCAAGCCTCACAGCGAGTACTGGCCACAGTGGCTACAGTCAATGTCCAGCACTAATCGCAAGGGAGGTGGCCCTAGCATCCATCTTTTGCAAGTCAAGTGATCGATACAACTGCGGACCGGGCAATGGCAGCAGACAAGGCAAGGCGGCATCAAGAGTGTGGCGCTGTTGGTGGCATGCCGTGGTGGTCTCACTGCCGGAACAGTGTGGCACGGCACGGCACGGCAAGCAACAAGGAGAGGCTGGTGGAATGTTTGTTATATAAGAGTTGCAGTGGGTTGCTCTAGCCCAGGTGGTGCAGCCAGCAGGTGATGAGGGATAGGCCCTGGCAGCAGCTCCAGCAAAGCAGCAGTGCAAGGTGCAAGGAAGTGCAGGGCGGAAGAGCTCCATGCAGTGTGCTAGCGTTGAGAGGCAGGGCACTCGTGCGACCAGAGGAGCACGGCTCCCTCATCAGCATTCATGGGCACACCTGCTCCCAGCTGCTGCCGTTGCTGTTGATGTCTGCCACGTGCACAGCCAGGCTGGCCCCACACTCGCTTCTGCGTAGTTGTTGCCCTCTAACTCCCAATTCTCACACTACTAAACCCTCTTTCACAACCGTCACATCATCCTCACCCCAGCTGCATGGCTTCACCAGCTTGCTGCCTCTGGCCGTGCCACATCATACACTAGACAGTGCTGCAGGAGGCGGAAGAAGCCCCTGCTCACCCTCTGCTGCATGGCCCGCACCACACGGCCTGCCACCGCCAGCCTGATCTCATTGGGCTCCACCTGGACACAGGCAACCGCAGCAACCACCACCATCATCAACAGCCACAGCGGCATGGCAGGAAGGGCAGCAGCAGCACCAGTAGCAGCAGTACCAGTAGCAGCAGCAACAAAGGGACACCTGAACTGGTGCTGGAGGGGCTGTCATCTACTGTGCTGGTTATGGCCCTTTCAAGGGGATGTTGAGGGCAGCCAGGGCTGCAAGGAGGTGACAGGAGCAGGTGTGGGGTTTGAGATGAGCCTGCCTCCTTCCTTAGCCCCGTCTCTTCCCCCATAGTCAGGCTGCCCACCCCAGCTCACCTGCAGCAGCTTTACACCAGAGCGCCAGCTGTTGGCACTGCCTAGGGCCATGCTCACATTGACCTTCAGCAGGTGCCGCTCCGCCTGCAGTTCTCACACACATGCACACCCATACCTCACCAGCTGTGCTTTGCTCACCAGCCTCAACGCCCAAACCTAGGCCCATCTCCGTCTTACTCACCACACCCTAAAGCCCCCTCTCTTCAGTGCCCTGACCGCCCTCTCTCTTGCTGCCAGGCTCAGTGTCACATCCAGGAGCAGGAGCTTGGCATGGAATCAAGAGGCAGCTTTGCTCCCCTCATTTCTTCTGTGAAGGGCTTGCATGGCCCATGCATGGCCCACTGCTGCTAGCTGTAGCATTTGCTGGCAGCATGTCTCTTCCTAGGTCAATGTGAGGCTTGATGTGGTGCGCGGTAGTGGCCCTACACATAATCCTACAACCCCCACACAGCCATGTAGCCAGCAGCCTTAGAGCACTCCGTCACCAGCCAAGCGCACCATGGCTGAGCAGGATGCTTAGCCTACCAAGCCCGCCAAGGACAAGACTGACAAGCCCACCTCCCCAGTGCCGCAGCCAGGCGTATGGGTAGACAAGTACTGCAATGCAGCGCTAAACACGCAGCGCATTGGGAAGAGCAGGTGGCGCCCGTTGGAGCTGTGCTTGCAGCATGTCCTGCCTGAACTGCCAACCATGGGCAAGGAGAATCCAGACCAGAGCTACAAGCCGCTGCGAGACCTATCAGCAGCAGGTTCAGGCACAGTGGCGTGGCCCTCCTTGAGCTGTTTCCAGCTTGTTTGTGTACAGCTTGTCTGTGTGCAGCATGTCTGTCATGCCAATGCTAGGCTACAGCCCTGTCACAAAGGTCTGGCAACAGTGTACCCTAAGCCCTCCTCCTTACTCACCTTGCACCAGTCCACTTCCTTACTCACCTTGCACCAGTCCACTGCAATCTCAGTCAAGTGAATTGCCCGGGAGAGGCTAGGGCTGAGCGGCATGGCCCGAAAGAACAGAGACGCTGTGGTTGCGCGACAAGGACAAATGTAACGACCGACTGTACCTAACTAACAGTGAATTTACCCACAGTCCAACATGTTGTTCCTTGTTGAATAAGTTTTGTTGGTCTGGCAACAGTGTACGTGTAAGTTTTGTTGCTCCAAACAGAGTGCCCACGCTATGAGCGTGGGAGGTTTGCTCCAAACAGACAAAGCACAACCCCCAGTGAGGGTCATATCATTCTGCCGTTACGTTGGCCCATCTTGCCTATTGGGCGGATGAGGGAGGTGCTGACGTCATGTCTCATCGTTTGCTAGTGTGATGTGTTGACAGTCAGCCATTGTGTCGGCTCGCTCGTTGATAGCACGTCATGTCCCACAGCCTGGCAAGGTGCCTGGGAACAACGCCTTATGATCACATCATGCGCACACCACCCACAGGCCTGCACTGCACCCTGTCTAGCTGCCTGGCCCCTCAAGCCACCAGGAGTCTGTCGGCCAGGATGTGGGCTGCAGCAGGACTGGGAAGTGGTGGTAAGCTGGTGGCGCAGTCGCAGCTGCTCTAGGGCAGTAGCAGCTGTTCAAGAGCAGCCCATGAGCATGGGACGCTGGCTGGGGCCCTTGCCTGGTGACCTGCCTGCCTTTGAGAACCCTAGGCTCCGTGCACATGAAGCATAGGCTGAGGCACAAGCATGCAGCAGTGGGACAAGATCAATAAGCTGGTGGCGTTTGTCAGCAATGCCAGCATTGACACCAGGGAAGACCAGGGCGCTGCATCTGGTGCTGCTTGCCTGCACCTATGTTGTGTACGTGTAAGTCTATGATGTAACCCTAACCCTGCTGCCTGCTGTGGCCAATGCATGGCCTCGTGGGGTGCTCCCATGTGCTACCCCACTCATTCCCAAACCTGCCATCTCTGGAAAGGGCAAGGCTGCCCAATGCTGTTTACAGTGGCGGCACCAAGACACCCAGCTGGTACCAGGCAACGTGTGCAACAAACACGGCTTCCGAATCAGTGGTTTGGCTGACCTACCGCAAGGGCCATAGGTACCAGCAAAGCAAGCGGCTAATGACTGTTTACTCGCCCAACCCCCCCCCACTCCCCTCTGATCTGCCTCTCACACCCCCAGCTTCGGCTCTTTACTGAACACATGACTCGACATCCCCAGCATCTGCCGCCCTGCTAGGCCCCCTCTGCCGCCCCCTCTTCGCCCCACCTGTGCCACAGTTTCCTGTGCGTCCAGGGGCTTGTTGGAGTCCCGCACCACCAGGTACACAGGCAGCACCCCCACACTGAACTGGGCCGTGCCTCCACCCACCAGGTTAGCCCCACGCCCCTGCACCAGCTGCACCAGGCGCAGCAGCTTGCCAAGGTCGTCATGCAGGAAATTGAAAGGGCTACCGCCACCTGCAGTCATGCAGAGGAAGGGTGGGAAAGGGACGGGTTGGGCCAGCAGCTCAGGGGCAGGGGCAAAGGACAGGAGCAAAGGGCCTGCTGCCATAAAAAACAAGGGGAGCAATAGATGGGAGTCACCAGCAAGTCTACCATGCTGTGCGCACACCCCACCAGGCCCTGCTGCACATGTAATGTGTCAAGTTGTGGGGTCCATGCACTGGGGTCTGACCAGCCGCTGGGAACACCCGTGTGTGGTGATGGTCGCAGCCTGACCCCACCCTTGTGTACCTGCCTGCCCACCCTGTAACCCTTGTGTACCTGCCTGCCCACCCACTGCTGGGGTCACTCCCTCAACGCCTGCCCCACCTATTTTGACTTCGACGATGCCCTGGCAGATGCCTTGTGGGTCAATGAGCAGCGCATCCATCTCGCCCTTCAGGCCCCGTTGACCCAGCTTAATGTCTGCGGGCTGCCGCTGCCCCTGACGCAACCGAGGGCCCAGCCCGCACCCTCCACCTCGCCCCCCACCTCGCCCCTGCCCCCAGCCCCGTCCCTGCCCTTGACCCTGCCCCCAGCCTCGTCCTTGCGGTTGCCCCCGCCCCCGCCCCCGCCCCCGTCCCTGCCCCTGCCCCAGCTCCTGCCCCTGCCCCTGCCCCTGCTCCCGCCTCCGCCCCTGCCCCTGCCCCTGCCCCTGCCCCTCCCCCTGCCCCTCCCCCTGCATATTCAGGATGGTGGTGGAGCCCTTAAGGCTCCAGCCAGGTGGCAGGCTGCCTGACAACATGCTGCAGGCCCATTCCTCATTGGCCTTGCCATCCCTGCATGCATCTCATCACACACACACCACAGGCACCCACAAACAAAGGGTAAGCTGTTATGCACCATGACAAATACAAAGCAAACCAACAAAATACTACACAGGTATATCTCCTAGCGTATAAATAGCAGTCGCATTCCAACGCGACTCAAGCACAAAAACGCCCCCTGACAACCGCTAGTTGTGCACTGGTGCGCGTGTGTGTGCTGGCTGCACCTAACTGCACACATGTCACCAGACGCCTTGTGGTGCTGATTGCAGGTGATTGCCGCCTCGCTGCTGAGCCAGCTATCCTGGCCCCAAACTAATCAGCCACAGGTCGAGGCAGCAGGGAAGCTGGGCCTCAATACAGCAGCAGCAGCAGCAGCAGCAGCAGCAGCAGCAGCAGCAGCAGCAGCAGCAGCAGCAGCAGCAGCAGCAGCAGCAGCAGCAGCAGCAGCAGCAGCAGCAGCAGCAGCAGCAGCAGCAGCAGCAGCAGCAGCAGCAGCAGCAGGGGGCGGGATGTCAGTGGCTGCTGTTCACCTGTACACTGACACCTTTGGCGCAGGGTCCACTGCCATGATGGCCGTCAACACTGGGCCTATGTGTTGCCAGGTGGGGCCCGACCGCACTGCCTGCACACCAGCACAGGGTGAATAAGCATAAAGCAAGGCAAAGAAGCATGCAGATGGCGGGCAGGCAAGCAGGCAGGCGGGGTGATGCGGGGCAGGGCAGGCTGGGGCAATGAGGTGGGACCAGAGGCAGGACGAGGGCGGGCCACCTCCTTACTCACCTTGCACCAGTCCACCACAATCTCAGTCAAGTGAATTGCCCTGGAGAGGCTAGGGCTGAGCGGCATGGCCTGCACAGCCCTGCCCTGCGCCGCATCCAGCTCAATGTGCCCCTTTGACAGGGCTAGCTCTGAGCTGGCCTCTGTTCCTTGTTGAATGAGTTTTGTTGGACTGGCCTCTGTTCCATCCTCTGTTACTTTTGCCTGAAGCAAGGTCGAACAAAGCATGGCAAGAGTAGCAGGGGTGCATAAGTGGCATGGGTACTTGGGCCAGCCAAGGTGCAAGGGCAGGCGAGGCAGGCTAGGTATTAGGCAATTGTTTAGTAGGCCTGCCATCAGAGAATACGAGAGATGTTGATCTAGCCCAGCACCATATCAAACTGGGCATGATGCTTAGCCGCCATCCGTACACCTCCCCTTCCCCGCTGCAAACATTTGGTATCCTTCGTGCTATGCACAGCCAGAGAGGCCGAGAGCGGCCGTGGCATGTGGTAGCGGCAGCAGTGCACTACCCCTGCTGCGGTGTAGTCAGGCTTAGGGAGTGGTCAGCCCTATAACCATGGTCACCTGCTGGATGGCAGCCGCCAGAGTCGCCCAGTCAGCCGTCACCAGGCCCTGGGCTATCACCTTCTTGCCGCTGCTGTTCCACATGCTACCCGATCCGGGTGGGGTTGGATGGACCCTGCAAGATAGCGTGCGACGCACAGCCAAGCACAGCCTGCTGCTCCGTGGTGGACTCTGCTTGCCATGACCCCGACCTCAAACACCTCCCAACCATCCGTCTGCTGCCACAATCCCAATATCTCACACTGGCCTGCCCACAAATCACTCATTTACCTACCTCCCTGCCAAACCTGCCTCCCTGCCAAACCTGCTGCCTTCCTTGCCTTGCCTCTCCTGGCTGGTTTTACCTCACCCAGCTGGTTGCCTGGTGCTAAGCCGCTACAAATGGTGTCTGCCTACCGCCAGCTGCTGGCTTGCATTCCTGGATGAAGGTATAGTCCGTGCACTGGCTGTCAGCTTGACTGTACAGGACCACTGCGGCCTCTGTTGCTGCAGAGCGGAGGCACAGCTGCAGACCTTGCACTCCGCTGCCAGGCAGACCAGCTCACCTTCTGAGGGCGTTCATGCACACCATGGCTACCTCGAAGGTGTTGAACCTGAACTCCTCAAATTCTTGGACCTGGGACATGGGGCATGGAAGAGCATGAGATGGGAGGAGCAGGCTACTGCTGATATTGCTGCCACTGCACTGCTGCTGCACCCTTCACCTCATGTCAGTGCAGCAGCTTGCCTGTCACAGCACCCAGCAGGGCCATACAAGCTGATGCCTGAGGCTGGAGCAGTTGCAATAGCACCTGTATGGGTCGACCGCACTTCACGTCTACAAGGCGGGCGCCTGCCCCAGTCATCACACTGTGGATGGAGTGCAGCACTGAGGCGAACTGTGGAGTATAGGTCGCGTCCATCATGATTGGCTGACTAATTGGTCCGCGTCCCGCAGCTGCCTGGTACGCGGGGTGACATGTAACGCAAACTTGCTGGCCAACAGCACAGTGCAGGATCCAGCATAGTGCAGTCTTTGCGATGTGACACAAACTGTCGAAGCGAGTTTGGCCTCAAGGCCCCCGAGGGCCTTGAAGTGAACTCACTTGGTTTGCAGCTCAGCTCACTTCGACAAACTGTCTGTTCTTCGAAGCTCGGGTGTGCGCAGAGCGTCGGGGACGCGCAGTGCTTATCTGCACTGCGTCACACTAATGTTCCCGATTAGGCGTCATGTACAAAAGCTGTCTGAGATAGGCCACCAGGAATCCAGCCTGTTTCCATGTTGAAAGGGGGAACATCCACACTACAACCTGCCTACCACAAGTAGTGTCCGGATCCATTGTTATGTTACATGCCGGCTGCTGCTATTGTGTTCAACTAGTCTGGCCCCGTACTGTCTGCTGCGTGGTGACATTTAGCCATCCCGACCCCAAGCAACAACACCCCAGACCACTCAATACATATCTGGCTGTGCTAGGGGTGACCTCTGTGGCGGTAAGCTTCCGCATTCACACATGTCATGGTCAGCCGCCGGCAGCCAGCTAGGCAGCCTGACCTGGTCAAGATAGGGTGCTCAGCAGCAGGGGCCCAGGCAGGTGGAAGCATGGCACTAGGCTTGCTGCCTCTGACCTGACAATAGCTCACTAGCTAGCCAATAGCTGCCCTGCTGCCCTGCTTGGGTGAGGAGGTGCAGGCCAGCGGCCGTGACAGATGGTAGCGGCTGCAGAGCACTACCCCTGCTGCTGCTGTGTAGTCAAGGGAATGGTCAGCCAACCCAGACATGCCCCTGGCCCATGTCTCTCTCTTGTTCTCCCTCCCTCTCTCTCACTTGTCACATCAACCTAACCCCTGCTGCATGGCTTCACCAGCTTGCGCCCTCTGGCCGTGCCACATCGTAGACCTCACAGTGCTGCAACTGGCGGAAGAAGCCCCTGCTAACCCTCTGCTGCATGGCCCGCACCACACTGTCCGGCACTGCTACCACCACCACCTCAGGCTCCACCTGGACACAGGCATCCGCAGCAGCCACCACCATCACAACAGCCACAGTGGCATGGCAGGAAGGGCAGCAGCAGCACCAGTAGCAGCAGTACCAGTAGCAGCAGCAACACAGGGACACCTGAAGTGGTGCTGGAGGGGCTGTCATCTACTGTGCTGGTTATGGCCCTTTCAAGGGGATGTTGAGGGCAGCCAGAGCTGCAAGGAGGTGACAGGAGCAGGTGTGGGGTTTGAGATGAGCCTGCCTCCTTCCTTAGCCCCGTCTCTTCCCTCATAGCCAGGCTGCCCACCCCAGCTCACCTGCAGCAGCTTCACACCAGAGCGCCAGCTGCTGGCCTTGCCTAGGGCCATGCTCACATTGATCTTCAGCAGGTGCCGCTCCGCCTACAGCCCACCCCTCACCACCATTGCATGTCTTTGCAACACCACACCCACCCCCGTGCATTCCCTCCTCCCACCACCCACCACTGTATGCCACCCACGCAATAATCCCATGCCCTCCCTTTTTCCCCACAAACTTTGCTCAGACATGCTCCAGCTTCACCACTCCGCTGAACACATGGCACCACACCCATGTCACCCTGCTCATGCCAACCTCCTGCCCACCCCTGCCCACCCTCTGCCCACCCCTGCGCATCCCCTGCCCACCCCTGCCCGCCCCTGCCCGCCCCTGCCCGCCCCTGCGCATTTCCTGCCCACCCCTGCCCGCCCCTGCCCGCCCCTGCGCATTTCCTGCCCACCCCTGCCCGCCCCTGCCCGCCCCTGCGCATTTCCTGCCCACCCCTGCCCGCCCCTCTACCCCACCTCTGCCACAGCCTCCTGTGCATCCAGGGGCTCTTCAGAGTCCCGCACCACCAGGTACACAGGCAGCACCCCCGCACTGAACTGGGCTGTGCCTCCCCCCACCAGGTTGGCCCCACGCCCCTGCACCAGCTGGACCAGGCGCAGCAGCTTGTCTAGGTCGTCATGTAAGGTGCGGAAGGGGCTGCTGCCACCTGCAGTCATGCAAAGATAGTGTGCAGGGAGCAGGCTGGCAGGCAGGCAGGAAGGCGGGAGGTCAGGCAGGGGGAGGACAAGGTGGGACAGCAGCGGGGCTCAAGGCAGGAACAGGCGGATGGTTAGGGAGTAGGAGCATGAGGGAGGCACAAGGAAGGGGATAAGGTGGGGCTGTAAGGGACCAGGGCAGCAGATAGGGGCTGAGAGTTATCAGCAAGTCTACCATGCTGTGCGCACACCCCACCAGGCCCTGCTGCACATGTAATGTGTGAAGTTGTGGGGCCCATGCACTGGGGTCTGACCAGCTGCTGGGAACACCCGTGTGTGGTGATGGTCGCAGCCTGACCCCACCCTTGTGTACCTGCCTGCCCACCCACTGCTGGGGTCACTCCCTAACCGCCTGCCCCACCTATCTTGACTTCGACGATGCCCTGGCAGATGCCTTGTGGATCAATGAGCAGCGCATCCATCTCGCCCTTCAGGCCCCGTTGCCCCAACTTGATGTTCGCGGGCTGCCGCTGCCCCTGACGCAACCCAGCCTTCTGCCGCAGCCCCAGGCCCTGAACTCGGCCCTGCTGCTGCTCCATTTTCTCATCATGCATCTCTATTATGCTGGTTGAGCTCATCAGGCTCCAGCCAGGTGGCAGGCTGCTGGACAGTCTCTTGCATGCCCATTCCTCATTGGCCTTGCCATCCCTGCATCCATCTCATCACACACACACACCACTTGCACCCACACTAAACCCCCGGCCCACCTTGCCACACCTTGTCACACCTTGCCGATATGCATTCGTATGTGCCTGGCGGCCTGCCTGCCATGCAGACGAGGAGTTTGCATGAATTGTATGACATAGACTGCATGTTTTCTGGCAGCGCACTCGGGCAAACTAAAGACAGCATACTTGAGGCTTTGACATAAAGCACACATGTCACCAGATGCCTTGTGATGCTGATTGCAGGTGAATGCCACCTCGCTGCTGAGCCAGCTATCCTGGCCCCAAACTAGTCAGCCACAGGTCAAGGCAGCAGGGAAGCTGGGCCTTTATACAGCAGCAGCAGCAGCAGCAGCAGCAGCAGCAGCAGCAGGGAGCGGAATGTCAGTGGCTGCTGGTCACCTGTTCACTGACACCCTTGGCGCAGGGTCCACTGCCATGATGGCCGTCAACACTGGGCCTATGTGTTGCCAGGTGGGGCCTGATCGCACTGCCTGCACTCCAGCACAGGGTGAACAAGCAAAAAGCAAGGCAACGAGGCATGCAGATGGTGGGCAGGCAGGCAGGCGGGCGGGCGGGCGGGCGGGGCAGGCGGGGCGGGCCAGGTGGGGTGACTTGGTTTTGACTGGTGGCACAGGCAACTCCCAACTACCAGGGGCATGTCGCATGGAGCACAAGGAAAGGCGAGGCAGGACAGTGGCCCAGGCAGGCAACCTAAGGCATTGCAGGTGGCGTGGCCCGCCGCATCACCTTGCACCATGTCACCAGTGTCTTCGCCATGACGCTGGCATCAGTGCGCCCAGAGCTGGGGAGCACGGCCTGGTTTCACATGCAAGGCAGACAAGCAACAACAGGCTGGAGCTATGGCGGTGATGACGCCCCAGGCCTGGGCTTACCCATTGGTGACAGCACCAGCTAGATGTGGACTATCTCACTATCGTCACAAGCCACAACCAGAGTGGACCATAGCTGCATCAGTTATGGACTTGACCTTCGCATGTACAGCTGTGAGTTCTTGGGGGCCTTCCCCTTTCCTCTCCCCCTGCCCGCTCGCCCTGGCTGCTGCCCTGGTTGGGTGAGGAGGTGCCGGCCAGCGGCCGTGACAGATGGTAGCGGCTGCAGAGCACTACCCCTGCTGCTGCTGTGTAGTCAAGGGAGTGGTCAGCCCTTCAAACATGGTCACCTGCTCCATGGCAGCCGCCAGAGTCGCCCAGTCAGCCGTCACTAGGCCCTGGGCCAGCGCCTTCTTGCCACTGCTATTCCACACCTTGGACAAACTCGGGTGCGGTTGTTGGGCACTGGAAGACAGAGCAGACCTTGCACCAGTCCACTTCCTTACTCACCTTGCACCAGTCCACTACAATCTCAGTCAAGTGAATTGCCCTGGAGAGGCTAGGGCTGAGCGGCATTGGGGACCCCTCACCACTGACCCTCAGCCACCTCCTTCCCACCCACCCTCAACGTAGTGGAAGCTGCCTGCCACCCTGACAAACTTGCTGCCTTGTCTGGCAGAGCCTGTCCTGGTCAGTTCCACCAGACCTAGTTGGTTGCCTGCTGCTGTGCCACTACAAATGGTGCCTGCCTGCCGCCTGCTGCTGGCTTGCATTCCTGGATGATGATATGGTGCGTGCACTGGCTGTCAGCTTGACTGCACAGGCCAAGTGCGGCCTTTGTTGCTGCAGAGCTGAGGCACTGCTGCAGACCTTACCTTGCAATCCGCTGCCAGCACCTGCCCCTTGTAGCTGCCAGGCAGACCAGCTCACCTTCTGAGGGCGTTCATGCACACCATGGATGCTTCAAAGGTGTTGAACCTGAACTCCTCAAATTCTTGGACCTGGGACATGGGGCATGGAAGAGCATGAGATGGGAGGAGCAGGCTACTGCTGCTATCGCTGCCACTGCACTGCTGCTGCTGCACCCTTCACCTCATGTCAGTGCAGCAGCTTGCCTGTCACAGCACCCAGCAGGGCCATACAAGCTGATGCCTGAGGCGCAGTGGGATGGAGCAGTTGCAATAGCACCTGGATTGGTTGACCGCGCTTCAGGTCTACAAGGCGGGCGCCTGCCCCAGTCATCACACCGTGGAGGGAGTGCAGCATTGAGGCGATGGGTCGAGAGCCCACTTCAGTGACACGTGCTGAGACACGCATAGTATCTCAAACCTAGCGCGTCACATGTCAGCGACACAAGCCACAGTGCATGAATGTGGGAGAACTGTGCAAACTGCTGTATCGTCATTCGTCGGATGCATCCTGCAGGGTGCACGGGTGCCGTTGTAGTTTAGCAATCTATCCTGTACACCTTTTACAGTATTCAGAGCATTTCTTCTTGATTGGTTTGAGTTCTTTATAGATGCCATACACACTTTTCTAAGTTTTTTAAAATTCCTCAATTTATGGGGGCATTTATTCATCTACTGCGCCTCAGCGCCTCCTTGGTGGTCCCGAACCTGAAGCGCACTTCCACGATGCACGTAGTGCTGCTGGCGGTCGCTGAGCTGCTGCCCAATCCCGGCAGATTTCATAACAAGGTTCAAATAATCTTTGAATTTGGCGTATTCCAGGAAAAAAGGTCCATTCAGAGAAGATTGTGACCTGACCAAGGGTACGTCCCTGTGTTGGTGCTCAGTGGTGCTCATCCCCCGCCGGCTCTGGAGTACAAGCACCTTTGGTCAGGGAGGTCTACACCATCCACCGTGTAGCCACGAGCCTTCTACTTACCACTACGTGGCGATGTGCGTTTGGTCATTAATCATCGAGCGTACTAGGGTTAGGGTTAGGGTTAGGATTAACCCTAGTAGCATGCCTGCATTGGTGCCAGCCACAGAGTAGTATCTCTCTAATATTTCAGTCAGCATACGTATAGCATACTGTGGGTCAGTGAGAGCCAGCCTTCACTCACATCAGGCATTAGGCCCATGCATAGTACCTGTGGCATGGAATGGTTTGGCCCGGCTCGCCTACAGTCATATGTTGTGACCTGGCTGCTGGGCGTACTAGAATGGGATAGGGTTGAGGGACCCTGCAACCCATGTGACCCAGCCGTGCCCCCACCCCAGGCAGCAGGGGTCCAACAGCGTTGCCACGCTTATGTTCGTTGGCAGGACTGGATACAAGCTGTCAGCGTGATTTGCGTGTACGCATAGCGTGGCCAAGGCATCGGAGCACATCATGCATGCAACCCACACCCTGTCCGCGCTGTGCCCACGGCCCACCAGCTGCATGCGACATGTTTGGCACTACCACGGCGTTGAAGGTCAGCAATCTGGTGAGCATGCTACTGTGGGCAGTAAGCTGGTCCACCCCGCGCTAGCATCCAGCCACTAGTAACCTCACGTAGAGGGTAGGGCAAGGGGGAAGGTGTGAAGGGGATAGAGGGAATGCAGAAGGGCTATAGGAGGCTAGCTACAGGCAAAGGCTGCTGGCCCAGCAGCAGCAGCCTGTTGGGCCACAGTAGTGTGTGCCCCCCATTTGAGCTGTCATCAGCTTACAATTGGTGCATGTTTGTCATGCCAAATCTACACCATAGCCCTCGCAGTCAAGCAATAGTGTGGGTGGTAGGCACTCATGCACCACGTCCATGTGCATTAAGTATACCCCACACAGCCAGGGTTGTGAAAATTGCAGTATTTCATGAAATCTTGCACTGAAATCTTTCACGTGCAAGAAATGAAACTTTCACTGCAACAAATGAAATCCCGGTAGCCCCCAGCACCCGGCAGCACGAGTAGAGCCCGATGGCTGAGGCGGCTCATGTTTGCTGGCCCTTCGCTGGCATTGCCACGGGTACTCCAGCACACGGGTATTCCTCTACAGCCTAACGCGAAAAGGCATCGCACACAGCCGCAGGCACAGCCGCAGGTACAACAGCAGGTGCAGCCGCAGGTGCAACCACAAGCAGCCCGCGCAGCAGTTGGATCAGAGCGCAATGGAGGACTGTGGTGGCTTCATTGCGGCGGTTCGCGGGATTTGCCTTCATTGCGGTGAGGACATGTTCATCACTCGCCAATAAACGCACTTGCTAGTGCCATGATACGCGCTTGAAGAATCACTTGCAAGTGCCATGAAAAGCCATTGCCCTTAAGCTATTATGCCTTATTCAGCTTGTTGAGCCTGAGCTGGCTGATGTTTGCTTGCAGTTGGAGACAGCTGGTGCATGACAAGTGTAGCATGGCTTGGTAATTGCAAGCAAGGCGGCAGCGGTGTAGAGCAGCAGCCAACATCATGCATGGTCATGCATGTCCTGCCACCACCACTACCTCCCAAGCCATCAACAACAGCTTGGAGCAGCCTCTTTCTTTTCATCCCATTTCATGTCATGGCGGCAGCGGCGTAGACCAGCCGGCATCAGGAGCCAGCAATGAGCTTGCAAGGCATAATATGGTCACACTCCTGCCCCTTGCCCCCTCCCCCCTTCCCTCCCCCTTCCCACCACCGCCACCTCCGAGTCTGCCACCCCACCTACCCTCCCCCCATCCCACAACACACGCCGTAGCCCCCTCCCTACCCTACCCAACAGCCCTTGGCATAGCAGCCTAGAGTGGGTAGCTTGGAGCAGGCAGCCTTTAGCGGGCAGCCAGGAGCAGGCGCTAGTAGTAGCGGCCAGCCAGTCCACTCTAGCCATGCCATGCCCACACACCACACTGACCCAAACCATCCCTCCCCCAAGGGGACAGCAGTAGGAGAGCCAAGCCACCGTACTTGATGTGGCTTGGTGGTGGTGGTGTGGTGTGGTGTGGTGGTCTTGGGGGCAATAGCATGGCATCATGCATGAACAGCAACGGTGGGGGAGTATCAGGCAGTAGTAAGTAACTCACCAGCTTAGTATGCATGGTTTGGAGCTGTGGTATCCTTGTTAACCTTTGGTTTTGGATATCCTTGACGACCTTTGGTTTTGGTGGATGTGGTGCACCAAATCGTATCCTGATTGTTGCATTGGGTTGGCAGATGTTAAAGAGGGACGTGTGCAAACTTTCAGGTCAAAACTCCCACGGCAACCACGCGTTTTCATCCCGTTTCATGTCTTTCATTCTTTTCATGAAATTTCACAAATTTCATGATGAAATGATGAATGAAAGAAATGAAAGAACGCAAAGTCACAACCCTGCACACAGCCCATTAGCACCATTTGAGTGGTCCCGCTATCGATCACTAGTAGCCCCTAGTGGGCCGAGGCCCTAGTGTGGGACAAGAGGGCTGGCAAAGGATGCAACTGACGCAATGTCGGACATTTCACTGTTAAAGGATACTAAAGGCAAAGAGTCCTACACAGTCCGGGGTGGCAGGTGGGTGTGGGGTCGCGAGGTGAGGGTTGCGAACAGTGAGGCCCCAGGGAACGGGCAGGATCAATCCCAGGGAGGGATGCACAATTGCCTGGCATCGTTTGCGTTGAATCTGTTGAGGCAATTGAGGCTGTAGAGGTGGCTGGGTTGTATTGGGACGCGGGTGGCTGGGTCTTCTGCAAGCAAACGTGCAACACATCGCCAACTAACGCAACCAACTGTCCCACCATGGCGTTTTGCGTGCATGCTCTACAGCCCGGTGCAAGGACTTCGCTGCGCTGCAGCTGAGGAGTTGTACCTCATTTGGTTCATGACTCAAATTTCACTGACCATCCGTACCGGTTCCTGGGGGGATCGCGGTGGTCGGGATGTGCTTTGACCCACAGGACCTATCGACGCTATCTCCGCGCTAGAAACACCGTGGACGTATGGATTTGCAAAAGTATCAGGTAGGTGGGCCTAGGAGGGCCTTGTCAGCTTTTCACTTTTGTGCCCCGTTGCTTGCGCTACATCCAACGTTGTGTTCTCATCGCGTTACTCATCAGCGTGGTAGCACACCAAGCAAGTCAGGGTTTTCAGCCATCTTTGGAGGAGCACAGCCCTTGACACACACCTGCTTCAGGTGTGGTTAAACGTTTACGATGTGACAGCTACTGGCAATGAGAACGTCAGTGCAATGGTCGTCAAAATCAACAACCTGGGACGAGACCTGGGGTTGGGCGGGGTATTCCATGGAGCAGTGCAAATTGGTGAGCTGTTTCAATACCCTAACCAGAGGTGGCACTGCCTATCGCCTTCAGTGTCCTGGTGCATGTGACCCATGGAACAAGCGAAGACAAGCCATGGCATGCCTTTAAACAGCAATAGTAACTTGAGACCCTGTTCCACATTGTAAACTCAGCGAGTTGGTTGTCAGCTATAGCCTGCATGGCACAGTATAGAGACTGGCGGCCTGCATTGGTCCCAGTCACAGAGTAGCAGCAGGCACCTGAGGCGCTGTCCTGGTGCCCATCTCACTGCCCGTCTCACACCCTCGCCAGCATGCCCCGACCCTGCCCTTTCGCCCCACCCAGTACCTGCTTGGCTCCACCACCCCTGGTGCTGCGCTTGCCTGGCTGCCTGGCCGCAGACCAGTTTGAGTGGAGCTTTGGTTTCTGTGAGCAGGGCACGGGGGTGTATGTGGTGGAGGCCCGCAAGAACCCCATCTACCACTACAGGGAGTCTGTGGACCTGGGCTACAGCCCCTTGTCTAAGCAGCAGGTGCGGCCCAGCCTGTGCTGCCCTCTGGCCAGGGGTCGATCATGAGTGGGTCTGCAGAAGGGCTAGCCGCCAGCGGCAAGCTGGCTGCGCTGGAGCAAAGCATGGGGTTAGGGCGGGTTAGGGTTAGGGTCGGGTTAGGGTTAGGGTTGGGTTAGGGTTAGGGTTAGCCCTAACCCTGGCCCTGGCCCTGGATGCTAGGGCTGGTCTGTCATGGCATCGCATTTATGGCATCGCATTCAAGTCCCTGGGTGGAGCTCAACAGCTGGCCTCAGCACTGCTTGGTGTGCTGTGCCTTGGTGTGCTAGTTGATGCCCTGGCAGCACTGGCCTGCCTTGCATGCAAGGCAGAGCCGTGGAGGTGTTGAACTGTCTGTGTCCCACCTTGGGTTCCTGCAGATCAAGCAGCTGCTGCGGCAGATGAAGCAGCAATGGCCAGGTGCCTCCTATGAGCTGCTGTCCCGCAACTGCTGCCACTTCTGTGAAGCTCTGGCTGAGGGCCTGGGCGTCAGGCCTCTGCCAGGTGGGTCCAGCAGGCCACAGCGGCACCCAGTGCAGGGTCGGGGCAGTATCATGGTGCAGGGTCGGGGCAGTATCATGGTGCATTCAGGGGCAAGGCCAGGGCCATAGTCAACACCAGGGTCAGGGCCGGGCTCAGGGTCAAGGCCAGCGCCACAGTCAACACCAGGGTCAAGACCAGGGCCAGGCTGAGGCTCAGGGCCGGGGTCAGGGTCAAGGCGAGGGTCAGGCTTAGAGCAGGGTCTTAGGGGACAGTCTTGGGTGACAGGCCAGTGCAGGGTGGGGTCCAGGCTGGAGCTTGCCAGCCACCTAAGCGTTGCAACAAGCACTCAACTCTGCTTGAGCAAAGGTGCATTGGAAGTCAGCTGCTTGCTTGCCAGGGTGCACCTCCCACACAGCATGACAGGCTCTGGCTTGCATCATGGCAGCGGCACCAGGGGCCCATTCTCCCCAACCCTCCTGAACCAAGCGGCACCAGGGGCTGAGCACTCCACCAGGGGCCAATGCGCTAGCAGCACCTCATGGCTCATGCACTGTAGGAGCCCAGCCTGCTAGTCCCTGTGCTCCCTAGCTGCGTGTGCTGGGCCTCTGGGGCTGCCTGGCCTGTGGCACTGTGGCCTCAGCCCCCATGGGCCAGTGGGCCTGGCGCAGCCATGAGTGCAGCCTGGCAGGACACACATAGCGAGTCAAAAGCAGGTCAGCAGCCTCAGCCCAGCCTGCAGTGGGATTACCAGTCATGTCAGGCCCAGCCTGGCCTGCCCTGCCCTGGCCACCTCAAGTGTGACCAGGCGATGAGCTAGTGCCCACATGCTGTTGCTGATGTCAAGCTAGAAGGCACAACCCCTCACCACCCACCACCCACCCCTCACCCACCATCGCCAACCCTCCTGGACCACGCGGGGTACCATCATACAGTTAGTGCTGAGGCAGCCTGATGCCTGGGCTCGACAGCTCCTGCTGCTGCGCCTCTGGCTGCTGGGGCTGCTGCCTGACCCGCTGGTCTGCTGTGCTGTGCAGCCTGGGTCAACCGCCTGGCTGTGAGCGCGGACGCCACCGCAGCCTTCACCAACCAGGCAGTGGCAGTGGTGAGCTGCGCCTGCCTCCCGGCCTCAGCGGCTGCCACACCTCAACCTCCTGACCCTGCACAACTTACTGTGCACCTGCCCTTGCACCTGCCCCAGCCTGTCGCTTGTCACCGACCTGTCACCTCACTTCACCACCCCACACCCCACCCACTACACCACACCACACCACACCACCTGTGGGGCCAAATCTCATGTCCGCTTTCACGGCTTGCCTGCAGGCTCACAACGTGGGCAGCACTCTCAGCCGCACCGCCAACCACAGCTACAGCTGGCTGAAAGACTCGATGGCCAAGCTGCTGCACCACCCTCCCTCCCACCCTCCCTCCCACCCTCCCTCTCACCCTCCCTCCCACCCTCCCTCTCACCCTCCCTCCCACTCTGCGCCTCATTTTCAGTCACACTCGCATGGGGCCCACCTGCCCAGCCCCTCTCAATCTATATCCAACAACAGAATATCTGCTCATGCTGGCACCGTGGACAGCCCATCAGGGTCGGCAGGACCCACCAGCCGGCGCAAGGGAGCCAAAGGTAGCTACCGCAGGGTGCCTGCAGCCTCTCCTGCCACGATTGCAAGGCTGCCACCTTCAACAGCGGTCGTGCGGCCCCTAACCCAAACCCTAACCCCTAACCCTGGCTAGTGGCTGCAGCCTCAGCTGACGCATCTGGGAGAGCTGTCACCTGTGCCAGCATTGTCACTGCCAGCTGCAGCGGCCAGCATGTTTCATGTACGGCCACACCACACCACACCACACCACACCACACCACACCACACCACACCACACCACACCACACCACACCACACCACACCACACCACACCACACCACACCACACCACACCACACCACACCACACCACACCACACCACACCACACCACACCACACCACACCACACCACACCACACCACACCACACCACACCACACCACACCACACCACACCACACCACACCACACCACACCACACCACACCACACCACACCACACCACACCACACCACACCACACCACACCACACCACACCACACCACACCACACCACACCACACCACACCACACCACACCACACCACACCACACCACACCACACCACACCACACCACACCACACCACACCACACCACACCACACCCAGCAAGGCCAAGCAGCCAGACCAGGCTGGCAGTGGTACCGTAGTGCCCTGCGCTTCTCAAGTGCAAAGGGACCCTTTATGGCCCCAGTAGCCACCTAAGCACAGCGCCCTGCACTCCAGGAAGGCCAGATCAATCATATCATCGCCAGCTCACCAAAGACCGTGAAATGTTCGCTCTGCCATGTCAAGGGACAGGCACAGGGTCTGCACACGCCCTGCATTTTAGACACCAGCTGCACTCACCTACTGTTTTACCGGCAACCCCTGGCTGGCGGACCCTGGCTTGACCCTGACGCCCCCTGCTCCTAGCCCGCTTGTGGTGCCCCGCAGTTCATTCCACTAGCACCAACACGGTGGCCAGGTGCCCCTGCTAGCCCATGTATGGCATGTGCCCCCCTGCTCCTGCACAGCAAGCTGGCCTGACGGCTTGTGAAGGGGCTGGCCTCACCCTGCGCCAGCTGCTCACCAGCTTCCTGCACCCTACCCTGTCACACTGTGCAGGCCCGCTTGCCCCTGACCCTGGAGAGACCTTCCCGCCTGGGCCCCTGGCCATGGGCCTGCTGCAGGGCAGGCTGGGTCCCAGCCCTCGGCCCCTCCACCTCACCACCTCCTTGGACGGTGCCCTGCCTGTCACCACCTTCCCCGCAGCTTCTCATCCCAACACCCTAGCACCCAGCACCTGTTTGCCACCAAGCTGTGGCCCTGAACCTCCCTGGGCCTCCCCTTTCTCCGCACAGATGGCAGGCGACAGCCCACACCGGGCCCTGCAGCCCTTCAGCCTGAAGCACCTCGCAAGCAACGCAACCCCAGTGCCTGCACAGGAGGTAGACCTGGATGTGATTCCTGCGCAGGGGCTAGGTGAGGGGATGCTGGGCAGCCCTGCGGCCTCACTGCCAGCCTTCCAGCCTCTGCCTCCGGAACGACTGAGCCGCGCTATGCCGCCGGGTTTGCAGCCATGGCAGCCGCTGCAGCAACCCTGCCCTGCGCCTTACACTGCAGCCAGCACCGGCCCTACATCACACTTTGCAGCTCGGGAGGCTTCACAGCCGCTGCCACCCCTGTCTCCTCCAAGCCCATCGTTTAAGCAGGACCCCCTGCGCCCACCACCACCCCCTCCTGCCCTGCCATCCTCCCCCAACCCTCCCCCAGCCTGCCCTGCTCCTTCCAGCCCCCCCACCCACAGCTCCCCCCTCTCAACCCTGAAGCGCAGTGTAGCCAGCCACCCCCATGCCGCAGACCCCATCACCCTCCTGGCACAGGCTGCAGCGTCGCCCCACGTTCACCCACCTCCGGCCATGGTCAGCTGCAGCCCCAGGGCTGCGGCCAGCTCTGCCGTCGCCTGCACCCAGGCAGACGCTGCAGGTGATGGCCAGGTCAGGGTGCAAGGCTCACCCTGGCCTCGCCACCCACGCCTGCGCACCAACACAGTCCTGGGCCTCCTCACCACCACCACCACCACCACCACCACCACCACCACCCACCTGCAGCAGCAGCAGCAGCAGCAGTCAGGGGAGGCCCTAGCACTGCCTGATGAGGCTCTCCCCACTGTCGCCTCATTAGGCAGCCCTCACTCCTCCACATCCAGCGCCAAACACAAGTCACGCAGCAGCAAGGCCCGGGCGCTGCTGGCCCGCCTTACCCACTCTGTGTGGGACAATGGGCCAGGCATGGGCACACGCAGCAAGAGCTCCGGCCAGATCATGCGCATGGCTGCCCCAGGCGCTGACAGCCTTGCAGCAACAACAACAACACCAGCAGCAGCAGCAGCAGCAGCAGCAGCGGCGGCGACGGAAGGGTGTTTGGAGTCGGAGTTGGCGAGGTCTGGCCCCAGGCACAGCCGCACACGCAGCCACACTGCTGCCCTGCTGAAGCTGATTGGCCGCGGCGGGACACCCAGTGTGGTGGACAGCAGCCCCCCAGCCACCCTACTCCACGACCACCACCACCACCACCACCAGCAGGTGAAGGGGTCAAAGGAGGGCGGCAGCATTGGGCGCGTCAGAACGGCAAAAGCCACTCTCCTGGCAACTGCACCCTCTGCTCCTGGTGCTGCTGCTGGGCGTGGGCATGGCCACGGGCGACCTGCCGTTCCTGCTGTCGGCTCAATGGCCTGGGCGGGGCAGGCTGCTGCTGCTGGTAGTGCTGGAGCGCCACGGCTAGTGCGTGCGTCAGGCATGCGCGTGCGCACCGGCAGCCTGGACGGCTCCTACGCCTGCATCCCCAACTTCAGTCGCCAGGTCAGGCCTGCCACTACTGCTGCTGCGTCTGTCGCCCTGCTGCTGCTGCCGCTGCTGCTGCCACTGCTGCTGCTGCCGTGGCTGGCTCTGCTGCGCTGCTGCTGCTGCTGCCTCTGTCGCCCTGCTGCTGCAATGGCGGCGGTGGCCTCAGCTGCCCTGCTGCGCTGCTGCTGCTTCCTCTGCCGCCCTGCTGCTGCTGGACCCCTGCTGCTGCCACTGCTCCTGAACCACTTTCACATGTCATTCCTGCCATACTGCTGCCGCCGCTGCTGCTACTGCTGCCGTCTCTGCCGCCGCTGGGTTTTGTGCCAGCTAGTGTGGTCTGCCCGGCTGCCCTGCAGGCCTGCACCGACATCCTAGGAAACCCTGTGGAGCCCTGCCTGGACCGCAACAGCGACGACCCCAGCAGCTACCGGGCCTCCCGGCGCAACCCCTTTGAGGACAGTGAGGAGGAGGAGGGCGGCGTGGAGCCAGGCAGGCCAGGCTGGCAGTCAGGGCTGCAGCATGTGCATCAGTGGCGCGCCTGGGAGGAGGCAGGGGGGGCGTGCGGCCCCACCCCCTCCTTCACCAAGCTGCCCAACATGGCCCGCATGGCCTACCTTCCACCTGAGTGGGGGCAACCTGACGTGCAGGCGGGTGTGGGGTGTGGGGTGGAGGTGGGGGGTGGAGGTGGAGGTGGGGGCAAAGGGGTGGTGCGCAGCAGCAGCAGCCAGGGGGTGGGGCTGGGCAGGGAGGGTACCATGAGCTGCAGCCCGGGTACCAGCAGTCTGCTGTCCCGGGTGTCGTACTTCCTTGATGACGGCATGGGACCAGCCAGGTCGGAGATGGTGGGGGCCGTGGGGGCTGCAGCAAAGCCAGGCTCAACAGCTGGGCAGGGGGTGCTGGGCTAGAGGTGGGCTGCGCTTGCAGGGTCAGCCCTGGGCAGGAAGCAGGGGTTGAGGTGTTGGTCAGCTGCTGAACACACAACCATGTGTGGTGGTTAGTGTGGTGTCAAGGGTGGGCCTTGTGTGGCTGGTGGCAACGGGTGCTGGACTTGCGATTGCGTGTCAATGCAAGATGCGTGTCAGCAAGACTGCAGAGTGACACGCTCCTTGCTCAGCAAGCCACTGCTCAATATGCGCCCGGCACATGCGTGCCAGACACTGTTATGCATGCCTTCGTGCGAACCGCTTGGGGACTGGGCATCAACCGCTGGAGTGTGCCACTGCGGTGCCTAGAGGTTTTCCTGAGTTGATGTCTGAGCCAACAGTGGTTGTTGGGCACGGGAAGACAGAGCTGATGTTTTACTCGTGGGCCTGAAGCTGTGTAAGCTGTGTAAGCTGTATGGTATGTTTTGTTGTCACTGACTGATGTGGTGAGGATGGTCAGGATGTGTCATGTTGAGTACAGTGTATCTTGACATTAATGGCCTTGCAAATGTAAACATAGACGGTAAAGTTATCGGCCAGCTTGATGTAGTGCGCCAGCTAGAGTGACAACCCAAGTCTATGCATACTAGGCTGATGCGGCTCTCGGTTTCTCCCAACTTCCCTAGGGCGGCGCATGGTTGCCGGCATTTCGGTTGGATGGCGACCTGATGTACGCCCTGGCACGGCAACTCCGCTTCGGTGATGCTGCTGAGTCCCCGAGATGTCCTCGGATAAGAAACGCAAGCGCCCCGCACCGTGTACAGCCGGTAAGCCGCAAAGCTTGACGAGAGATTCAACCCTGAGGAACTGACTGACGAAGCAACGCAGTGTGCACCTCGCGACAATGCGACTCTTGTTGTTCTGCGTGTGCTGTGCTTTCCCGTGTCTGCAAGTGGGAGTGGGCAGCAAGATCTCACTGACGAGGGGCAGGGCGCCAACAGCGGCGCCAAGTCATCAAGGCAGCCTAGCCTAATCTTAGCCCAGCGCAAGTTGATGCGGTTGTGGCTCAACAAGCGCACGACCATGGGCAGCAAGCAATGTTGCCTGACAGCAGTCCTTTGCCTGTCAGGGCTGCTCCAGTCCTTCCTAGGCAAACCCACTCCAAGCGTCTCAGCAGCAGGTCCAATCCCAGGCCCCCATTCCTATGATCACATGATGGTATTGATTGACATGCATGTGTAGAGAGGGATACCATCCAACTATGTTCACAACATGGAGAAGCTGCTGACCAGCTCAGTGCTGTGGCTGCGGACCAACTACGATCAATGTTCAGCAGCAAGGGGATTGCGGAGGCGCATGGTGTAACGGTGGGTGAAGTATGCTGTATTTAGTTGGCACGTGTTGCTTTCACATGTTGCTATGCTTGTCGCCATTTGTATGTTCTCATACTGTAATCATGCACCTTGTTTGTGATAGGTAGTCACATCATGTGATGATGCCATGATGTCATCTGTTGCAATCACTTGTTTGCTGTGCAGGAGTATATGGCTATCAGCTCCATTGAAAGAGTAATAGCCAAGAAGCTCTACAAGTTCCAGGTGAGTGTGCTGGTCACTGGCTTTACAAACAACGGCGTATTGGTTAATGATGAATAGTTCACATCTGCAGCATGTTGATCCATCTCATCCACGCTGATCCATGTTATGCCTGTTGTAGGCTCTCATAGCTGAGCTGTACGAGGATGTGAAACTGGACCTGGAAGCCAAGAAAAGCGTAGGCCACCAACAACAGTCCAAGGCGCGGTGTTCCTGAGCTGATGTCTGAGCCCGATGTCTGAGTTGGGCACGGGAAGACAGAGCTGATGTTTTACTCGTGGGCCTGAAGCTGTGTTAGCTGTGTAAGCTGTATGGTATGTTTTGTTGTCACTGACTGATGTGGTCAGGATGGTCAGGATGTGTCATGTTGAGTACAGTGTATCTTGACATTAATGGCCTTGCAAATGTAAATCGGTAATGTTATTGGCCAGCTTGATGTTGTGCGCCAGCTAGAGTGACAACCCAAGTCTATGCATAGGGGCGGGGCGGGGCGGGGCGGGGCGGGGCGGGGCGGGGCGGGGCGGGGCGGGGCGGGGCGGGGCGGGGCGGGGCGGGGCGGGGCGGGGCGGGGCGGGGCGGGGCGGGGCGGGGCGGGGCGGGGCGGGGCGGGGCGGGGCGGGGCGGGGCGGGGCGGGGCGGGGCGGGGCGGGGCGGGGCGGGGCGGGGCGGGGCGGGGCGGGGCGGGGCGGGGCGGGGCGGGGCGGGGCGGGGCGGGGCGGGGCGGGGCGGGGCGGGGCGGGGCGGGGCGGGGCGGGGCGGGGCGGGGCGGGGCGGGGCGGGGCGGGGCGGGGCGGGGCGGGGCGGGGCGGGGCGGGGCGGGGCGGGGCGGGGCGGGGCGGGGCGGGGCGGGGCGGGGCGGGGCGGGGCGGGGCGGGGCGGGGCGGGGCGGGGCGGGGCGGGGCGGGGCGGGGCGGGGCGGGGCGGGGCGGGGCGGGGCGGGGCGGGGCGGGGCGGGGCGGGGCGGGGCGGGGCGGGGCGGGGCGGGGCGGGGCGGGGCGGGGCGGGGCGGGGCGGGGCGGGGCGGGGCGGGGCGGGGCGGGGCGGGGCGGGGCGGGGCGGGGCGGGGCGGGGCGGGGCGGGGCGGGGCGGGGCGGGGCGGGGCGGGGCGGGGCGGGGCGGGGCGGGGCGGGGCGGGGCGGGGCGGGGCGGGGCGGGGCGGGGCGGGGCGGGGCGGGGCGGGGCGGGGCGGGGCGGGGCGGGGCGGGGCGGGGCGGGGCGGGGCGGGGCGGGGCGGGGCGGGGCGGGGCGGGGCGGGGCGGGGCGGGGCGGGGCGGGGCGGGGCGGGGCGGGGCGGGGCGGGGCGGGGCGGGGCGGGGCGGGGCGGGGCGGGGCGGGGCGGGGCGGGGCGGGGCGGGGCGGGGCGGGGCGGGGCGGGGCGGGGCGGGGCGGGGCGGGGCGGGGCGGGGCGGGGCGGGGCGGGGCGGGGCGGGGCGGGGCGGGGCGGGGCGGGGCGGGGCGGGGCGGGGCGGGGCGGGGCGGGGCGGGGCGGGGCGGGGCGGGGCGGGGCGGGGCGGGGCGGGGCGGGGCGGGGCGGGGCGGGGCGGGGCGGGGCGGGGCGGGGCGGGGCGGGGCGGGGCGGGGCGGGGCGGGGCGGGGCGGGGCGGGGCGGGGCGGGGCGGGGCGGGGCGGGGCGGGGCGGGGCGGGGCGGGGCGGGGCGGGGCGGGGCGGGGCGGGGCGGGGCGGGGCGGGGCGGGGCGGGGCGGGGCGGGGCGGGGCGGGGCGGGGCGGGGCGGGGCGGGGCGGGGCGGGGCGGGGCGGGGCGGGGCGGGGCGGGGCGGGGCGGGGCGGGGCGGGGCGGGGCGGGGCGGGGCGGGGCGGGGCGGGGCGGGGCGGGGCGGGGCGGGGCGGGGCGGGGCGGGGCGGGGCGGGGCGGGGCGGGGCGGGGCGGGGCGGGGCGGGGCGGGGCGGGGCGGGGCGGGGCGGGGCGGGGCGGGGCGGGGCGGGGCGGGGCGGGGCGGGGCGGGGCGGGGCGGGGCGGGGCGGGGCGGGGCGGGGCGGGGCGGGGCGGGGCGGGGCGGGGCGGGGCGGGGCGGGGCGGGGCGGGGCGGGGCGGGGCGGGGCGGGGCGGGGCGGGGCGGGGCGGGGCGGGGCGGGGCGGGGCGGGGCGGGGCGGGGCGGGGCGGGGCGGGGCGGGGCGGGGCGGGGCGGGGCGGGGCGGGGCGGGGCGGGGCGGGGCGGGGCGGGGCGGGGCGGGGCGGGGCGGGGCGGGGCGGGGCGGGGCGGGGCGGGGCGGGGCGGGGCGGGGCGGGGCGGGGCGGGGCGGGGCGGGGCGGGGCGGGGCGGGGCGGGGCGGGGCGGGGCGGGGCGGGGCGGGGCGGGGCGGGGCGGGGCGGGGCGGGGCGGGGCGGGGCGGGGCGGGGCGGGGCGGGGCGGGGCGGGGCGGGGCGGGGCGGGGCGGGGCGGGGCGGGGCGGGGCGGGGCGGGGCGGGGCGGGGCGGGGCGGGGCGGGGCGGGGCGGGGCGGGGCGGGGCGGGGCGGGGCGGGGCGGGGCGGGGCGGGGCGGGGCGGGGCGGGGCGGGGCGGGGCGGGGCGGGGCGGGGCGGGGCGGGGCGGGGCGGGGCGGGGCGGGGCGGGGCGGGGCGGGGCGGGGCGGGGCGGGGCGGGGCGGGGCGGGGCGGGGCGGGGCGGGGCGGGGCGGGGCGGGGCGGGGCGGGGCGGGGCGGGGCACTTCTGGCTGCTGGCACCTTTAAGTCTGTGAATACAAAGTTACAGAACTACGCGTGTTATTTTGTAATATTTCATGTAATTCTGCATCACTGCCTATCTGATCCCAATCTCAATGTCATGATCATTAAGTCTTGACTGAACACAATCAGCGAGCATTCAATTGGTAGTCTCGCTTCAAACTACTAGCTTTGGCTGCCGCCCTCGTCAGACCCTCCTCTGTATGGTTCAATTTAAATCTCATTTGGCGCGGTGGGGCTTTGACGCACACCTACGTGGCCGACATATCGCAGAAGGCTATCCTCTCATAGAGCGCAGCACGCAGTATGCACGCGACAGCTGGCTCTACATGCTGGGCCACCCAGCAGCACAGGAAGCCTTCAGCTACCTGTTTGTCCCCGTTCTTCGGTAGTCAGCGAGTCGCGTCTTTGGTGCCTGCCTGCGCCACGTCCCAGAGTATATGCCACCGAAGCAGGGGCTCGAGCTCGTCCTTGGTGTTTGACATTGAGGTGCGCGCGTTCTGCAATTCATTGGCATTCGTCAGACACACGTGCCACAAAAGCAAGTGCTGAATACGCCTTGCTCCAACAGCAGACCTACAATAAGCGCTGAACAACGACGGCCTGCCGTGCCGTGCATGCAGGTGGAGGATCACGAGCTGGCCACACCTGTGGCACAGCTACCGCAGCATCTGGTAGCCGCAGTGGCGCCAACCCCTGATCACGAGCAGGTATGCACATTTCAGTCCGGCCAGCCAGAGAAAGTTAACCCAGATGCAGAGATGAGACATGGTTGGCGCTATGCAGCTTCTGGAGTGCGCGGTCGCTCTACGCTGGTCTCAACAGATGAGCAGCAGCAATGGACACAAATCCAACCCTGACAGCCTGCTTGCTTTAGCTCAGCATTTGGCAGACAATGGTTTTATGGTGTGGATACGCCAAGGCATGCCTCCGGCAACAGCGAGTAAGAATAATGGCAGTAGTCCAAGCCAAGCTAGTACGCCTCACAGTGGACCCACATCACTGCAAGGTGGCTCTGGCTTGGGCCTGAGCATAAGCCAGCACCGATTCCTAGTCGTCGCGTTTCCAGGTGGGCTGTTGCAGGGGCATGCTTCCTTTAGGCAGCAGCTATTCGCTGCAAATATGAAGTCTGGAGGTGGCTTGTTGCCATAAATGGAGTGTGGAGCATGGCTTTAACAATACGCATTTGTGTGTATTGCATGTGCCACAGCTCCTCCGTGCTTGCTTGACCCTGCCTTTTGCAGCTGCGGATGACCTCTCTGATGTAACGGCTCAGATCACCCCTGTCCTGCCAAAGGCCAGCCTTAGCAGCCGCGATTCTGAGCCCATTTGGTCAGCCACTGCAGAGCCGACCTTCCCTACCAGTGACAACCAGCTGCCCACTGGCTTGCGCATGGCTGTGGTGGATCCAAACTACAAACAGCTGTTCAGGGTGGGGGCCTCCGGGTCAAGGAGCAGGGAGTATGCAGACCTGCTGGACCTCCTGCCTGATACATTTGTGGGCGGTGCGCACCAATTGGCCACGCTCGTCAGGCTACTGGTGGCTGAGGTGAGCATGAAGCAGTTTGGCGGGGCAGTAAGACACATCTGTAGGCTGCTGAACAGCAGGGGCGGAGCTTGAGCTGTGGTAAAGATTTGCAGGCTTGTGGCAGTCAGTCACTGACTGATGTTGGCAGTCTGAATTCCTCGGGATACATACGCAATGCCAGTTGCACCCTTTCATGACTGGCAAGCACATGCAGGGATGCCAGGGTCTTCTCCTTGCTCTGCATTTGCAGATGGACAAGGTGTTTGGTGAGAAGGGCCTGCCAGTACCGCCATGGAGGACATACAATGCCATGGCATCTCATTGGTTGGTCACACATGCCAGTGATACACGTGTGTATCCCAGCGCCCCCCCCTCCTGAACTGCTGAGGTCAACTCCCTCACGCCTCCTTATGGACAAGACGACCTAGGAGTGGACTGGACCTGGTCACCCCTAGCTAGAGTGAGCATGCCATAGTTGGCTGTGAGTGTGGCGGGTGTGGTGCCCTGTGTCATGGCTGAGGAGGGGATGCACCGCTGCCTGAGGCCTGGCAGAGAAATAGTTTAAGTCTGGAACGTAACAGCATGCACCCCTGACACTGGACGGCAGCAGAATGTGCTGTCGCAAAAGTCTGCGCAGCCGCAGCTGCTGCAGCAACCACATCACACCCCTCAGCCCGCTGAAGGCCTTTTTTGTCAAGAGTATAGGGTCATTGCGTGCTGCTGTGCATGGTGCAGTATGTACCCTCTGCATGCTGAGGGGCTGCTGCACTAAGGGTGTTTAATTGGGCCGCCAGCAGCGGTGGGATAACTTGTATTTTTTCACAGTGCGAGGAGTGCGGGCACACTGGGCGGTGCAAGCAAGATGAATGGTCACAGCCAGTGGACTGAGCTTAAGGCATCACTTGCAGTGTCACGCTGCAGCAGCGGGGCTGGGGTGTGGCTGCGGGTGTGGCCCACATTAGGAATAAGCCTGAGGTGGGTGTTGCTTGATGGCGTCAAGAGGACACTGTCTGCAGTAGGTGAGCTTGTGTGCTGGCACTGCCTGTGAATGATGCCAAAGGCCTGGGCTTGGTGGTTGGTAGGGAGGGAGGGGTGTTGCTGACCCTGGTGCAGGCATGTATAGTTGGGAGGAGGTGTTGATGACACTGGTACATACTAGGGTGATGTGGGAGGGTGTTGGGATTTGGTGCAGGGACGTGTGGATGAACTGCTGAGGTATCCATCATGTAGCCACATGAGCCCTGCGGATTGGATTGTGTGCACGTCATGCACAAGGCACATCACATGCAGGGCAGAGCACAGCACAACGCATATACCCCACAGGATGCGTGTCCCACACAATGAAGATGCCACTTCTAGTGTGCATGCTATGCGCGGATTGGTTGCATCCATCAGCCCCTGACATGGGTTGCAGGCAGTGGCTAGGTAGGGCGTCACAGGTCATTGTAGAGTGTAAGTGCGTTTCTGCATGAGCTGCTGGCTTTCTGACCGCTGCTACTGGCACAAATGACCGCTGCTACTGGCACGAATGTAGCAGCCTGCACCAGGAGCACTGCAGCACTGTGTGTAAGCGCAGGGCAGGATGCAAGGCGCAAGCAACAATTAGGAGCAGGGCAGGATGCAAGGAGCAAGCGGCCTCGACAGGAGGAATGTGAGATGATAGGGTGGTGTGTGACTGTCAACATTGTATAGCTGTGTGTGACAAAAGTAGGTCGGATTGAAGTACATTTCATTACCATGAAGAGCAGTGTGACGAACGGTGGTTAGCGCACTTGTAAGTAATGACCTCTCCGTTAGCTATGACAGATTGATAGTGGCTGTTGCTGTGTCACAACATGTCGGGAGTTTGGTTTTAGTATGAATGGTGGGAGCGTGATGGTGGTTGTTTGTAGCAATGTACGCCTCGCCGTAGAACAAGTGTGGATCGAGTATTTAATGATGGCTCACATCCCTGTAAATGGCAGCCGCTAGATTGGTTGCCATTCAAGAAGGCTGTGAACTTGTTGCTAAGCATGGCGAAGGTAGATGCAGTAACACAAGGACAGTCGGCTGCTCTCCGACGGACAACACGACACAGTCGTCCCAGGGTCCCAGTTTGACCAGGGCACAGACTGCCACACCAAAGCATGCAGCCCCTCCCACAATCCCTGCTGCTGCTGATACTGCTGCTGCCAGCCCCCCTGCCACCGCCACTGCTGCCACTGCTGCTGTCACTACCGCTGTCACCTTTTTGTGATCGTGGTGCATGTGCAGTCCACAGAACTGAATGAAGCAGCATCGATGTTATTCCTCATTGCTCAGCTTTCTTAGCTCTTACAGCGCGTTTCCAATGCACGGAGAAAAAAGATCGGAGACGCATGGGGAGAAGAGACGCATGGAGGGGGGGAGAGAAAAAAATCGCCGCCAGCCCATGGGCTGCACACCTTGCATGACGCAGATGTTGTGCAGCAGGAAGCACGCCATGAACAGTATCAACCTCTGTGCGCACGCCGTGATGCAAACATTGAAATGTTGCTGGGAATTCTGACCAAAGGTGTTCTGCCATGTGGTGTATGCAAGCGGACTGCAGCTATGTTACTGGCCGGTGGTGAAGGTCGCACACCATCTTTACCACAATTCACATCACGACAATGGTTGTAGGGCAGCAAGTGTTTAGGAATAACGTCCAAGGCGGTGTCACCGGTGTCAAGCAGGATAATGAACATTTTGCATGTATCTGGCATTACATCTAGCATTGCAATGAGCACGCCCTGGCTGCTAATGTCGTGATGACTACCGCCCTCGGGCCAGCAACCCCGCATGCATGCCAGGCATATGCACGGTCATGATAAAAGACATGGCCGGACTCCGACACTAACACCACCATGTTTTGCAAGCGGCAGGAAGGACTGCCAAGCGACCAGGCAGCCCACAAGCTGAAACCTTCTACAGTGCCGCTCAACGCTACTGACCAGCTTCATAACTCTTTTAAGCAAGGCAAGCCCATGCAAGCCAGGCCTTAGACCCATGATGCCCATGCCCAGTCCCAGACCTGTAGCGCATCATCATGGTCCACGTCAGTCAATGGCTCTGTTGGCCGCTGCTGGCCATGTCTCAACTGACCTGGCAGCAGGGTGTGACACGTCCTGTGGAGGAGCACAACCAGTGCCTCAACTGCAGGTAAGGACCAGCACAGCTATGAATGTGCTGCCAGTGCTGGACACTACACGCACAGGGTGTTGCAACCTCTACTATGTAGAGAGTGCATAGCGCCCATTGCATGCGCCAGTGTATGCAGGCTGGCATTTGGGGTGCTGTCGCCTGACTAGGGTATCACCATCTTTTAGGCATGCATGCAACATCCTGCCCATGCATGCATTGCATGCTTTGCATGCTTTGATCCAGGCAGCGTAATGCCTGGGCCTGCCACCTACGCGTGCACTTCCTGACAATTGTCACAAAGCACTGTGCTCGCCAAGCCCCATTGAAGATCATGCATCATCCCTGATTGAATAACTAATTCACGCATGCATGCAAGAGCCATGCAGCCATAGCTGCCCATGCACAGCCTCCATGCCCCCTGTTAGTTTTGCTACTCGATGCTTGCAGTCAACAGCAATATCGCAAAATCGACAGAGTGACTCGACATACCTCAGTCTGAGCTGAAATGTCACATCTACACTGCACTACACCTATCCTGTATAGGCAACATGCTATGGGCATAGCTTAACTGCCAAACTCCATTTGCCTGCTTCCCTTCTTACATGCTGCTGCTGCTGCCACTGTGGCTGCTCTCCTGCTGCTGTTGCGCCTGCTCCTGCTGCTGCTCACCGTTGCTGCGCACCTGCCCCTGCTCTCACCCCTACCACTGCCCCTACTAGCGTTGCTGGAAAGCTGCACTACCTCCCTCTAGGGCCTCCTCGGTTCCTTCCCTTCTCCCCCCCACACCCTATGCCTGCCATGGTGCCTGTGGGCCAGAGCAGAGTGTGTCTGACTGAGTGTGAACAGAGGGAGGTCCCTGCTCCTCCTCTGCCCCGGCTCGCCTGAGGCTCAACCATCACCCACACGCATCCACCACCACTGCAGCTGCTGCTGCCGCTGCGCCACACCCTACTGCTGCTGGCGCTGTAGCATCTGCTGCTGCTACTGCTACTGCTGCTGCTGCTGCTGCTGCTGCTGCTGCTGCTGCTGCTGCTTCAGTGCCAGAGCAGCGGCAGCAAGGGCGGCCTGGACCGACATCCCTGGCATGGCTGGGGCCCGCACGCTCCCCCTCAGCTGCTGCTGCTGCTGCTGCTGCTGCTGCTGCTGCTGCTGCTGCTGCTGCTGCTGCTCTGGTATGCTGCTCGAATGAGTGCTGCTGCTGCTCCTGCTGCTGCTGCTGTTCAGGACCAGGTTGGTGTCCAGCACCTGGCCTGCATTGCTCATGCTCAGGCTGGTGCTCATGCTGCTGATCATGCTGTACGCGCTTGCATGGCTTGCATGGATGTCATGGAAGCTGGGGGGCTCCATGGTAGACCACGGGTTACTGCCTATGTGGGAGGATAGGCAAAGCAGGCAGGCAGGTGGGTCATTGGTATAATGGATAGCCTAACTCCCAACGGCTGAGAAGAGACGAGCAGCGCAGAATCATTACTCACAAGTCATCAGTGCATTGCATGGATCCCCCTGACCCAGTCACTGACCACAACCCTAATCCCAGGTCCCGAATTCCAAATCCCAAACCTGTACCCAGGAACCCTGACCCCCCGCCCCGCCCCAGAAGGAGGACATGAGCAGCGCATGGTGGCCAGTGCAGTGCCTCTCGCCCCCTCCCTAGCCGCCACCCCTCATCTCCCCTCAGCACAGCCAGCTGTCCCGGACGCACTACAGCTGAAAATGGCTGTTTGGGCGGGCTAGTGGTGGAGGAGGTGCGGGGCCAGCAAGGGGCTGGGGGAGGAGGGACCAGTGGAGGGGTGGGGGAGTGGCCCTCACCTGCAGTGCTGCCAAAGGGGTCTGTGGGAGGGGCTGGACGGCCCCTAGGCAGCTGGTACCCCCCTCCCCCTCCTCCTCCCCCCAGCCCCGCCCCCCAGGCCCCTGCCACCTGGCCCCGACCAGCGACACACATGCTGGCTGCTGCCTGGTGGAATGGGGAGGTGGCGCTCAGAGCGGTGTGTGGCAGTTGGAATAGGTTGTTTCCGGCGGTTGGAGCGGTTGGGTCAGTCAGCGTGGCCCACAGAGAGTTGGTAGCAGCAGACGAGGACATCATGGCTGCAGCGGCAGCGGCCCTCACTGCGCGGGGTGCCTGCAGCCAAGTGCGGTCAACATGCAGCAGCTCTCAACGGTTGTCCTAATCTTGCTACTGATTCTGTGGATCATGCTGATCCTGACGATCCTGCTGATCCTGCTCATCCTGCCAGTCCTAGGAGGCCTGACAGTGGCAGCGTCCGGCAAGCTAGCTTGCTGCCAGCACCTGGGCACTGCCAGCAGTCGCCCTTGCTTACACCCATGGCTCTCCTCACTCAGGTCACACTTGTCACACCAGCCACACAGGCCACAGGTCACACCACACCTGGAGAGTGATATGAAGCTGACGCCCCTCGGCCACACGAGCGCCTTGCATCTGCTGTAGGGCTGCCATGGCCCCTGCCTGGTCCACATAGTTCACGAACCCAACGCCCCTGATGCCATACGCAGCAGCAGCAGCAGCAGCAGGGTTCAATTAAAGGGTAGCAGCAGCAGCAGCAGCAGCAGCAGCAGCAGCGGCAGTGGCAGCGGCAGTGGCAATGGCAGCAGCAGCAGCAGCAGCAGCAGCAGCAGCAGCAGCAGCCCTGCCCCTAAGCCCAGGCCGTGCTGTCCCACCTGCAGCGGCTTGTGTTTCGGTCTGCCAGCACCTTGCAGCTCAGCAGGGCGCCATGGGGGGAAAACTTCTGGTACAGGAACAGCTCGTCTGCCTCTACGCAGCCAACCAGGCGGCAAGACACAAGGTCAGCAGCACAGCCAGGCAGGGGCAGGGGCAGGGGCAGGGGCAGGGGCAGGGGCAGGGGCAGGGGCAGGGGCAGGGGCAGGGGCAGGGGCAGGGGCAGGGGCAGGGGCAGGGGCAGGGGCAGGGGCAGGGGCAGGGGCAGGGGCAGGGGCAGGGGCAGGGGCAGGGGCAGGGGCAGGGGCAGGGGCAGGGGCAGGGGCAGGGGCAGGGGGTCAGCGTCTGAAACCCTGCCAAATGCCTCTCCACCACCAGATGGTGGGTTTGAAGCTGCAAGGTGCTGCCAGGCTCGAGGCACCCTGTTGGTGAGGTGCAGTGTTACCCACCCACCCTCTCGGGCTCATGGCTGGACAAGGTAACCCGCAGCAGAAGAGGATAAAAGGCACCCTCAGGCATCAGGGCAAAGAGGCAGGCAAGCTATCACCCCCCCTATGCCAAGAGCAGGACTCTCCCTTCCCCACCCTCCTCTCCTCCCACCCTCTTCCCACCTCTTCCCCCTCCTCCACTTTCCTTCCCACCTCATCCACTCTCCTTCCCACCTCATCCCTGCTCCTCCCCCTACCCCCACGCCACCCGCCCACCCCTGACTGCCTCCAGTCCATGCGGTACCTGGTGGGAGGTTCTTGACGTACAGGCTGGCTGACCCGAGCACTGCGGAGGTGGGGATGAGGCTGCCCAGCCCTGTGGCATCCACCATGCCCCCCACACCACCCACCCCTCCCGCAGGCGACCCCACACCCCCAGCACCCCCCAGCCCACCTGCCCCAAACCGCGCCTGCACGGAATTGAACCCCCCACCTAACCCGCCAGGCTCTGCCCCTAGCCCAGGCGGCAGGCCAGGACCCCCCCTCACCCCCTCCTGCAGCTGGTACCTAGCCAGCTCGCCCCCACCCTCAGCCCACACACCGCCCTCGGCTGACCCGTCCTGCCGGGCAGGAAGCAGGGCCAGGCTGGCTTGCCGCTGGCTGCCTGGCCCCAGCAGGGCTTCTAGGCTGCCATGACCCCCCTGGCTGGGTGGGGGGCCGGGAGGGGCGGGGCCGCTGGCCAGCAGGCCTGTAGGGAAGGCCTCTGACCCCGCAGGTGCTGCCATGTGCGCATGCAGCTCACGCATGGTGTGGTGTGACGTCACACAACCCGGGCTGGAGACTGGGCGGCCAAGAGAGGTGCAGGGGGAGGGGGAGGCGAGGGGAGGGGCCAAGAAGGAGAGGGGAGCAGCGGGTGAGGGCAACCACATGGGTTGGGAGGGAGGGGTAGGGGGGTAAGGGGGGGTGCAGCTGTCTTTGTCGCATGCAGAGGAAGGGTTCAGCTGCTGCTGCTGCTGCTGCTGCTGCTGCTCCTGGGTGTGAGTCATGGGGGAGTGGGGTGGGGCCACCCCTGGGGACCGCACCTGCCCTGACTCTCCCCCTGCTGCTGCTGCTGCTGCTGCTGCTGCTGCTGCTGGGACTATACCCTCAAGGGTGCTTCTGCCTGGGCTGCTGCTGGACCCCATCTCCTTCCCCGCCGCCCCTGCCTCGTCACCCAGCATGCCCTCGAACATTTGCCCCAGCAGGGCTCGAACCCGGGACCCCTCGCCCCCAGACCTTGGCAGGCCATGTGGTTCACCCCAGGTCACACTCTCAGGTGTTTGTGAGAGTGGGCCAGTGGGGCAGGCCCCAGGGGCTGAGCAAGCAGCAGCCGGCAGGCCGTCCCCTGAGCAGTCCCGTCCCCTTTCCTCCCTCCCCGCCCCTGCCCCCCGCCCCCTGCTGCCGCCCCCCTGACTGCTGCGCAGCAGCCCCACCAGGTCCCCAGGGCGCCCGGCCCATGTGCCCGAGGCTGAACCCATGCCGGGTATGCCTGACTTGCAAGGGGAGCCCCCACTGCTGCTGCTCTGCCGCTGCTCTAACCCAGGCTGCTCCTGGACCCACCTCTCAGCAGGGCCTGGCCCCCCTCCCCTGCTGCTGCTGCTGCCCACCCCCCCCTCCCCCATGCCCACCAATGCCAGCCCCTGGTGCAGCCCACTCATGTTGCCCACCCGGCTTGCTTGACCATGCATGCTGGCATGGCTGGCCATAAAGTCAGCCACCATTTGCATGTAGCGCGCATCCACTCTGCCATGTGGCCCCATGTCCTGCTGCTGACGTGTATCGGGGTCGAGGGGGGAGGTGAGGCTGAGGTGGGGGGAGGAGTGAGGCTGCCAGTGTGGGTGCTCTGGAGGCAGCAGCGCGGGCCAGCTGGTGGGGGGAGGGGCGCTGTCCCTCCTCTGGGTCAGTGCCCAAAGCCTGCTGCTGCTGCTGCTGCTGCCGAGGGGGTGGGGGCTGCCGGGGGGGGCAGCTTGGGGGGGTCTCCCTGTGGGGTCAGGGGCCAAGGGGGGGGCGGCAGGGGGTGCATTGGTGGGGTGGGGTGGGGCCGGGGGCTGATCATCAGCCATGGAGGGGGGTGCGGGGCGAGGAGGGAAGGCGGATGAGGGGGAGACCGGCTCTGCAAGAGATGAAGGGTCGGCCCTGCGCGGCAGCAGCAGCAACTACAACATCAGGGTCAGGGCAGCGGCAGGAGGATCAAAGCAGCAGCAGGAACAACAACATCAGGGTCAGGGCAGCGGCAGGAGGATCAAAGCAGCAGCAGCAACAACAACATCAGGGTCAGGGCAGCGGCAGGAGGATCAAAGCAGCAGCAGCAGCAGCAACAACATCAGGGTCAGGGCAGCGACAGGAGGATCAAATCAGCAACAACAACATCAGGGTCAGGGCAGCGGCAGAAGGATCAAAGCAGCAGCAGCAGCAGCAGCAGCAGCAGCAGCAGCAGTGTAGGCAGGTCAAACCCATGTGGCTGAGCACAGCAGCTATGTGTGGGGATGTGGGGAGGGAGAGGAGGAGGAGGGCTAACGTGGCTGCTACCTGACTGGATGGAGCAGCATGGGGTAGCATGTGGCACAGCACTGACTAGTGGTGCCCAGTGCAGGAAGGCTGCCGACCACAATGGACAGCAGAGGAGCGACAGTGAGAGAACAGGCCAAGGGGGGAACAGCATAATTCTGCTGCTGGGCTGTCCCCTGTGTGGATCCCTTTGCTGCTAACCGGCTGGAGCCCGTTGGGCGGTGGCTGTGATTTAGGCAAAGCCCAGTCTCCGACAAGTCACCGACAAGTCACCGACACGACGGGGTGCGACCAGATGTTCGACGCGAACGTAAGGAAGTGCGCTCCTTCTCGTGAGCAGTGTCAGAAACACGCGTGCAAGACATCGTGGTGCGGTGCATTGATATGCGGGGGAGACCCCCCTCCCCCGAAGCAACCGTTTACCGATGCGACAGGGCCCCCAGCAGTTTCGCTCGCGCAGAATATGTGCTTACGGTGTTGCTGATGCCACTGGAGCCTTTGCTTCTGTGCGAGCGAAAGCTCCGGACACCGGCCCGGCTTTCATCGCACTGTCAGCAGCAGTGTGTGCGCCTGCTCTGACGGAGGCGACGTTGGCAGGGCTTGACATTGGCGCTAAACCGCTACCTGCGGCATGTCGGTACTTGAGGTTAAGCCAGGTTTCCCTGTATGGTGAGAAGCTGGAGCTCGTGTGTTGGGCGCACCAGGTGCAGGGCTGCATCTCTCGCGTGCCGTCAAGGGCTCTGTGGCATCTCGAGCCTCGGGGAGCTGCATCGCTCACCCAATCCAACAAATAATGGGTAGGAGCGCGCATCGCCGCTCCCAAGGGTACACGCTCAACGCACCCCGGGCGGCAAATGTTCCAATGATTTCCATGTGGGAGCATGCCTCGCATGCATGCGCTTGTGCGCGTCTTGCCACAATGGACAATTGAATCAACTGTTAAGCCTCTACCTTCAGCTGCGACTACAAGCTCAATACTGTATCCTTCCTCCAACCTTACCCCCCCCCCCCCCCCTTTTCACATCTCTGTTCCATGAGTGTGACAGAGATAATGTAGCCTCATGGCTTCCGCGCCTGCCAAGCCTACACCGGCACAGCAGCCGGACGCAATCGTGACAACAGGTGTGTTCATAAAAGCGCGGTGGTTGGCCCACAATGCAAAGCTCCCACATATCCTGAACTCTTAGCCCAAGTCCCGCGCTGCTTGCGCATAATCCCGCCCTGAGTAGTCGCTAACACAAGTCGTTGGCATTTCTGTTTTCCAATTTTTACACTTCTACAGGAGTGAGACCGGTGTGTGTGTCCCTAACCTAGGTGCGCGCTTCACGCTAATCTTCTTGTTCTGCAGCGCCAGGCTTGGCCCAGGCTGAGCCGCGAGCTCGCGGTCGACCTGTCCGAGGCGACTGTCCGAGGCGTTGTCTGTTTCGCATCTCCTGCCAAGCTCTACACTGCCTAAAGCAACTTGCCTCCAGCGATCTGCCTCACGCAACCTGCCTCCAGCAATCTGCCTCAAACAGCGCAAGCACGTACAGTCAGCCACGCGGAGCAGGGCCGCTGCCAGTCACGTCATTTGAGTCTCTCTCCTTGGTCGTGCCCCCCGCCAAGGCAGGCCTAGTCCGTGTCGTACAGTTGGGTCGCCAGGCTAGCGGGCATGATGTGGTACCGAATGCGGCCCCACTCATCATGTTCATACTCTGGGAACAGCACATGGTCTGGGTCGTCCACCTCAGGCGGGTACACCACCTGGTACAGGCTAAGACCCTGCATGGCACCAGGCATGCCAGAGCATGTGGCCAGAGTGCTGCAGTGGCCAGAGGGCATGCAGCCAGAGTTTCATCGGGGCGGGGCGGGGCGGGGAATGCAGGTACAGGCTTCATAGCCTGGTGGCCACTAGCTCTAGGCGCCACTGACTCCTGGTTTCGACTCATTCGACACATGGAACAAGTCATAGTGTTGGAGCAAGGCATGCTAGGTTCAGCCAGCCCATCAGGGGTTGAGCTAACTGTATCTCAAGTGTGACTTCTGTTTTAGGCTCCGCTCAGTGATGTAGTGCTTTACTGTGTTTGTCCGGTGAAGCGCTGCCTCTTAGCGAGGGCCTCTTTCTCTTTCACAAAGCATGCTCACTTTTGCTGGCGCCACTGTCCAGGGTTTGTGCGTGGTGCTGCCTGTGGTGGCAAGCGCGTTGCGTATGACCTGGGCATCCATACGGCCGTCTCCCACAGCCAGCAGCGCGCCCACCATGTGGCGCACCTGCTTGTACAGGAACCCCGCACCCTCCACCTGCACCCAGAGCCAGCAGCGGAGGGCTGTTTGCAACGCTGTACAGCAGCCATGACCAGAGAATGCTGGAGTGCACCCTAGTGCTGCTGCAGGGCGTTGGCCTGTGCGGCCACCCGGGACTGTACACTCCTCGCAGCCATGCAAGGCAGGTGGGCCTCGTCAGTACAGGGCCAGCAGCACAGGCTCAGGCAATTCAACTTGGACGGAACCCTCAGCCAGGGTGGCGACTGCAACACTGGGAGGCCTGCTGCCAGCCTTTCATGCACCAACACCATTGGCTCCACTGTCACCATGGCGGCGGAGTCAACAGGCCAAGGTCAAGAGGCCAAGGTCAAGGCCAACAGCCAGCCCCCCTTGACCCCCATTCTAACTGACACACGTCTGTGCAGCCCTGACTGCCCAACATGCCCCACGCGGTGCTAGAATATGAGGGGTGATGCAAGCAAGCCCTGATCAAAGGGAGGATGCCATTGGGAGGTTCTTGGCACATCACACTGTTGAGGGTCAACAACACATCGCCCTCAACAAGGCGCATGACGTCACACTGACTGCAACACTTGAAGGTCTGACTCTGCCTGCACCATGGGGCAGGTGCGCAAGGTGAGAGTGGCATGCACGTGTTGGCCACCCTCCTCCCCCTTCCAGCCTCCTCTGATAATATCGCTTGTGCTGTGTGTGCTGTGATGCTTGTGCTGTGTGTGTGTGCCACCCTCCAGCCTCCTCTGTCTGCCTGTTCCTTGTGATGTGCTGAGCATCGCCAGGTGCTGCCGCTACGACAGCGCATGCTGCTGCTGCTCCCAAGCTCCTGCCGGCCACTATTGAAGCTGTGGCCCGCTTCTTGTGATGTGCTGAGCCTTGGCAGCTGCTGCCGCTGCAGCTGCAACTGCTCCTCCCAGGCTCCTGCAGGCTCCTGCCACCCCCCTGGTAGGGCCCCCCTGGTAGGGCCCCCCTGGTAGTGCCCCCCTGGTAGGGCCCCCCGGCCCACCTCAATGCGCAGGCCCTGGCTGTCCCTCAGCTCCACCAGGTCGCAGCGCAGCACAAGCTTCACGGGGTTGCGGCCGGGCCGCCCAAGGTTGCTGAACTGCAGGCAGGAGGCAGCAGGGGAGGCAGTGCGGTCGCTGGCTGCTGATGATGGTGAGGGGGGCAGATGTGACTCGCCTCACCACTTCACTCACCCCACCACACATTGCTGTGCACTAGATGACATACAGTACCCCTGCTGCCCCTGCCGCCCCTGCCGCCCCTGCCGCCCCTGCTGCCCCTGCCACCCCTGCTGCCCCTGCTGCCCCTGCTGCCCCTGCCGCCCCTGCCGCCCCTGCCGCCCCTGCTGCCCCTGCCGCCCCTGCCGCCCCTGCCACCCCTGCTGCCCCTGCCGCCCCTGCTGCCCCTGCTGCTCCTGCCGCCCTGCCGCTCACCTGGCTGAAGTCGTGTCGGCCCACCATGAGGTGTGCCGCCGCCCTCATGGCCTCCAGGTCCAAGTGCTGCCGGTGGTGTAGGCGGAACAGGCGGCCACACGGGTCAAACGTCAGGGGCCCCGTGTCAATGCTGTAGTGGTACACCTGGAGGCAGAGAGGGAGAGGGAAAGGGAGGGGGAGAGGGAGGGTGGCGGGACCGGCAGCAGCAGTAGCGGCAGCAGCATCGGCAGCAGCCAACCAGCGGCAACACCTTGAGCCCATGGTGTCAGAGTTCAAGGCATGGTCCAGGCTGTGGGGTGCCCCTGGAGGGTGGAGGGTGTGGGTGGAGGGTGGGCAGGGTGGACATCAGCACCATCAGCATCAGGCAAGCAGCAGTGTGGCATCACTGGGAGGCGTGGGTGACTGATGCTGATCGCGAGCTGCTGGTCTGTGGGTATCAGGAGAGCATGGTAGTAAATGTATGTATCGACGCTCAAACACCTGGCAACACCTCGCTACTTCCCCGCAAAACACATGTAACGACACCCAAACACCTCGCAGCTTAGGTCAGCACAGTGATGGGTGATGGAGCTACAGGAGTGGAGGTGTTAGGGGGATGTGCTGCCGAGGGTTGGGTGCGGCGTGACGTGCCAACCCTCCTGACACACCACAGTCTGCCTGCGCACAACTCCTAACACGCCACAGGCTGCCAAGGAGGGTCCTGGCTGAACAAGTGACTTTGCCAGGACAGTCATCCTTGAAACAACACCAGGAACACCGACAACCACGGCAACCCACTTTACTGAGGAGCATGTACTGTCATTACTTTTGGTCAACCCCCGAAATACATGTGAGGGCTACCAGTCGCATTGGCAAACATGGTCTCGGCTGACCCTGACGATGATGATTGTGAGGTGACACTGCAAGCAAGAAGCTGACAGCAAGTTGTGCTAAGGCCAGTCCAGTACCCCTCTTGCACTGCCACCACTCAGCGCCAGGCCAGGAGGTGACAGGCAGGCAGGAAAACATCAGTGTCGTGGTAAAGACCTCCGTGTGGTGGCGGTGAGGTGGCGGTGGGATGGCAGTTGGGGGTTTGGCCAGTTGCCAGATGCAGCGGCGGAACATGGCGCGAGTAGCTGGCTTGGACTCGACTTAACCGCGGCATTCACCTGCCTTCCGCACAGCGCTGATCGTTACGTGGAAATCCTGCGCGGTGCGCGACGCCGACCAGGCTCGTATGTCATGCGGCAGGAAGCGGTTTAGCCTCTGCGGCAGGCGCGACGTGTCGAGCTGCGCATCAGAGTAAAACTGGACCACCTGCGTGCGGGATGCAAGGCCGGTAATGCGCGATGCGACCAGTCTGGCTAGACATCGGCCACCAATGAAGCTGCGGGGCCAGGTTGGGGTAAGCACGGGGCCAGCAAGGGGTGGGTGTGGCGCGTGTCAGGCTTGTGCAACTTCCTGCAGCACGCGATACAGTGGTGAAGTGTGTTGCAAGTGTGACGCTGGCCAGGACCACACCACGAGCCTAGAGACGACTCCAGACCACAAGACTTGCTGCAGCACAGTGCTGAGTGTCTGGTGATTGCTCTAGACCCACCACTCCTCCCCACCGACCTGCCCGGCAGCATGCACGCCCGCATCCGTCCTGCCTGCCGCACTGACGCCCAGCTGCCTCCGGCTGCCTCCCAGGCATCGCGCCAGCGCCTGCTCCATGGCCAGCTGTATGGTAGGGCGGTCAGGCTGCATCTGCCACCCAGCATAGTCGGTGCCATCATAACTGATGCCGACACGGTAACTGTATCTGCGCAGGGTTAGGGTGAGGGGAGGCGTGGGGGCAGGGAGGGCAGCAGCAGCAGCAGCAGCAGCAGCAGCAGCAGGGAGGGGAGGGGAGAGCTTGGAGTAGCGGGAGTAGGGGAGGGTTTGAGAGTGAGAGGGTGGTGCATCCTCCGGGCACATTTCCTAGCAGGCCTCTCAAGCCTAGCTGCCAATCCTGACAATGCCTCCCCAACACGGCGCAAGGTGACTCATGGTGCCCCTCAATGACGTGGATGTGGAGACGGTGGCAAGTGTGACGATGATGAGGAGCAGGGCGGGAGGAAGGAGGCAGGTGGTGCCGCACCTGCCTAGGTCAGAGGAGGGGCCCATCAGGGGGGGCTGGGCCACGAGGAGGGCCTCACTGCGGCTGGCATCACAGCTTGAGCCGCCAGGCTCTCTGCCACCTTCACTGCCACTGTCCTTGCCAGTGCCAGCCCCACTGCCATATTCAACTCTGATGCCAGTGCCAGTGTCCATGCTGTTGCCATTGAGCTTGTCAATTCCATAGGTGCGGTCATTGCCAGCTTGGACGTCACCGCCACTGATGCGGTCACGATTCCCTGTTCCACGCTGTAGCCCACTGCTGCCGCTGCTGCTACCGCTGTTGCTGCTGCCACCCTCGCTGTCCTTACCCAGTGGCCTACTGGTGCAGCTGCTGGGCAGCACTCTGCTGTCCAGGCAGGCATCAAGGTCTGCAACCAGCCGAGCACAGCACAACACGGCCCAGGTCACTCTGGACCCACCACGGCTGCCAGACCTTGCTGAGCCTCTGCCGTGTGCTGAAGAAAACGGCAACATGTTGGAACTGAATCCTTTACTCCTCAACCTTTGACCCGCGGGTCTAAGTCTCACCTTTGGTAGTGCCCCAGCAACCTGGCAGGTGACGGGGACACAAATCTGGATGCCAGGAGGTAGCGCTGCGTCTTTTCACGACTGCCGGCGCCTGCAGTACAATTATTGGATCTTTGCGAGTGGCACAAGTAGGCACTGCGTGTCCGAGCGGGGAGTGCAGCCTGACCCACATGACTGCGTACAAATGCAACAAGCTGAACTGGAGTGCGACGCCCCAGCTGCCGCAGGGCGCCGCCCTGAGACTGACACCCTGCAATTATCGGCTGCATCGCATGCTGTGATGTGCACTAGCCCATACGGCCCAGCTGGCAGTGCAGGTCATGTCTGTGTGTGCTTTTCGAAGTGTCCTACACTTGCCCTGACCCTCTCTGGGTACAGGCTGGGTATACAATTCACTGTCGCTAACACTTTGTTGGCGGTTCGGCTCGGTTGAGGCGGTCAGATGGGTGTTCTTCACGTACCGATGTCCAGACTATACAGGCTGCAGCTTAGTGGCATACATTAGTTGTGTAGGACTGGGGCTGCTGATTGCACGGGATAATCCCACGTGGGCCAGTTGGCAAGCTGGGAGATTAGCCATAAGAGCTATCTCGTGTGATGATGCTGTCATGGCGGTGGGATTGCAAAGTATCAACCACGGGGTTGAGGTTAGGAACACGGGAAGTGTGCACATGTCAGCACACCACAACTGGCCGATACTTGCAACTGTCTGGCCAACAGACAGGGGCAAGATCAGAGAGCCCTATGGGGTCAGATAGCCATGTTGAACAGATAGACGGGCCCTGGACCTCCCCCCGGTACTGCCCTGGGGGCTGAGAGCTTATCACCAATGGAATACGCCGCAGAAGGGCAGAGGCACAACAACACACAGGTGCTGAACTGTCTGAGCCTCATGAGCCCGGACACTGGGTGCAAGGCAGGGCATCTCATACCACGCTGAAGCCCAGTACAGAGCCGCCTTCATCACTGGCTGCCAGTGGCTGCGCTGTTGATGTCCCCACCATGCATTTTGTTACCCCAACTGGAGCTGAGTGTGCAACATGTTTTAAACTGTGGTGCACAGGCCACACCTCTGCACATCATGAATCTTGTTCACAGATACTGTGGGAGGTCACCCCTCCCATTGAACCACCACGTAAGGGACATTTGACTTTGCGGCGTGCCTGGTGAGAGTTGAGTTGTCATTTTAACGCGGAACGCCTTATCTTTGCGTCGCGCTTGCGCCTGCGCGCCCGAGCTGCTAGCACCCACGGTGACCGGCAGTCTGCCAGGCACGCGAACGGTTCCGCTCTGCGCGATGGGCCTTTCAAGTGCTGCCTAACAACACCCACAACGCGGGATGCAGAGTTCTCCGCTGCGGTACACTGCGGTACACTTTACGCATGGAGCCCAATTTTCTCAACGTCACCTTACACAGCCAGCTCAATCCCACTCTGCCTGCCCATTGAGATGCTCCAGTACCATGTACCGTAGGTCAGCACGCAAGGTGTTGGCTGGCACATACAACCCCACTGCCTTGCAATACTCGTTTAACATTTTCACGCTCAGCTTCTTGCCCAAGGTGCACAGCTGCTTCACGCTATCTGGTGCAAATGAGCACAGAAGGGTGAGGCACTCATCGTCCCAGTGCTTGTCATCCCTCTTCTGATCGAACATGGGCATGGCCACAAAGGGCTTTGTGATTAAGGGCCTCATGCACACACCCCTTGGTGCGGGGGCCATGCATTGGGCACATGCACATGCAGTCTCTGACCACTCAACGTGGATACCTGCAGCAGGGAAGAAGCAGCTATGCATGCTCATAGAGCCGGGGATGGATGATGCAAAGGCATGTGCATCCCGCTGTGGAGCACTGCAAAGCTCTACCTCCCGTGTGCTCAGCTCCAAGCACCACCGATGACCCACACTTGCTCGTGCACGGTGAGCCTTGCCTTGCGTGGGTGTGGAGCTGAGACGGGGCATGGGCTGGAGCTGGCTGGCTGGCTCCTGCCCCCGCAGCCGCTGGCACACAGCATACGCAGCTGCAGCAGCCTCAGCGCAACTTCTATGGGCCAGTGGAACCTGTTGAGGCTCCAGGTTGCTGCAGGCCCTGATGACTTCATACATCATGGCTGTGACCTGGCCAATGGCTGTGTGGCTGCGTCCGGAGCTGTAGAAAGCTGCCTCCCCCTCCACATGGATCTCCACCCAGCCTGTGCTGCCAGCTGGCGTACACGTTGCACAACACGCACAGCGGGCAGCTTGGCCCCCCTTCCGTCTGTAGGGGTGGGATTTGGAGGACAAGCCCATGCCTGCAGGCATGTGCACACGCCAGCTCCTAAAACCCCTCTTGATAATTGGAGACAATAGATGAGAATTTGGCAGGGGGTCCACAGTGAGTTCCCTAGCTAGTGACGCGAGGCTGGAGAGTTCAATTGAGTTCGATGGTCGTCATACGGGCATCAGCAGGTTGGGCAGCATGGAGGAGTGTTTCCCCACCTTTTGGAGCCTAATCTGCAAGGGATTGATGCAGCTGCCACTGCTGTGCTCCTACTGTGGTCTCCTCCAAGTTTCAGAGCCCCTGAGCCAGCGCATGTTGGTCACGATGTTGGACATGGGGTCGGGCTCCTCGCACATCGCGCACTATTCATCGCGTCAATGAGGGACTCACAGATACTGGGTCAGCGTACATCAAGTCCGCAGGCTCGGTAGGGTCGGATACCCGGCAACATGCCCGACCAGCTCGGCGCGTGCCTCAGCGCGGCCGCATTCCGACGCTTCAATCCGCGTGTAAACCCGTGCAGAGATGAGTCCGGAAAAGCCGTTGTCCCTTATCGTTAGGGGGGTTGGTGGTTCAATGGGAGGGGTGACCGGGAGTCCAGAGTGCGAGAACAACGCAGATCGGCAACAAGCTCTGTAACAAACGGTCTAAGGCACCCCACTCTGGCAAGCCCGGCAGTAGACCGAGTTATTAGCCGGTGATTCACCCTGTAGCCGGTGATTCACCCTGCTCGCTCCGTACAAACACCACCACCAGTCGCGCGAACTGCATTTGAACTGCTTCGTGCACCCTGTCGTCACGTTCTAGGGGCCAGACCAGAATGAGGGCAGGTCATGTCTGATGCGACCGCAAGTGACCAACAAAAATTCAAATGGGTTGCAGCTCGCCGAGGCACGCCTTCACGCCATAACCTGACCACACTTGGCTTACATTACAGCGCACTACACAGGCTACGAATCACAGCAACAGCAACAGACCGCAACCCCTTGACTCGTTTTGACCTGAGGTACGGGCCCGTGCTCTCCAGGGCAGCTTGGCATTGTTCTTGCTTTGGTAGTGAGCTGCAGCGTCGCTGTATTTCTTGCGTCTAGCTGCCTTGGACGAGCAACAGCCACCTGCAGCCCACACTCGCCCGATCGCTGTCGCCCTGCCTCACTATCCAATAGCACACATGCCGAAGCGCCTCGAGTGGCCCGCCCATATTCCTGAATGCGTTTTGCTGCAGGCTCTGCACATGGCTGCCAGAGACAGAGACAGCAATGGCTCCGCGGCACTACCGCGTTTGCAAAACTTTAAGGTGGCCCTTCGCACAACCGACGTGCGGCCTCACCTCACCTCCCGACCACCTCCTAACCGACACGCTCTCATCGCACGTGCGCAGGTTCACAAACTACTAGGCAAAGGCAGTTATGGCAAGGTGTACAAAGTTGAGCGCACGAGCGATGAGCAGTTTTATGCACTTAAGGTGGGACCCGGCCTCGCTGGTCCTGCCCAGCCCAGTGTCACGCCCTTGCACAGGATCATCAACCAGGGTGTCTCATGGCCCTTGTTGTGTTCAGGAGACGGACTTGGGAAGCCTGAGCCATCTTGAACGGATGGATGCCGTCAATGAAGTCCGCCTCCTGGTTTCCATCAACCATGGCAATGTGGTCAGTGCAGCCGGCCACTCTTTTGTGTTGTGGCCACGGCCATACAGTCCTTCACTATCTGTATCCCATGCCTGAGTGGTGCAGGTGAGATACCACGAGGCATTCTTGAACGGGTCGAAGCTATGTGTCGTGATGGAGTATGCCCCCTTTGGCGACCTGCGCTACTACATCAACAAAGGCCAGCGCTTAAATGCCCCATTCCCAGAGGAAGCTGTGTGGAGGATCTTCCTGCAGCTTGCAAAGTGGGTAAACAATGGATGGAGCTGATGGCACTAGCACCTCTTCATCAACATCCACAAATGCATGCCGTCATTGGCATGTATGTACAGGCATGAGGCACAGGCTACATGTGTTCGACTGCCATTTTGTTTCTGTGCATCTTATGTTCATGCTGCAGAGGCCTTGGTGCGCTGCACAGCAACCAGATCATCCACAGGGACATCAAGCCAGCCAACATCTTCCTATGCGCCAACGACCTGCTGAAGATTGGTGACCTGGGTGTGGCCAAAGCCCTGACCCGGGCCCAGTTCACGCGCACCCAGATTGGCACCCCCTGCTACATGGCCCCAGAGGTAAGCTGCAGCCAGAGCAAGCCATCAGGGCAGGAAATGTCACACCATTGTGCCCGTGTCACATCTGCGGCCTACTGGAACACGCCTGTGCCATGGCCGAGTTTAGATGCAACGGGTCACACTAGTGTGCCTGGGTCACACCTAGATGCCCAGGGCACACCTTCTTGCATTCTGGCAACTGACCCTGATTGGTGGATGGACCTGCTGGCTGTGTGACCGTGTGCCTGTCTAGGTGTGGGCGGGGAAGCCCTATTCCTACAGCAGCGACTTGTGGTCCCTGGGGGCGGTGCTGTATGAGATGATGACCTTCCGCACGCCCATGGAGGGCCGCTCCATGCAGGTGTGAGCCAGACCGCACTGTCCTTCAGCAGACCACAGCCAGCTGCCCGGCACCCTCTGGTCCCTCATCACCACCACCCCTGTCAGCCCTGCTCTACAGACCTGCTCTGCAGCACGTCCTGCTACAGCGTGTGCCAAATGTGTCGGAAGTGTTAGAGTCCCCCTAGGCCAGGCGCTGCTCTGTGCCCAGCATGCGGCCGGCCTCACCTGTGTGCCTCACTGTGGGCTTCCCTGTGTGCCTCACCCACCTCACCTCACCTCCCTGTGTGCCTCACTGTGTGCCTTGTGCTGGCGGCCCTGGGGGGTGCTCAGGAGCTGAAGATGCGCATCAGCAGCGGCCGCTTCACCCCCATCGCAGCGGGCCGCTACTCCCCTGAGCTCATCGCCTTCTGCCACAACCTCCTGTCCCTGGAGCCCCGCAAGAGGTGGGTGCGGCGGCAGCCGGGGGGGCTGGCATCCTGCACCTGACCTTGCCAGCTCAGCCGGGAGGTAGTGCAGCCATCACCAGGTACATGCAGCCACTGCCCTGCCGGATCCCATAGTCGTCAACAGGACATGTGGCACTCATACCTGCGCTTGCCCACACACATGACCACATCACACTCAGCATGGCCTGGTCTGTCAGCATGGTCTGACACATGAACCGGCAAGTAAAGACAAGAAGACATCAGAACAGCAGGTCTCCAGTCATCCTCAGATTGCAGTCCAGTGATGAGTGTTGCGAGTTGGGATGGAATGAGTAGTACACAAGGAGCAGCTGCAAGCAGCTGGCTTCCTGTGGTGTCTGTCTTAGCCTAGTGCGTGGTGGCCACACAGACTTTGGGTGGGGTGATGGGGCTGTGTATGGCGTCTTGCTTTGCTGCCTTCTGCTGCCAGCTGTGGGTCTTCTGTCAATGGCAATGGACTTGTTCAGGGTGAACTTGCCACGCAATATCTGTGTTTCTCACATACTCACAAGACGACCTCCTGGCTGCTGCATGCTTCCTGCCCTGCTGCAGGCCTACAGCAGACCAGATCCTGTCTAGCACGGCGGCCTCAAAATGGCTGCGAGTGCTGCCCACCCCGCCCCCGTCACGCCGCTGCTCAGAGGCAGGGGCAGGCGGGCCCGCCCCCATCAGCAACCCGCGCCAGTCCCTGAACCTGCTGGACACCATCATGGTGCCGCGAGACCTGCGCCAGCTGCCCCGCGTGCTCCCGCCAGCCTCCTACGACTCAGACCAGTCTGGCCCTGCACAGGGACCCAGCAAGCCGCCCTTGCCCCAGGGGTCGAGCGCTGGGGCAGGCGTGCGCGCCCAATCAGCCGGCAAGTCCCGCAGTGACCAGGCAGCTGGCAGCGTGCAGGGCGCAGCAGGCATCTACCACATGCACGCCCACCCCTGTCCCCCTGGTGCGGCAGGTGGTGGCATGCAGCTCCCTGCCATACTGCACAGGCAGAACAGCGGAGGTGGCCTGCTGCTGCAGCCCCCTGCCTTGCGGCCAGGCATCCGCCGCATCTCCATCACCTAGGTGCTACCCTGCCAGGGCCAGCCGGCCTGTGCACTGCAAAGTGGTGTAGCTGTGCTGGCATTGCCCTGCGCACCCTGTCGTCCTCACCCTCACGCCCGGGCGGCCTAAATGCTTGTTGCGCACTGGGCTGGTCCAGGAGGTGTTGTCAATGCCGTGATTCTTGCTTGCCATTCGTCCTATCTGTCTGTCTGCTTGCCCTGTTGCGCGTTGCCAGTTGTCAGTTGTCCGTTCATAGCCAGTATGGGGGGGTCAAGATGCCAGGAGGGGTGGTGTCCCCTGCATGTGGCCATGACACCAGCCATGGTGCTCCATGCAATCAAGTCAGGGCCACCCTGCTTGAGCCACTGACCCTGACACCCACATTGTACATACATCAGCTGACCTCTACTCAGGACCCAGGACAGCTGGATTTGGACCCTGCGCAGGGCTGTGCGCCCGCTGAATAAATATATGTTTGCCGTTCAAAATGAGTTCCCTGGCCACCCTCCCCCTTTGAGGCATAGACTTGACATTCAGGACCTTTAAGGCAAGGCTGTGGACCTTATCAACATGCTTCCGTGATGCAGGATGGATTTGCCTTGTGTGGTGTATAAGGCAGACTGGCCAGCGGGCAGGAGGTGCTGGGTGTGTGCAGCTGCAGGGACACTGCAGTGTGATTGGAGTAGATGATGTGGTGTGGTGAGACTATTCATGCCATGGCGCTTGTCAGGCTCAGGCCTTGAGGCTGCCAAGAAAGTTGAGGCATGCTGAATTGAAGGTACCAGTTGCTCTGATTATAATTGTATACTGCCTGTCCGCTGTCATCTCTAAATGAATTGCCGGCTTGCTGCACTTCAATGGATCAAACAGCCACCCAGTGTCATATACCAATATGAATAAGTACAGTTGCTGCACTTCATATACTGCCGATGATGATGATGTGGCTTACACCGCTTAAGCCGTCAGCCGTTAGGCTGCTAGGCCGCCCTCCCCCTCTAGGGGTTCGGGACTTTCTGTAACGCATTTCATAGCAAGGTGCACAAACAAAGGTGCACATGGGCTCAACATGAAGTCATGCAAGTTCTCATTATTGTTCTGTAAAGTCATGGCAAACTCCGGCTGCTCCCTGATGGAACTCGTGGCAGTGCACTCAAAGATGAAATGCATGGCGTCATCCACTACCCCCTCTGTGCATCTGGTGCATGTGCGATCAATGAAAGTTACCCCCTCAAACCGAGCCTTCTCCACCCCCAGACCGCTGTTGCCTAACCTGAACCTAGTCAAGCTCGTGCGAACTTCTGTAGAGAGCTGTCTGTTCAGTAGGTGTGGTGCCATGTGATTGATGCCAATGCCGTCCCCATGCTTGATGGCACTGCTGGTGCGCCAGAGCCTGGCGTGCCTGGCTAGCTCCTTGCGCAGCAGAAGGGCCACCCCCTGACCCGGCACCCCCTGGCGTGAAACAGATGTGTGAAAGGCACTATGGGTGGGCGCATGCTGCATGAACTCCGCTATCCTATTGCTGCGTGTCTCGCACAGAGCGATGACATCATGCTCGGCCACCAGCCTCCTAATAGCTGTGAACTTGACTGAGGTGGTGTCATGCTTAAGGCCATTCACATTGTGGACCGCTAACCTGAGCTCCCGGGGGGCGAGTCCCTAGCCCCGACCCTCTCCCACGCCCTGAGCCCCCACCGCCCTGAGCTTACCCGTAGGAGTCTCCCCAGACGCACCCAACCCCGCTTGATGTCTTGTGCGGTGATTCCCCAAAGGGGGAGAGAGTGGGCGGCTCTTGGTTGGTGAGCCAGGGGCCGAGTGGCCGCCCCCCCCTTGGGGGAAGGGCGGGGGGGGGGGCAGATGGCTGAGGGCTGCTGCTGTTGCTGCTGCATTGCGCTGTGTCTGGTTGGGCAGGGTGGGGCGACCTGGTGCCACAGTCTTGGTTGTTGTCTGGCTGGGGCCTGCTGCAGCTGCTGCATTGCGCTGCACCTGGTTAGGCGAGGCGGGGCGTCTGCCCGGCGCAGCTGTCGTCCCCGGAGCCTTGCCAGCTGGTGCCTGGTTCGATCCCCCTGCTGCTGCTGCTGTTGCTGTTGCTGCATTGCGCTGCACCTGGTTAGGCGAGGCGGGGCGGCTGCCCGGCACAGCTGTCTTCCCTGCAGCCTTGCCGGCTGGTGCCCGATTAGGACCCCCTGCTGCTGCTGCTGCATTGCGCTGCACCTGGTTAGGCGAGGCGGGGCGGCTGCCCGGCACAGCTGTCTTCCCTGCAGCCTTGCCGGCTGGTGCCCGGTCCGGACCCCCTGCTGCTGCTGCTGCTGCCCTGCGCTGCGCCTGATTAGGGGGGGGCGGGGGAGGGTTAGGATCTGCAGGCTGGTTGTCCTCTTCCATTGCTGCGGCAGCCGCTGTCGCACCCTGCTGCTGCTGTTGATGCTGCTGCTGCTGTTGATGGGTGGCGAGGGACCTTGGTAGGAGAAAAGCTGCAGGCTGGTCCGCAGCCGCATACTCACAGGCTGCCTCGATGCTGCACTCATCCATGCTCTTCAGGTCTGGCTTGCTGAGGTTGCTGAGGTGGACAAACAGGGGGTAGGTAATCTGCTTCCCCTTCCAGGTGGTGATGATGGCTGTGCGTGATTTGTTGCACTCAAAGCGCATGCCATGTACAGGGGATCGCACACTGCTCTTATCTACAACTGCCTGCAACTGACGGCGAGCTGGCCACACGACCCGCTGTAGCGGACCCTTCCCCAGGTCTGCTGGGAGTGCGGCCTGCTGGGCAGCAGCCAGAACGCTGAGGGCTGAGGCATGGGAGCCGACACTGACCTTAGCGATAGTCGGGCTAGAGTGCATCACCCGGGCATCAGTGACGCCGACGCTGGTGCACAGAGCCTTGATGGCTACCTCATCAGGGCGGGGGGCAAAGAAGACCACCACCCCCGCATTGCTGCGCTGCTCTGTTGCTAGCTGGATGTTGAAGGCCATTGCTGCCAGCTGCACGCTGCAGCGCTGCTCCACTGAGGCCATCTCTGCCCGCACCTCCCTCGTTTCTCCCTCTAGCTCAATGTGCGCCACACTCAGTTTGGCTACGTCATATTGAACAATCTGCAACTCGCTCTTGACTGTCTCGATAGATTTGTTGATGGCAGTTAGCTGCGGCATGACTGTCTGCTGCAGCGTCTGTGTCAGAGTCTGTGTCAGAGTTCGCGCCAGTACCTCCTGGAGCCGGGCCTCAGTTATTGGTGAGGCCCCTGCCCCAGTTGGCTGCTGCTGCTCCTGCTGTTGCTGCTGCTCCTGCTGCTGCTGCTGCTGCTGCTGCTGCTGTTGCTGCTGTTGGTGCTGCTGCTGTTGCTGGTGCTGCTGCCGCTGGTGCTGCTCCCGCTGCTCGTTGAGAAAACGCTCTGTGAGCTGCTCAGATAGAGCAATGCGAGCTGCCTCCTCCAGAGTGAAGTGGTCGGCACCCCGGGCTGCTGTTGCCGCTGACTGCTCTGTGGGGGGGTGAGACCGAGGCCTGAAAGAGGCGAGGGCAGCGAAGGAGTTGCTGAGGGGGGTAGGTTTGGCCATGTCAGGCGCGGGGCTGAATAGCACAGGTAACTGCTGGAGGCGCCGCAAATGCGGCTTGCGGCTTATGGCTTGCGGCTTGCACGGCTTGCACGGCTTGCGGCTTGCGGCTTGCACTACTGCTTGCGGCTTGCGGCTTGCGGCTGACGAGGTATGGTTTAAGGGCCGGGTTTGCTGCTGCCTCCTAACTTGGAGTAGATGATGTGGTGTGGTGAGACTATTCATGCCATGGCGCTTGTCAGGCTCAGGCCTTGAGGCTGCCAAGAAAGTTGCGGCATGCTGAATTGAAGGTACCAGTTGCTCTGATTATAATTGTATACTGCCTGTCCGCTGTCATCTCTAAATGAATTGCCGGCTTGCTGCACTTCAATGGATCAAACAGCCACCCAGTGTCATATACCAATATGAATAAGTACAGTTGCTGCACTTCATATACTGCCGATGAGCAGCCAGACCAACAAGCTATCAACATGACATACTAGAATTCTGGAGCTTGCTATGCCCAGTCTACTCAATGCTTGCTATGTCTCATGCCTCATGTCATATCAAGTCTACTCTCAAGTCAAGTCAACTTAACTAAAGTCTCGTGCCTTGTCAAGGCTACTCATTCTTAGATGAGCATAGTAGAAAACACATGCTTATTCTTACTATTTATAGTGTTTCCAACAGCGCTATGACTGTTCATGCGACCTGCTAGCGGACAGGGTGGTGCTCCAGGGACTACTGTCTCGCCTAAACATGTTGGACACATCATCGCCTGGTGCGCACAGTTCGCTGACAACCTCACCTCGTCTACACCCATAACGCGCTCTTGCTCCGCGATCCCTGCGACTACCGCCCCTGCCCCTCCCTGTCTTGACGCACCAGGTCTTGACCTGCCCCTGTCTGTGTGCTGGACCCATCAGGCGCCTAAGCCCTACGCCTGATGTCAACCTGCCAGTCTCATTGCAGCCACGAGCACAACAAATATGTCGACTGGGACTGGGGGCACCAATGCTGACCGTCAGCACCTGCACAATGACACCCGGTGTAACCCTGGAGTGTCCTGCTCTAGGGTGTCTACCTCTTCCCCCTTGCCCTTGCCAGCAGTAGGCGGGCACCCAGCTGAGGGCGATGAGCTGGACCCTGACGGCGCCCAGCTGATGAGCAAGCGGCTGGTGCAGCGCATGTGCCGGGCGCAAGGCCTGCCCATCTCCCCAGAGTGCTGCACGCAGCTGTACCTCAACGGTTGCCGCTTCAGGGCGCTGCATGTGAGCAGCAGGGAGGCCCAGGCTAGCCGGCGCAGGGCAAGGGGCGCAGGGGGCAGCCCAGGCCAGGCTGGGCAAGGGGGGCTGGGAGCAGGCACAGCTGGGGTGCTGGCATCAAGATGTGGGCAAGCAGTTGGGGCAGCGCAATGCTGTGCCAGGCTAGCGACCTCCATGCCGCTGGCAGGCTAATTGGCTGCTTGGCTTGTTGGCTGGCTGGCTGTTGTATTGCAAGGCCACATGGCCGACACCACTTAAGACGCCAGCTAACAGCCTGCTTAATGAGGCCGATGCAGCAGGGCGGCTGCAGTGGATGACACCTGGGCTACATGGGTGCACATGGGGGCCCATGGGGGCCCATGGTAGCACATGGGCGCACATGGGAGCACATGGGGGCGCGAGGGGGGTGCTGAGGGCGCCTGGCTGCAGGGCCTGGAGGAGTATGGCAGCGTGAGGGTGCTGCACCTGGAGAACAATTGCCTCACTGAGTGCAGCGCCCTGGTGAGCCCGCTCTCAAGGACCCCACAGCCTGCCTCACTCACCGCTGCTGCTGCTGCTCACCATTGCGTGGTGGGCCCGCTCTCAAGGACCACACGGCCGCTTGGGCAGGGGACCTGGGAGGACGCAAGAGGCAGGGACGAGGGAGGGGCCAGGGATAGGAGAGCAGCCTGATGCACCCCCCTGCCTCCCTCGCTGCTGCCGCTGCCGCTGCCGCTGCTGCTGCCGCTGCTGCTGCCGCTGCTGCTGCTGCTGCCGCTGCTGCTGCTGCTGCTGCTGCTGCTGCCGCTGCTGCTGCTGCTGCTCACAATTGCCTGCAAGCCAGTGGTTTTACCGAGCGCTATATATAACATTTGCGATGGAATGCCATATCTTAGCGGTCACCTTGCTCTATAGAATGGTCGCTTTGCAAACTGCACTGTCGCGCCTTGCGCTCTGAAAAGCGACTTTTAGCCTGAGGTCTTGCACACATTTCTGTGAGTTTTTGATCTGAGCCATGTGTAGAAGAAAGCCCAAGCTATGAAGTATAAACCAGGGCGATGTCAGTTTGAGCTGTAGCCAAGACATTTGGGCAAACGAGAAAGCAACGCTGCTGCATGATCTGCCCTGATCTTCCCTGTCCTGGCTTGTTGCAGGTGCACATGACTGGGCTGCGTGCGCTGTACCTGCAGCAGAATGCCCTGCGCATGGTGCCCTGCCTGACTGCCTGTACCTCCCTGGTCAGCCTGAACCTCAGCGGCAACCCAGTGAGCGGGCTGCAGCCTGGCAGCCTGCCCGCCTCCCTTCTCACCCTACAGGTTGCGGCAACAGGTGAGGGGATGGGGAGGGGGAGGGTGGGAGGGAGAGGGCGGGAGGGTGGGAGGGCGGGAGGGTGGGAGGGCAGGGGGCAGGAGGGCAGGGGGGCGGGAGGGCAGGGGGGTGGGAGGGCAGGAGGGTGGGTGGGTGGGAGGGCAGGGGAGCGGGAAGGCTTGTACCGCTGTCTGCCACGACCCCCTGAATTTGCACCATACAGCACCTGTTCAAGCCCCCCAGCAGCAGCCTTGTTTCCTGCCCCACCATGCCCCTACAGGCATTGGCTCCAGGGAAGACATGGCAGCCTTGGCTCAGGACTGCTCCAACCTTCAGGTGATGTGGCTGCTGTGTGGAGCAGCAACGCACCCAGCCCTGCTGCCAGCAGCCCTTGGCCGCCACAGTAGTGTATTGAGGCTGCCCTTGTGAGCTGCCACCCTTGCTGCTGATGTGAGTGTGGCACCTTCTCGCTACCTGCTGAACCCCATCCCATCATGTCCTTTGCCGTCGGCATGCTGTTGCTGCTGCCGCCCCGTAGGTGCTTGACCTGCAGGCAGCATCTGAGCTGTCTAGTCCTCAAGCCCTGCCTGCTCTGGCCTGCCTGCGCTGCCTGAGAGTGCTCTACCTCCAGCGTACTCCTCTGGCCCAGCTGCCCAACCTCAGGTGGGGTGGCTGGAGGGACCAGGAGGAGCTGCACGAAGGAACGTACACCTGGCATGCCATCCCTGCCAGGCCTGCCAGTGGAGACGGCTCTTCTGTGTGTGACCTGCGTGTGACCTGTGTGTGACCTGTGTGTGACCTGGCAATGCTAGGAAGCTCATGGAAGCAGGGTTCGCCATTGCAATGCATTGAAATGAAAATCACATCCTCAGCAGCATCAACGATAGCAATTCTGACGTGCAACACCACGTTTCTCGTGCATGCGTGTAACCAGTTGTTGCATGCAATGAGTAAGGTAGCCAAAAATGCAAAGATGTGGCACATGGCCCTCTGGTGCGCAGGCGTACCCTGATCAGTGCGCTGCCCGTCCTAGCCTACCTCAGTGACGCCCCAGTGGACGCGGTGGAGAGGGCAGGTAGGCGGTTCGAGCACTAGGAGTACGAGCCTGTGGGTCAGCCAGGTCATCAGTGGGTCAGCCAGGCAGGGGGGAATAGTGTAGGGGCACCACAGGAGGACAGGGATGACACCAAGGGATAACACAGGAGCACTAACACCTGCACGTCGCAGTGACCGCCTGTACGAGGCGGTCATGCGTGCATGTGTAGACGCGCTGAATGCAGTCGCGTGTTGTAGCTATGCCGCGCAGGCGCAGAGGCTTGGGTGGTTGGTGGGGTCGCAGCAGAGCAAGCGGCACGCCTCGCCTGCCGGAATGCGAAGCGCGAGAAGTTAAAACACACCTCCATCGCATTCGCGGCAGAGCGCGCACGTCGGCGTTTGTCGAACCAAGCGTCAGGTGCGAGGTGCGAGGTACCGCACTCAAGCAGCTGGCGTGGCCCCTACTCCCCACCCACCTCCGCCTCTGATTGTCGTCAAGCCCTGTTTGTCGACCCGTGTCGGCACCGTACCTGTGGGTCGCTGCAGATGTGGACGGCCATCCAGTCATCAGCTCCGCTTTCCTGCGCCGCATCACTGCCCAGCCCCCACAGCTCCTGACCACTGAGGCGGTAGACATCGACCCCGACACCTCCCTAGCGCAACACAATCCACACTCAGTTACCCAGCCCTCCACCACCACCACCACCACCACCACCACCACCGCCCCCACCGTAGCTGCCGCAGCAAGGGACCCAGCTGCCAGCTTCTCCCCAGCCCACCCGGCATGTCCTGGGAAGCCTAGCCGCCTCCCTCCCCCTGCAGCCTTACTGGACCGGCTGTTGCCGGTGGTGCCCTTCACGTCCGCTATGGCCTGGGCAGCGCATCAAGCCTCAACCTGGCAGAGCCTGCCGCCTACACAGCCTAGCGGGGGCGAGGAGGCGGGGCGGCGGCGGAGCTATGAGGCACCGCCTGGTTTGAGGAGCCTGTCACCTCCCTGTGAGCCGCAGCTGGCTCAAGGCCCTCCTGATGAGTGCTGGGCCCCTGACCTGCTGAGGGGCAGCCAGGTGCAGCCAGATGCTCAGCCAGTCAGTGGCACACTGGGGTCGAAAGCAGCAGCAGCAGCAGCAGCAACAGCAGCAGTAACAGCAATTGAGACAAGAGCAATTGGGACAGCAGCAGCAGCAGCGGCAACAGCAGCGGCAACAGACCTGGGTGATGGTCTGGGGCTGCAGCGGGGACAGCTGACACTGACTGCTGCCCCCTTGCCTGGGACCCTGCCCTCCAGCCCCTGCTATGTTGCCCCTGCTGCCTCATCCCTCACACCCAGCACCTGCTCCCCTGCGCCTGGAACCTCACCCAACCCTTCCGCTGCTACCTCCCTGCCCTCCCCCTCCCCCCACCTTCCGCCCCTCCTCTCCCCTTCTCTCGACCCCACCGCCCTCGCCGCCTCCCCCCTTCCCCCCTGTGACTGTGCCGTGTGTGCGGAGGACCTTGAGCCAGGCTGCCCTGCCTGCGCCCTGCCCTGTGGCCATGTGTTCCATGCGGCTTGCATCCGCTGCTGGCTGCTGGCCGCACAGCCCGCCTGGACAGCTGCCACCTGCCCCCTGTGCCGGGCCAGGCTGTGGCCCCAGCCAGGCTTGACGGCAGCTGTGGGTCAGCCAGGGAAGGTAGGGGAGGCCTGGGGCCAAGGGGCAGCACAGGGAGGTACAGGGACGGGAGGGGTGCCAGGGGGTCAAGGGGGGGAGGGGAGGGTGCATGGACAAAGCCAGCTGCCTCACTCTTGGGCTGCGTCACACCTGGTGCATGATATCTCACACCACCAGCAGCAGCAGGAGCCGCAGCAACAGCCGGAGCAGGAGCAGGAGCAGAAATCCCAGCAACATCAGGGAAACCGGCAGCGGCAGCAGCAGCAGCAGGAGAGGAGGCCAGATAAGCAGCAGGCTGAAGGTCACTGGACCTGGAGCACCCCACCCTGCCCTGACCCAGTAGGTGTGCAAGCCAGTGGTGCCCCCACCCTCCCCGACCTGCCCATTCTTCTTCAGCTCCCTTAGACTCCCAGCCCCGCCTGGGTGACTGCCGCTGCTCCTGCACGAATGCGCTTGCACGGACCTCGCGCGAACACCAAAACCGTTGCGCGATCGGTGTCCGCATGTGACCTTGCAGGTGAAGGTGCCAGAGCGGCGCAATCCCGGCACCTTCAACGCGCGAGGCGAAGGGCCGGGCAGCGAGGCAGCGGGGCGGCAGGTCGGGGACAGGCGAGCTCCCTTGGAACATATATCCGCGTCAGAGGATCGGAAAATTTGGCCCAGCCCCAGCTTTCACGTACCGGGAGCTGAAGACAAGTATTTTGAAGTCAACGTCATGGGGCACTTGGTGATATCGCCGGCAGTGACAGAGTCAGCAGCGGCGGGCCTTGAGCCGCTGTGTAGCCGGCTTGACTCGCCCAATCAGAGCTTACTGCCAGATGCACCGAGCAGCTGCGCGTGGCAGACTAGCGCAGGCGATGCACATGTGCCTGCGCCCGGGCCCAAGTCCGGCGCCGCAAGTAGTAATCGGGGCGACGTCGAGGCGCACTTCACAGCTGGTTGGATGAGCGAGGCCCGGGCCACAGCTGCCGCGTTGAGGGTGCCCGACGAATCCCTGTTCACAAATGGTCGTTTCCCCGTTGCCACCATGCATTATCTGTGACTCAGCCACCCCTCCAGGTGCAACACCAGGTGCTGTTTGCATTGTGCCCTCTTCCGACGACTTCAAGCAGCGGCACATGGACAACTGTTGTTTCCTGAAGTGTCCTTTGCTTGAGTGTCATGCTGATGAATGGGCGGTGCTATATGCTTCGTGACAAGTAAGATGCGGAACGGTCAAGCCCAAATGTTGGGATGTAGCCTGGTATCCATGCGGGAAATAATGCGGCTGCGCGACGACATTCACACTTGCGCCCAACCCGTCCTGCTCATATGCACCGAGGCGCTGCTGTGCAGGCCGGAGGGAGGCGGGTGACTGCATTGGCGACGGGCGGGGTGGGCCATGCCTGCAAAAACAGGAAAACCAGGAAATAAGCAGGGAAACCAGGAAATCAAACGATGTTAAGCAAGGCGCCTACCTATCACCTGACGTCATCGGTAGGTCGCATTAACGCCCTCGTCCACGCTGGGCGCGGCGCAGCATGCACGCAGGCAAAAAGAAGCAGTGGCATCTCGTTGGACCAATGTGCCCGCACAGCAGCCCTGGCCGCGTGCTTAGCCGCACCGCAGCTTAGCCTAGCGCTCTCTGCGGAGGCAGCGCCGCTTCATTTCCAGTCCACAGTAGCTGGGGTCGTCTCTCTGCCAGCTTGGGCCACAGCGTGGCAGCAGGCCCCCGACCTATCAGACCCCCCGCCGAGCAGCACACAGGAACCTAGGTGGCCAGACAGCGGCCCTCTGGCCCAGCAGCGTGCTGAGCAGCTGGACCCTGCTGCTGCGCCTGCTATGTGGCCAGCCAACCTCAGCAGTGATGTCCGCAGTGAGGGTGGTGCTGGCAGCGGTGGTGGGATGAGCAGAGGCGGCATGGCTCACAGCCTGCATGATGTGGCGGAAGCAGGTGAGGTGAGAAGAGGCGGAAGGAGCGTTGTTCAGGGCCATGGGCAAGTGCCAGCACCTGCTGAGACCACAGCTGGCCGCACACCTAGCACACCATCACCATCATCACATGGCATGGCATTCGCCTGTGGGCGTTGCTGCAGCACACATACTCAAAGATTAATTGTTTCATGTTCAATGCCTTGCTGGAAGCGGCCTCGCCATGCCCGTGCCACACATCCAGCAGATGTGCAGCAAGACAGCAGTCTTCACCCCGGGTGGGCAGTTGCTGAGGGTCTAGGTATTGGCAAGCCAGCTACCTCAGTGAAGCTGTCAGGCATCAGGGGGGCTGAAAGCAGGAGCACATTGCAGCCTCTCCAGACCCTTCCGCTCCTCCCTCCCCTCCCTCCCTCCCCTCCCTCCCTCCCCTCCCTCCCGCCTCTGCCGCCCCTCCTACCCCTCCTGCCCCACCTGCCCCTCCCGCCCCTCCTGACTCTCCCGCCCCCGCCTCTGCTGCCCCTCCTGCCCCTTCTGCCCCTCCTACCTTACCAATCTGCATACTCACCCTCCAGCCTGCGCTCCTCCTCTACTGCCATGGCTGCAGAGCCCAGCTACTTAGCCATGGTGGTGCAGGCAATAGAGTCAGCAGCCGCTGAATCAGGCCCCCTGGGGGTGGCTGCCTTCATTGCCGCCTACGCCGCCGCCACAGTCTTGCTCATCCCCGGCTCCCTCCTCACCTTGGCTGCCGGGGCCCTCTATGGTGCGAGTGCCGTCTCTGCTGCTGCTGCCGCTGCTGCAGTTGCCGCCACCACTCCTACCACTGCCACTGGTGCCGCTGCTGTGGCTCCTGTTACTCCGCTGCCACCAGGGCTTGCCTGCCCGCCTGCCTGCCTTGGCTGCTGTGGGTGCTGCTGCTGGCTGCCTGGGCTGTAGGACCGCTACAGGGCACAGCAGTTGTGTCGGTTGCCTCTACCAGTGGAGCGGTGCTGGCCTTCCTCGTAGCTAGATACCTGGCAAGGCCTTGGGCTGAAGCCAGGCTGGCAGGTGGGTGCCCTGCTAATCCTGCAGTCCCCTGCCCCTCCCCATCCCCTGCCCTCCCCCTCTCCTGCCCCTGCCATGCCCCTGTCTTCCCTCGCTGATCCCTTGGCTCTGTCGCCTTCCCAACCCTGGGCTCTTCTTCCCTACCTCTGCTTCACCGCCTCCACTCGGGCTTCCCTCCCCTCCATTCCATGCCTTGCCCCGGCCCTTGTCTTCCATTCCTGCCTTGCGTTGCTTGCTCTGACTCGCTTTGGGGCTCCCTTACTCGCTGGTGCTGTCATTGCCACTGCTGCCACAAAATGTGATGTCACATGCAGGTTACCCTAAGGCCCAGGCAGTAGTGGCAGGGGTGTCACGGGAGGGTGGGCGGCTGGTGCTGCTGCTGCGGCTGTCCCCTCTGATCCCCTTTACCCTGCTGAACTACGCCCTAGGTACAGCCTAGCTGGCACACTACTTCTCCTTGACTCCGCCAGCTTCCACCTGCTTCCGCCAGCTTCTATCAATTTTGTTTCAGCTGCCTCACAACCCTACTTTCACTGCTGCTGCTGTGCGTCAAGAGGCGCCTAAGCGGGATCGTGAGGCAGATCTGCGAGGGGTGGGAGGAATTGAGGGAGTGTGATGCCCGGCAGGATGCAGCCCTGTGGGGTCTGTCACCAAGCACCACACCAGCAGCAGCCGGTCCCACACCCCTGAGCTGCCCACAACCCTTGACCAGGGAGGCTGCATAGGGACACTCCACACCAGCCATGCAGGTCCAAACCCAGCCCATACACTTGATTAGAACACCTGGTCGGTAGGCTCATGGTCAGAACACATGGTCAGAACACATGGTCAGTAGGCTCATGGTCAGAACACATGGTCAGAACACATGGTCGGTAGGCCCATAAGCACATGTTAACATGCAGCATTGCTTTCTTACCTTCCTGTATGCTTTGTTCCTTGCCTGCTTGCCTACTCCTGTGCCTGGCTGCCTGGCCACAGGCCTCACCCAGGTCAGCCTGGCTCAGTACACCTGGGCGTCATGGCTGGGCATGCTGCCCGGCACCTTTGCGTACGTGTACTTGGGAGGGGCGGGGAAGGCGGCCATCGATGCCGCTGGCAATGGAGAGGTGCAGCTCGCACAGCTGGTCATCTGGGGTAAGCAATGAGTCATCACCACCATCACCATCATCGTCACCATCATCACCATCACCATCAGCACCATCTTGGACATGTCATCCACCTGTCGGCATTGCTGCAACACACATAGTTGTGGACTAAATGTGGACCCAGCTTAGTGTTGCTGGGCCACTGCCTTGAGCTAGGATTCCCCACCCTGCTGTATGTCCGTTCAATTCCCATTGATTCCGAGACTCCAACAAATGGGCAAAGCATTGCCTACCATTTCATCACTGTTGGCAAGCAGTGTGTGATGGCAAGGGCGAGCAGTCCAACCTGTGGTTGGCAGCAGAGACCCTGGCCTTGTGACCTTACTGCTGCTGTCAACTCACACGGCCCAGACATCAGCCCTGAAAGGGCTGCACAGCAGTGCATTCTCAGGCCAGGGCTTGGCAAGCAAGGGCACATGCTTGGTTGCAGGGTTAGGAGCTGTCGCTACGTTGGGTGCGGCGAAGCTCATCAGCTCTGCAGCGGCAGACGCCATCGAGGCTGCAAAGGGCGAGCATGGCGATGTTTGAGTAAGGTGGACAAGAATAGAAGCGGTCGAGTGCATCTAGGCAGCTAAGGCTGAGCGTCATCACTTCGGCTTGGCACAAACAAGAGGACCAAGAAACAGTCACGAATGTTGAACGATGTGCGAGGTTTGAATGTTTTCCTTAGAGCCATGTGCCACGCAGTCGTCGGACATTTTCCCCCGGGTCATCGAAACCTGTCGATTATTGAAAAATCGATGGGGTCATCGAAATAGGATCGATTGCGGTCGAAGGCGGTCGAAGCTGATCGAAATCTGTAGTGCGACCGATGGGTGGCCGCCAGAGACTCCCCCCGAGTCATCGAAACCTGTCGATCGTCGCAAAATCGATGGGGTCATAGGATCGAAGGCGGTTTACAGCTGACATTATATCCAATGTGCCTCTAACATTCATTGACGCAACAAGGCACTGGCCCCTACAACTTGATGTCACATGCTACACTGTTCCTGTTGGTAACTGTTAGCCTGACAATGGGAAAGCCACGGCTGAACAATACACCGTCAAATCTGCAGAATGCTAACCATGTCCATGTCATGTTCAAGCCATGCTGCCCTGCCACCATGACCATGCTGCCCTGCCACCATGACCATGCTGCCCTGCCACCATGACCATGCTGCCCTGCCCAAGCCATAACCCTAGCTGACAAAGACTCCCTCCTTGTAGCCCTCCTTGTGGATGGTGGCCAGGCTGCGGCTGTCTGCCTCTGACCTATCCCACTTGCCCTTGCACAAGTGAAAGTGTTGCCCATCCTTTTTAGACCAATCTGGCAGTATAAAAACCCTGCGCTTGATGAATGCTAACTGGACTACCTCATAGCTGTTGCCTTGTTGCGCCCACCGTAGGCGGGTGTTGCCATGCTTGCTCAAGACATGAGCTGCCTGCTCCCTAGGTGGGAGCTCCTGGTAGCACCTCACCATGGCCAGTTTCATGTCTCCTGCTGTGAAGAGCAGGCGTAGCTGAGCAAATGACTCTGGCTCTGTGTTCAGCGCCACGTTGTCGAACCAGGGACGGTTGTAGAAGCATGGAGTTGCACGGATTGTCTGAGCCACAGAGCAGTCTGGCTCCCAATCTACCTACATGACATGCAACATAGCAATCCACATAGTAATGTAAGCGCACTGAGCATGAGGGTGAGCATGAGTATGAACATGAGGCTGCTCCATGTCTGCACTTAGCTTACCGACGCGGCTAGCACGGCAGTGTTGGCCACGTTGATGAAGACTGGCATAACCATGTGCAATGTAGCACATGCCTCCTGCAGCACGGTGCTGAGCTGACGCAGCTCAGGCTGCTTAGACAGCAGATGGCAGCCTGCGCTGCTGGCAAGCTCCACGTCAATGCGTTGGCTGTGCTGAACAACAGTGTGCTCGCCTCTTGATGTGGCAATGGAGTGGGCTGTTTCATATTGAGGCATGCCCAATGTGTCTGCGTCATGGGCGTGAGCCATCTGCAAGCAAACATTTGTGCACGTAACATAGCCTCAGCCTAGTTTGAGCTCACTGCCATGAAGTGCGGAGCTCTGCCCCCCCCACTCTCTCCCCTGCCACCAATTCTCTCACATCTCCTTACCATGAGAAGACGAGCTCTGCTGACCATGGCCTCTGTGTTGTTCCGATGCCGCTTATTGGTGAGGCGGTACCATAGCTTGACATTGCGGTGGCTAGCCTCAAAGAACTGGGCATGGACATCCATCATGCCACCCATGTCACGGATGGTATCCACAACATGGCCCAACATGTGGTACTTTATGGTATCACCCTCACTGTCCTGTAGGAGGTAGAGGCCCAAGAGTTGTATTAACGCAAGAGTTGTATGAAGCAAGGTGCGTGCACACCATACTTACCATATGTGTTGCAAAGACGCTCCTGAAACTGTTGTGAAAGTGAAGAATAGCCATGTCGATGGCTTCACCCAACACCACTTAACATGTCGATGGCTTCACCCAACACCACTTAACCCAACATGTACCGTACCAAGCGCAGCCATGCCGACGCAGATGGCAAGTCGCCAGGCACCAAGCGCGTGGTTGGTGGCTCCAGCGCTCGTCAGACTGCCAAGCAACTGGAGTCTGCCAAGCAACTGGAAGCGGATGAACAGCGTGACAGGGAGGCTAGGCACACCGTCGACAACGGCAAAGAGCCCAGCACCAGTAGCAGCAAAGACAATGGCAGCAGCAGCGGCAGTAGCAGCGACAGCAGCACCAGCGATAGCGAAGAGGTCGGGAAGGGCAGCGCTCAGCCTGCAGCGAAGGGCCTCACCGCCAACCAGTGCAAGCTTATGGTCGGCGCCTTCATCAGCACCTGGACTCTTCCGCGCTTGGTACTTGTTGCCCACGTGGTATGTCTAACGCAGGCCGGTTTGTTGGGCAGGTGGCGTGCTGAAGCATACTTTTCCATACTCTGTCCCAGGCTGCAGTCCATTCTGGGGTCGTGCCCACTAGTGGAGTGGGCCCCTCTGTTCATAGTGGCGGGCAGGAACAGCTGACAGTCTCGGTGTACTACGACACACACTATCCCCTTGTGAAGGGCAGTGCTCAACAGTCAGTGCTCAAAAGCTGGCACCCACTTGGAAACACTTGTAACTTGTAGCAAGCTAACAATTCTTGATCTTGGCTTTGGTGCAGAAGCGCATGGGGAGGGTAATCACTGGCATTCGGATGCCAGGCATTGTCAAGGCTGATGTGGACCACCGCTTCTTGCTCTCGAACAGCATGGCATGCAAGCTGTGTGAGCAGGATAAGGAACTCAGCAAGATTATGACGGAGGTTGGTGACCATGACCGCACTGTGTGGCGGCGATTCTGGGAAATGGAGGCAACCACGATTGGAGGAGTAGTGAGAAAGTGTGGGGAGCGGCTGTTCAGGCATGTGGAGACATCGCAGGGCACAAAGGAGGTGACAAAGCAGGTGAACAATTAGTCACCTATTCTTACATGCATACCTCTGAAGTGTTTATGCCCTTCATTCATGCCATCATGCCTTTGTCCATGAATTCAGTTCGTCACGTACTGCAAGGTGAAGGGCATCACAGTGCCCAAAGATCCAAAAGGCGACTATGCCTTCAAGCAGTTCGTGAGGAAGGAGTTCGAGGCTGCAAGCAAGTCCCTTGGGGCACCATCCCTACGCACAGCAGATGGAAACCCAGTGGGCAGCTTGGCCTTCTTGGTTGCGTGCGCAGCAGGATTTGACAAGGACTCAGTGATGGACCACCAACTGAAGGAGGGCTTTGGAGGCAAGCCAGTGATGCCATTGCTCCTGGTGGATCACATGGCCTTCACTAACTTCAAGGTACCCTTGCATGTACATGTGCATGCTGCCCAACATGTGCATGCCTGTAGCTTGACGCCTACATTTGCTCCTAATGCGTGCAGCTATACTTCCGCTTTACGGACCTCTACAGGCAGGTCACCAATGAGAAGGAGCCCTTCAAAGAGCTGATGGCCTCTAACCACACTGCATTGATGTTGCAGTTCCGTGAGGTGCTAATAAAAGATTGCAAGGCGTTCGGTTGGGAGAACATTGCCAATGTGCGCGTGTGCGGCATGCAAGGTTAGTGGCTGCTAGCACCTTGAGATTAAGGGTGCGGACTGACTGATGCCATAGTGCTTTCCATCATTTTATCTGCAGGAGCTACCATGGCGCGCAACGGCTAAGCGTGGGAGTGGGGAGGGGAGGGATGACCAGGTCAGTGACCCACATTAGCATTAGTAAGAGCGTGAGATACACTACCCACTAGTATTAGCATGAGATTAGCATGAGAGTATTAGCAATAGTATTAGCATGAGATACACTACCCACCCCCACACCATTGATGAAGAAGTGTTGCAATACCATGGCTGTAGTGCATTTGATGGGTGCTAGACTTGCGACATGGCTGACCGACGGCATGGCATGTTTGCCTCTTGCAGGTCACCTCCTTGTTCTTGTCTGGGTTCCAACCCAACCCGTTCAGCATTGGCACAGATGAAGCCCAGCCAACAGCGGAATATAACTGAGCCCACAGGGCGCACCTGATAAGTACGAGGGCACTAGTGCTACTTTGCGTGGCATGCCTAGCATAATTTGTGTCCTACCATGCACAGTGTCATGGCAGCAAGCCTAGTGCTCAGTATGCAGGCTTGGTGCTTTGGTGGTAGGCCTTGTACTTTGGTAGAAGGTCTTTGGTAGGTCTTGTGCTCTGGCCGTGAGCCAGTGTAACATCGATGAGTTTCCTGCATCGATCCCTCATCGAATCGATGGGTGGAGCCGACCCGAAACTGCCTCAAACATGCCTCGAACATGACTCGAACATGCCTCGAACATGCCTAAAACATGCCTCGATCATGCCTCGAAACCACAAAAATCGATACCCCCATCGAATCGACAGCTTACCCCATCGACACACTGGGCCGATATCAGTCGGCGTCGGTCCCCCTATTCGGTCCGCAATCGAGGCGGGATCGATGGGGGGGAAAATGTCCGACGCATGCCTCTTAACGACATGAAATGTTAACGAGGACAGTGTCGGGCAACATGACATACACATGAAAGCATTGCTAAGCATCCTAACGAACGACGCAGCACGCCACGGTGTACCTCAGCTCAAGAATTGTCACCAGAGTTGGGTTGCATCTATGAAGCCCAACATTCGCTTCTTACTATGTCTTTAGCCACGAAGCATTCAGCACGAAGCTAGGGACTCTCATGGTCCCAAGTGGTGCGAAGTGCGCTCTCACCATGCACCCGCTCTTCAAATCTCACTGCACCGTGCCCACTATCACACTTGTTGCGTACACAACGCTCACAACAAACACTTGAATCATAGAAACCCTCAATTGCGTCGCAATAGCACCACCCACGAGCAAAAGTAAACAAAGCAAAGTCGAGCATCATCACGAGGCTAACCATGTAAACCTGGCGGACAAGACACATTTCTCAAACAAGGTGACATTGTGTGTGGGCCTATCAGTAATCATGCTGGATGCGCATGTGTGAATATGCAGAGCAGGGACACTCAAACTTGGGTTCTACCGCCTTAGATGCTACTATAAATTTGCTGAAACAAGCAATGGATCTTGAACGCTGGCGCCTAGGGCCTGTTCCTCAGGGCCCGCCACCTCTTTGGAGGGGTGAGAAATGGGTGGTCCATATGACCCCTCAAACAATGCAAGGCTCCCTTGCCAGCCTCACCATTACACCTCACGCTTGGCCTGCTGCACGTTGTAGTGGAGCCTCACGCTGGCGCCACTGCCAAGACAGAGCCATGACGTGTCAAAGCCATTGGTGCTGGGGGCCCGTCCAAGCTGGCACGCCGCCCCTTCCCAGATTTGTTCGCTTCGCGTGCCTCTCGCGCCGCGGCCGCCGCCTCCTCTTTCGCAGTTACGGCGGCGGCGATAGCAATTTGAGGATCATCAGTCCCGGCTTTAGCGATCAATGCACCTGGGTACAGACAGGGTTAGGGGATGGACCACGCACTAGTGTCTCTCATGCAAGCAAGGGTGTGTGCCATGTGATGAATGGAAGCAGAGGTTTGTGAAGTGATCGACTTGCCTGTGACTAGCGCCTCCACGTCCATCTCTGGTGGCAGGTGGGATAGCAGCTCAGCAATGCGCCTGCTCTCTGCCACCATGCCCGTGGTGTCTGTAACCAGTGTGACCACACAATAGTCCATGTGCCAATGCAGTGCCAGTGCAAGGATATGAGATGCATCACTCACTGCTAGCCTCATGCGAAAGCATTCTTCACAGTCTCACTGCAATCACTCACATGGTTGAAGGATGAGGAGCAGGAACGCCACACAGACCAAGCAGCACACAACAAAGGTGATGATGTGGAGAACCACGGCTTGTTGGTACACCCCCTGAACCTGTGGCATCCCAGGGTGGTCACACCAAGACAAGTTGGACATCATGTGAAGTAGGCCACACAATAACACATGCACATTTTTCTTGCCTCTTGAGCAAGCACCTCCATCACGCCTTATGCGTCATGAAATGATGAGCAAGCCACCGTTTCATGAGCTCGTGGAGACTACTAGCTTGCACTCAGCCTTGACAACACCCTTTCAGGTCTCACGAGGACGTGGGGCATGCTGAGGCTACACGAGTGCTGCCCTTTGGCAACTTACGTATGAGTTGTACCGGTCATTCAGCATGGTCAGCCCTCCTGTGACGTCCGAGTTGCCGCACTGCAGTGAGGTGACGATGCAACAATGACACGGTAAGCTGGGACGGGTGTGATCACGCAGGAGTGGCCAGTGGATAGCAAGACTTGCAAGAGCCCTCGCATGCAACACCATGCACGCAGGTATTGCACGAGTGGCAGTGGGTGCAGTGACAACCCTCACACACCGTGAAGATGAAGCGAAAGGCCTCGTTGTCCAGGTCCAATGCGTCATCTTCTTGGACAAGCAGGGACTCCGCAGCATACAACAGCTGCTTCATAGCCTGGTCCAGCCCGTTGTCCACATACTGCGCAACGAGGATGCCAAACACTATACAAATACATCCCCTAACAGTGTTTAAACAGGCATACAATGATGGAACACCACCCCATATCAGTGTTGGGCATCCTCAGCATGTGATAAGGGATGATGAGAGCACAATAAGACAGCCGTTGGAGAGCTGCGGCTGCCACCATGGGACGGCGGCAGGGCTGTTTAGAGCTTGCAACGAGGCACCCACGCTGAAGAAGGCGTCGGAGTCGCTCAAGCAGTCGTTGGGGTTCAAGGCAATACACCCCTGTGGATCAGCAATGGTAGGACCTGACTGCAAAGGTTATTTTTTGCATCGAGTATGCGACAGCGTTGCAAGCCAGGGCATGCATGAACATGACATACAGCTGTTGCTAGAGTACAGCCAACAGCGGCTCATACATGTTGTATTGCAATGGTAGCGGCTAGCATGCCAAAGGCAGTGAGGCAAGACGTCACCTTGAGATTGTAGAGGATGTCAGCGCCTTGGGAAAACATGACACCCTGTGTGGCCAGCTGGAAATGGGGTGTGTTGTCTCCTGCCACCAGGGGTGATTCACGGCCATACCTACACGCCATCACATGAGCCGACTTGCACAACAGCACCGTATGTGTATATGTTTCTCACATTCCATGACTCTGCACAATTCGCTCGAGGAGGATCATGTCATAGCTGGAATTGAGCGTCATGCCACTCACAACATGGCACTGTACTCCTTCTTCAGCGCCTCCAACTCCAACCGCAAGATCGACCTGTAGGCTTCTTTGTCAATGGGCCTGGTACCATTGACTGGGTATGTTGGCACCTGCATATGAGAACAATTAATGAAACCATTATTGGCAGATGGTATTGTTTTCGTTGCTTGTGATGCATGACAAGCAGGTGGTCATGGGAACCCACCACAACAACGCCATCCACATCCATGTTCAGGAAATAGCTGGAGACTAATCGTTGGGAGAGGAACATGACACTCTTGGCACGGAACTTCACAAATTGCGCGATCTGCAAGGGGAAGGTAGGCACCCCACATCAGAGACAATGCGACTGTAGGAAGTATACACGACAAAGGGCGACACGATATGCCAAACAAGGATAACAAGCCATGTGGTCTCTTACATCACTTTAAGGGGCAGCAACAACCTACGTTGCTTGTAGCGATGGGGGATGTCACAGATGCCAGCTGGACAAAGCCAAGAGAGTTGATGACGACCTGCATACATATGTCACAGTGACTCAGCGCATGGAAAGACCAGCTACAAGGTTTGGCCACAACAGCTATTGTGGGCGCTCTGCACACGCTGACTTGAGAGAGCAACTCACCACGAACAGAGCCCAAAAGATGAAGGGCCACCTGTAATGCAGAAATGCCAACAGCAATGATATAAGTATGTATAGCCCACACTAGCTACAATTGCAAGGAATCAAGGCTCTGTGAAGACATGAGCTCTATGGAGACACGACCCACACTAGCCAGAGGACAGCCTTGGAGGACTGGTGCAGGCGACGCTTGGTGAGGCTGGCTGCCGCCGCGCTGATGGTGTTCCCTTGGGCATCAGTTGCGTCTGCCGGCTTCCAAAACATCAATGCCCGCACCACCCGCTTGCCAAGGCTGGGACGGTTGGCTTTAGCTGCAAGGTTGCAAAACAGTACAGCACGCACAAACCATGTGCCTGAGCGACCTTTGACAACGTTTGCACCTAGCATCCTTGTCTGCCGCTTTGCGCATTGCGTGTCATTGTCATCGTCATCACCAAATACCATACTAGCAACCAAGTGCTTTATGGTGCATGTTTCTCTGTGTGTGCATTGGGACGGTCTCACCTGCAGCGAGGGCTTGTAGAGCAGTCATGTTGAGCTTGGCCCCGACGATTGCGCCACCCCCTCCACCCCGGCCCCCGTTGCTCGGTCCCCTCAACGCATCCTCCTCATCGTCACGGTTGTTGCCAGGAAAACCGCTGCCATCTCCCGTGGCTGCATCATCCCCCTCAGCGGCTGTCTGCATGGGTTCAGATGTGGCAACTACCATTTCAATGCCATCCCATGCTGATAAGAGCACACAACACCAGATCAGTCTACGCAATCACCAACCACATCTGTGGTAGGTGTTGAGCCACCCACCTCGTCCATGTCTTCAGCATTGCCTTCCCCCAACTCGACAGATTTTGTTGCAAGGGCTTTGACCAAACCTGCGTTGCAATGAGTTGCCATGATGCTTTGACCTCCATGTAGCCTTCCAGGATGTTGTGGAGCATGTTTGAAAAACACGAGGTTGTGGAAAACCTTCAAGCGCACCCGCTTTGGTTCAATGCATCTTACTTGGGCACATGTGTCCTTGCAACTTCTAGTTGCAGTGCCCACACAACCCACTGTCCCCACTGCCACCGCTCCATTGTCTACTGTGAGCAGTCACCTTGTGGCATGAGCATGAACACGGTGTACACCGCGTATCGCCGATACACAGCCCGACTGGTGGCAAACCACATGACTGCGATGGCGATGACACTGACCACCCCACCCTCCACTGCCAACACAATGAGCTGGACGTTGTTGACCTGCGCGAGTCATAGTGGGCGCGGAACAGTGTTACGAATCCATGACATCAGCAATAGAAGCAAACCAGAGGATAAAGGAGACATTGTCATGGACAAGAGCGACAGTTTCCAGTCAGGAGCAGGAACAGGAACAGGAGCAGACCAAAGCACCAACTACACATCTCGTGGAGGAGAGCAATGGTCACACTGTGGGACGAAATCTGTAATCTTACCGTCTTGCTGTCCCCAATTGCTTTCTGCATCAGTCCGTCAAGCGTTTTCATGTAAGCAGGCACCAACACCTTGGGCCCATTCCAGACCTGTGCACAGGACACAGGAGGTCACAACACACACATTGGCATGGCTTGCAGCTAGCAAGCGACTTTGCATAACTGCATTGCGGCAGACAAAGCACACTTGCAATGGTACACATGGGCACTGACCATGGAGAGCCTGTTGGGGTCACGATTGAAGGCGCCACCAATTGTGTCGTTCCGACCATACAATGTCACACTGTTCTGGAGGATGTCTCGGGCTTGCTTGATGTATCTGTATGGCACATTAGCATGCACATGCATGGATGGTTGCGGGCACAACCACAAGATGGGGCCGACCCCGAAGCTTCAGCCATGCAGTGTCTACATGAGTTGGGAAGAAATGCAGGCTCTTGCAAGTACTGAAGGGCCATCTCTCTTCTGGCTCCTCTGAAAGGGGCAGCCCCATGCAGTGTGTGATGGGCAAAAGAGGTGTTCTTATCAAGGCCTGGGTCAACTCACGTGTTGCCACCGTCCCAAAGGCCAGTCATCTGCAGTCATGCACACCACACAGCACCACACCATCACGAAGCTCTCTTTAGCCAGCTTGTGAGCTGGCAAGCGAGCACCTCGACCAGCGATGTTGACATGGGCACGACAAGTCCTACGCCTTCGCAACTGTTTGCTTGGCGAAGGCACATCAGCGAAAGCAGCGCTGCTTCTCACCTCGCTCTGCAAGACGATGTCGGGTCCTGATTGAAAGAAGCCATAGAATTTGTTGACTGGCTCCTCCCTGTACTCATGCAAAAACACATCAGCAAACTCAGCACAGACCCTTGAGAGCAGCAGCAAGCTTGCAAGACACAACAGTATGCTCAGCACAGATGCAGGCCATGAGGTATGGTCTACAGCCCACCAGAGGCTGCGGATGTCAAAGGCTGGTGTTAAGCGGCGCGGTGTGTTGAAGCCCCTGTGGAGCAGCGAGAAAAGAAGGCGTTACTGCAGCACATGCTCACAGCGCAACTGCATGGTCAGAATGCCATGGGGTGCCATTGCGGGAAGGACATCACCACCACCTGTACACGCCTCGATGCAACTCATCCAGCTTTGCAATCTGAGCCTCCATGAAGTCGACTTGATAGGTTCTGTCCTCATTACCACCCTTTCCCAAGTAGCGAATGTCCAAGAGGCCAGCTCCAGCAAACAATGTGCCCAGCGAGCTGTGCACAAAGCACCACAGACAGACAACAAAACCACACCTCAAATTGTGGGCAGATTGAGAGTCGACATCAGAATGGACAGTCGCTTCACCCATGTCTGGACATACGACTAGCCATGAGCAATGTCACCAATGGGAGGCTGTCGCCAATCCTTTAAAAGTGACACATGAGTGAGGGCTGTGGTGGGCAGTTTGCACGACCTCATCACTCACCTAACGCTGATGGCCACCTGCAGCACATGGTGGATGGCAAACCCCACACTCTGCAGGTCTAGCACCTGGTCGCTCTGGGACTTGGCCAGCTGGAGGAAGGTGACGAACATGGCCAGCTGCATGGCAACATGGGCATATGCGGCACATGCGGCAATGCATATGAAGCACATCGATTGGGAGGGCAAGTGCATGTACATGTCAGTGTTGGCGTGAGTGGCTTGATTGGGCTCTGAAGTGCTATGAAGCTGGAAGGGTCCTAACAGCCTTCCACTTACATCTACGCCCACCAACATCACGGCTATGACCAAGGCTGTCACTCTCAAGCGCGTGACAGTCAGCATGGCCTGCAAACAGCACCAGCAGAATATGGACGGTGCTGCCAACGCATGCATTAAAGTAAGGCTTAGCAGGAGTGAGACTGTCAAAGGACATGATGCCCAGCCGAGCAAGACTCATGCCTAGCAGGAGCAAGACCGTCACGAGGAGGACCCCTAGCGACCCTCACCTGCGGCCCTGCCAACGTCTTGATGAGCCGCTTCAAGCGCTTGCCCCGCTTGAAATCATTAACGGTGCTGCTGGCCTCATCCACATCAACTGCAGGCATCACAGGAGGGGGTGGACATTGCGTCTGTCAGGCCAGTGTGGGTCAGCAGCGTGGAGACTTAAGCCACTGCCAGCAGCAAGACATTCATGTGTCTGACCTACCCAAAACCAAAGCTGACCAAAAACCAGCCACAAGCAGAGTGAAGGACACCTAGCGCTTATCACCTGCCTTATCCTACCATAACCATACCACACTTACACCATAGCTATGAGCTTACCTGCCTCTGACCCCTCCTCTGCATCCTCCTGTGCGGCCCCATTGTGGTTCCCCTCGCCACCTCCATCACTGCTGCCCTCGCTCTCCTCCTCACTGGTCACGCTGCTGGCATGATCACTGTGCTTGGCGGCACCTGGCCAGGCATTGCAAAGCATGGGTGAGGCAGACATGGCACACTCACAGCCAAGTTCAAGCATCCATGGCTAGCATGTGAGCAACAGCAGCCAGCACCATCATTGTGATGTCACATCTATCCATCTATATGATCACCTACTTTGCCAGTAATGTAGTGATCAAGCACTGGACAAGACAGTAACATTGATGGCAGGTAGCAGGGACAGACATCCCTCCCTGACGACACGCAATCAATGCCTTGACTGTGCTTAGCGTGCACCAGGCAACCCACCCATCTTAGACTGGGAGACCATCCAGGAGTTCATGCGGGCATCTGGGCCACCTGGGCCCTCCTGCTCGCTGTCCCCATCACTGGCCGGTGGGGCTGGTTGAGGGAGCACCTCCTACAGGCAGAGCGCACGGTGCAAGAGGGAAGCACAGGGAAGCTGGGCCAGGCTCAGGGAAGGACACGGGCAGTGCGTTGTACCCAAGCCATGGTAAACCAAATAACCAATGACGCAGCCATCCTCAGCATCTCAGCATCCACACAAAGGCAACTTAAGGACTCCATGTCTGTGGTCCTGCCAACTTCCTAACTTCGACTGTGGATATGTACACGTCCATTGGCAGACGGGCCCTCCATCCAGCACCCCTGACATGGTGCTTGGCAATGATGCCGCCCGCGAGCTGCTCACCTTTGAGGGTGACCTGACCTTGCGGGATGGCTGCTTAAAGGGAGGAGGCACCAGGCCATGGTGCATGCCTGGAGGCATGTCAGACTCGTCCAGCTCCTCTACAGGCAGCTGCTGGCCCTCAGGCGCCAAGCCTGACCGGGCATGCAGCGGGCCTTTAGAGCCCTGCAGGGTGTGGTGGCAGCAGAAGAGTGGCAGTCCACACCCAGATGCCCCCCCTCTGCCCAGCTGGTCTACATTTGCCAGCACAAGTCATCATGCTCCACTGGCCTGATTCCCACCCCTTCACGCCCTTCACTCTGTGGTGTGCTGACCCATTCCTCCCACTTGATGCTTGGTGGACGCTGGGTTCATTTACATTCATCACACCCCACACACATACCCTTAGCAAGTCACGGTTTGAGAAAGCAGGCACGGCATGCTGACCACGTGACCTCACCTTCAACTCCAGCACCTGGCTCTCATTGATGGCCGCCAGGGGCTTCATGGAGGTATTGAGATCTGAGCTGTCCATTGACTTGAAGGCCAGCAGGTGCGACGCCACTGCCGGCCCAGACTTGGATGACTGCGATGGTGTCAGCAGGCAGCAGTACACTTGTACAGCTAGAACTACTGTGGCAGGGAGGCAAAGGCAAAGGAGGCAAAAGCCGCTCCTCACTCACCATCATAATGGACCAACGGCACAACCATGTGGCACCATGCCAGGCAGCAGCTGCTCACCTGGGATCCCGACGCACTACCGCTGCTGTTCTGCCCCTGGTCTTGCAAGCTCGTACTGCTGCCTGTCCCTGCCACTTCAGGGTCCACAGCACTGAGACATGCAGTGCTTGGAGCATCCATGCTCCCCCGTCCAACTGCCGCCTGCTGCCTGTGCTGCTGCTGCATCAGGGTCGCTGCCATACTCATGGAGGCGGGCGGGCCCCTGCCTGACCCTGGCTGCCCGTCAGGCACGTAACGGCCAGAGGGAGCAGATTTCACGCCTGCCACTGGCAAGCTCTGAGGCATGCCGCTGTTCAGGAAGCTGGCCACTCGAGGTGGAGGCGCACGGACACTGTTGTCAGAGTCAGACACGTCCCCTCCCCCTCCTGCTGCCAGCAAACGCTGGCGCAGCCCAGCAGGCAGGTGGCTGTGTGGTGCGATGTCAACTGGGCCGGTGGCATCACAGGCGGCGGTGCTGCGGCGGCGGGCGGACTTGTTCGTGGCCAGGTGGGACAGAGAAGGGGTGGGTGACCCCCACAGCCAGGTGCGGAAGTCTTCGCGCCCACACCTGGTCAGGTTGCAGTGGCAGCATTCAATCAAGGCAGCATGCAGCTGTAAAGATACGCGAACAAGCACGAGAGATGGGCAGGGGCGGCTGCAAGGCGTTGGGTAAGAAACAGTGATCCTGGGTTCAGTAAGACCTCGTGCAACCGCCTGTAGGCCTGTAGGTTCTTAGGGGGTGCAGGTGCTGTGGAGTGGGGTGGGGTAGGCTGGTGGGGCGGCAGCAGCAGAATCGGCAGCAGCAGAAGCAGTAGACCTAACAAGCACAGGACAAGGCTAAGCTGAATGGGTCCAGAGTTGTCTGACAATAACAACCCAAAACCTTGCACGTTGAGGTTGGCTAGGCTGGCTCAGGCAGGGCTGACGAGGCTGGGTTGCTGCTGAGGGTACCCTTGCTGCCTACTTTGGCTGCGATGCGTGGATGAGCAGGTACAGGGAGCAGCTGGAGCCTGCGTCCTGCTTTACTACTGCCTGCAATTCCAGCTCCAGCTCCGCACAGTCGGTGCCGTGCACCATCTGCACACCGCCAAGCACAGCAACTTAGCAACAGACGCCTGCAGACCTGCAGTGATATTGTTATGTGAATGCCATATATTGGCAATAGGGCGATGGCAAACCAGGCACATAGCACCACCTGGCCCTCTTTCCAGGTGCCGTGACCGTACCTCCTTATCCCAGTAGCATGACCCTGAGCCAGTGGTCACCAAGCAAGCTGTGGACTGACTTCTTGCCTCAGCCTGACCCCTTGCCATGGCCTGACCTTCACCTTGACCTGGCCTTCGCCTTAACCTGACCCTCGCCATAAGCCTGCCTCCGTTTGCTCAAAACCAGCAGCACAGCGCCCAGGCACATGGCACCCCTGGGGCTGATCTCAAGGGCTAGTGGTCACTACCTTGACGTCATGCACTGGGCCAATCGTCTCACACCCATCAGGCAGGGTGTACACCGTGGTCTTCCCTTGTGCTCAGACAAAGCAGCAGAGCACCCAGCCATGCATGCCAGAGTGTCTGGTGACCAACACCTTGATGTAGTGAACTGGGCCAGTGGTCTTGCGCCTGTTGAAGGCCCCCTTGGCGATGCCGCCTCGCCCTTGACGAGGAGGTGCCCCGAGCTTGCCTGGCATCCGGCCCAGCGCCCCCTGCAAGCGCAGCCACGGCCAGCACCACCAAGTGAGCCCGCCTGCCTGTGACACAACGATTCCTACCACGACGCTACCACTCGGCAATGGTGCACCAGACAGCCCCACTACCCAAATGTCATGCCTAACATTGTGAGGCCATGGCCACTGTGCTGAGCCATGGTTTTGCACTCTTGCTGCACAGCACCTTACTGCATACTTGGCAATTAACATCCCTCAGCTATATCAACCATAACCCAGTGCGCTGGCCTTAGCTCTCAGAACCAAGTGGAGCGCTTCAGATTCAAGGAACTGAGCTTGCACCACACACATGCCTTGGCAGTGCCTGAAACCAGTGCATTGGCCTCACAAACCTAGGGTAGTGCGGTAGCCTCAGCAACCAGGGCCAGGCCGCATACCTCTGTGAACAGGGCCTCCAGGTGTGGGCGGCCACTGAGGCTGATCAGGGAGGAGATGTGTGCGCCCAGCATTAGGGTAGGAGGCAGGCCCATCAGCAGGTGTGGGCTGTACACCGGCTGATCTTTCACCCCTGCATGCAGGCATAAAGCCAGGTCCAAGGTGAAGGCTGGGGAGCAGGGCCAGGAGGAGCCAGGGAGGAGCCAGGGAGGAGGAGGGTAGGTGTTCGACAGTGACGTAGGGGAGCTCACAAGGACTTGAGGAGCACCTGGGGAAGACGCATGCTTCGTCATAGTTCAGCTTAGGCATCAGCCCATGCGTACAGAGGATTGTTGCTCGACACCGCACGGCAGGTCTAGTTTTGGTGGGTGGTTAGGGCGGTGCAAGGCAAGGCCAGGGTGAGGGCTTGCAAGGAATCAGGGGGAAAAGAGAGTATGGGGCAGGACATGCAGGGTATTGGGTGGTTGTGGCATGGCACGCACCCAGCTGGGCAACGTTGCCGTGTGTGTCCAGCTCAACGACTCCTGACAACACGTCAGCACGCCACACCTCCACCTGTACAGTGCATGCAAGGGCAGGGGCCTCAGCGGCGGGGCTTGGTTCTCAACATGGTCTTGCCAGCTGGTACAAATCTATTGGACTGTCATGGTGGGGAGTGACTAGCTGCATAGTCTGCATGTGCCCTATGCATGCTCAGCAAGGGGTGGTGTTTGGCCTAATATCCTTCTTACGCAGTCCCTGCCACGCCACGGACTGTGCACTTCAGAGACCTCCTAGGACTTGCAACAGGCTGCTTGCAGCAGGCTGCCTACCCCTATGTACTTCACATGACCCCTCTCCCAGTCACCCCCTAGCCATCCCCAGCCTCGTGCCCCCGGCCCCCCAACGCACATGCTTGAGCCACCCCATGCAGGTGGTCTAGTTTAGAAGGAGTTTCAACAGGGGTGGTGGCAAGCCTACCCTGATCTGCAGCTCTGGCGGCAGCATGACGGTGGCCCCGTCCACCACAGGTGGCTGCATGTAGCACTCCACCGTCATTGAGGCTGGGATCTGCAGTGTGCAGCAGCAGCCAGCAACACTAGGCTGGGGAGGCTGGGGAGGTTTGGTAGAAGCATGGCAGCAGAGGCCAGCAAGCAGCAGCAGGCAGCAGGATGGGGCAGAAGGCACATTTTGCTACTGCTGCTACTGCACATATGCTGCTGCTGCCGCTGCTGGTGCAAACACTGATGCCGCAGGTGCTGCAATCGTGGCTGCTTTGCCCATGGCCCCCCTCACCGTCTGCTTGGCAATGATGGCCATGCCGATGGGCCCCAGGGCAGCCAGCTGCACAGGGTCCATGATGGGGGATACACCCACCCGCCACGACATGCCAGGCGTGGCGTAGCTCCTGCAGCACCCAGCTGGCCTCAGACTCAGCAGCAGGTCCAACAAGGGGCTCACAAGGCTTAGCAGGCTCATGGACGCTCAATGTATGAGCTGCATTCTGGGTTCTTATCTCCAGCAACACAAACATTGGTGCAAACACGGGCCTCCATGTCAGTGAGGCTGTGTGGGTGCTCACCGCTCGGCCATGTGCATGAGCAGCTTGCTGGCCTGCAGCTCGTCCTCCATCATGCTGGCGATGTCGGCACCACCGTCCCCGGGTCGTGGGCGCAGCACATCGATGACATACGACAGGTGTGATCCCAGCTGCAGACAAGCAGGCAAGCCACCAACCTTGATCTGCAGCACTGGATTAGCGATGACCTGGTGATGAGGGGGCATATGCAAACCCACTTGGGTGAGGCGCCAGGTGGCATACACTCATGCAGCAGCCCCACTCCAGCACTGACTACCAACATCTGGTGGCAGGCAGCAGCACTGACTTCACCAGCTGTATTCAACCACTGACAATCAGAGCATGGGGCTTGGGGGATGATGCAGCCTGACATCCGTACGACCCAGGTTTCAACTGGTGGTGGTCTGTGTGGAGCAGGCGGGGTGTGGCGTGTGTAGCTTGGCATGTGGACTAGGTGGCAGATCCTGAGCTGGGTGTGGTTTTCCATGTGGAGTGGCCTGGTCATGTGCATCCAGGGGGGCAGGGTGGACAGGGGGCCAGGGTGGACAGGGAGGCTGGGTGGGCAGGGGGGCTGGGTGGGCTGGGGGGCTGGGTGGGCAGGGGGCATGGACCCAGTAACTGACCAGGGCAGTGGGCTCAAAGTTGAACAGTGACGCCGGTGAGGCGCTGACCTCCTGCACGATGCCCTTGCTGCTCAGCACAAGGAGCAGGCGCCGCTCGTCCAATACCTAGGAGTCATAGGCAGCAGGGGAATGGGAGTGTTTGACAATGACGCAGGGGAGCTTACAAGGACTTGAGGAGCACCTGGGAAAGACGCATGCTTCGTCATAGTTCAGCTTAGGCATCAGCCCATGCGTACAGAGGATCGCATTGTTGCTCGACACCGCACGGCAGGTCTAGTTTTGGTGGGTGGTTAGGGCGGTGCAGTGCAGTGCAGTGCAGTGCAGTGCAGTGCAGTGCAGTGCAGTGCAGTGCAGTGCAGTGCAGTGCAGTGCAGTGCAGTGCAGTGCAGTGCAGTGCAGTGCAGTGCAGTGCAGTGCAGTGCAGTGCAGTGCAGTGCAGTGCAGTGCAGTGCAGTGCAGTGCAGTGCAGTGCAGTGCAGTGCAGTGCAGTGCAGTGCAGTGCAGTGCAGTGCAGTGCAGTGCAGTGCAGTGCAGTGCAGTGCAGGCGTCCCCTGCACTAACCTCCTGCTCGCTGCGTGGAGTCAGCAGCATCACGTTGAGGGGTAGCTTGTTTGGCACCGCCTGAGCGCACAGGCGGTTGCACTGATCAACACAAGCAGGCGACACAGGTAGACAACCAGGCATCGGGTGGTGGCACAGGTGGTGGCACAAGCAATGTAAAACCACACGGAGCACCACTCAGGTCAGTTGTGACCTACTAGACAGACCTTCCAATCCATGCCCTCCCCTTGCACAGTTATACCCTTCTATGTTTGTCTTTCACTTCCATCCCATCTTCCATCCCTTCCCCAACCGCCAGCTCACCCCTTCTATCCCCCTGTCATGGCTGCTGCGCACTCGTTCCACTGCCCTCCCACTCTCACCTTGTTGCTGAAGTTGATGGAATATGGGCGCTGCACCAGGCCTTGGGATGTCATGGCGGGTAGGTACACGCTCATGCCGGAGCGGCAGCTCCAGTGGGGCGGCTCGTCAGCCTTCTCACTGTACCACTGCATGCAGCAGGGGGGTGAGCAAGAGTGGCATTCACATGGGCATGGCAGGCAACGCAGAGCAGCACAGGGTACAGGGTACGGTACAAGGTACAGGGCACAGGGCAGGCCCATGGCCCTATGGCTGCCGAAGTCCCACAACATGGGCAGGCAGAGCAGGGGAGGGAGCAAAAACGGAGGTCATAACCCAGAGGTCAGTGGTACCCTACAGCACACCATCTCATTGGAAGCAATGGTCAGGCTGAGACAGCCAGCAGCACACCCTGGCTGCTGATGTGCTTATGCTGCAGTCAGGCAAGACAGGGACGCCATTTACTGAGGCAGGCTATAGGCCATGGCGTCACGGCTTTATGACACCAGGCTGAGGGTCTTGATTAGAGCAGTAGCCTCGCTGCCCCCTGGGCCCTTGGCAGTGGCAGAAGGGTTAGCAGTGGCAGTGCCCTTGGCAGTGGCAGTGGCAGTGCAGCCCCTGGAACAGCTGAAGTTCTAGTCCTAATACAGCCCAACGTAATGGGTCCTATTGCTCAAGCCAGGGATGTAAGGTATCTACCTAGTACTTGGCCGGCCTGGCTGTGCGCCAGAGCCAACTTAACCAACCTGGTTAATCGCAAGCCCACATGTAAGATACAAACACGGCTATAATACAGGCTCGGCTTCTTCCCAATGCTGGTGGCTTGCCTGGCGGTGGATGCGCATGAAGGGGCTGGCCAGCAGCGAGTCCATGGCGTGGCTGCTTCTGCACCATCAAACCCAACCAGTGCAGCACACCTGGCTGTGATGGAGATGATGTGACTGCTTCTACTTCTGCTGGTGGTGTTGCTGTCCTGTTGTCGGTCGGATGCTGGACACTCAGCCAGACTCATCAAGCGTGCATGACGCCACTGACACCATTGCTCATCATTACGGGCACAATGGGCACTATGGACCCACAAATCAGTGCTGCTGGCACTGTAAGGCATGAGACGGCAGGCACCTGGTACATGGCTGCAGGGCAGTGGTGGTGCAGGTCACATGGTGCAGGTCACTGACCCGCCCGCCTGCAGCTTTGACACGGTGGAGCCCAGCTCAGCGGCCAGGGCGTGGGTGACGTGCACGATGCGGCCACGGCTGTCCGACACAAGCAGCTTCTTGCTGCTCTCGTCATGGCGCCGCAGCTGCAGCAGCAGCACACAGCCAGGATGCAGCAGTGGGCAGCGATAGCTTAGTAAGCAGGGCGGTCTGCTCAAGCACAGCAGATCCTGCACAACTGTAGGGCACATGGTGGGCAGCTTGTGCTGCAAGCCAGCTCGTGCTGCAAGCCAGCTCGTGCTGCAGCATCTCACCGCCAGCTCGAACAGGGCAGTCTCGTTGATGCCACCAATCTTGACCATGATGTCCACATGCGCAAGGTCCTCCTGGTACAGGTGACGCATCTGTAGGGCAGCAGCATCCAGGGTGGCAGCCCTAAGCGCACAACCACCCATTGCCAGACTACAGCCTACCACCTGCCCATTGTTGTGTGCTGTTTGCTGCTTGGCTCCCTTACACCCTGCCATGACTCACATGCAGGTCGTGCATCTGCCACACCGTCTGCTGCAGCAGCATGCCATCACCAGCGATTGCCTTGGTGTTCATTGCAATTGCAGACTCCTTCTTGACCTGCATAATCAGGGTTGACGTCAGGGTCAGGGTCAGGGGTAGGAAGAAAGGAACAAAAACAGCACAGCACATGCATTGCGGACCTGTAGCAATACACCTAAGGCAAGTCACCGCGTTTCCCTTGGTAGCTAGTGGTCAATCACAAGCTAGTAACATACTTTCACATCTCTGTTGCCAGTCCTGTCCGTCTGAAAATTACAAGATGATTGCAACAACCAACTATGCTGCTACGACACACATAGGCACTTGAAGATGGGAGTTGGTATGTAGTGCGTGATGATGGCTGGCAACGCCTTACCAGCAATGCAGCTACAGCACTTTGCGAGGGTGACAGCGAGCCCACATGGGCAAGCGGGCAGGCGAGCTAAAAGTGTGTCCTGATGGCTGCCAGCACCCCACCTGCACCAGCAGCTCCTCCAGTGCCTCCGTTTGGACTGCCAAGGATGACACTGCCTTGCCGTGTATGTCATCGTGCCTGTAGCCCAGCCAGTTGGTGAATGCGGAATCGCACGACAGCACTGAGCCGTTGCCCTGAACAGCATCAGCCACAGCAGCAGGAGGCAGTGCTGGGCTATTACAGTGCAGTGGTCCCATTTGGGGAGCTGCTGGTGGGCGGTGAGAAAGGGGCAGCGACCATGCAGTCCAAGCATGGCAGTCTCCGTGTACAAGGTGGCCATGTGAAGACACGAGCAGGGTTCATGCGGTTCCCCTTGCACGTCTTGGGCCTATGCTGGGGACTTCACATGCAAGGTCAAGGAATATCTGAACGTAGTGGTCACTTGGCATGTGTTGTCCCTCTGCTTGACGGGTACTGGCTGGCCCTGATCACTGGCCCTGACCCCCCACCGCCCCTGGCACCACCACCTGGCTGTCCAGGAGCACCCACCAGGACCCAGAGGGTGGCCACATTGCGCTCCATGGGGACCGCCTGCAGTCATGGTACTCACTCGTGGCCAACAGCAGCAGCAGCAGCAGCAGCAGCAGCAGCGGCAGCAGCATTCACGGCAGCAGAAGCAGCAGCAGCATTCACGGCAGCAGCATTCACGGCAGCAGCAGCAGCAGCAGTAGCGGCAGCAGCAACAGTTACAGCACTGACTCAAACTGTGGCACCCACCGAAAACACGCCCATGAACACGCTGTCCTCCCCCACCCCGGACACCTTGGTCACAAAGACCTGCAGCAGCACGGCCAGTAGCACAGTTGATATGACTTGTAGCAGCAGCAGCAGCAGCAGCAGCAGCAGCAGCAGCAGCAGCAGCAGGGGCGGTAGCCCTGGTTCTAGCAGCATTATTACACTCACACTGATTGGCAGCACAAAGCGGTCCTTGTGCACTGCCACAAAAGCGCGAGTGCTGTCCAGGATCTTGGCTTTGCCTGCAGTGGCAGCGGCAGTAGCAGCAGCAGCAAGAGCAGGTGAGCACCTGCAGCTTGGCCAGAAGACCCTTCTAAGGGTAAGTGATGCCTATCTGCTTGATGGCACAACAACGGTGCCCGTTGATTCCCCTGGGCAGCACTGTCCATGGAGTCAAGCAGGCAGGTGTTGGCTTTACAAGGCCTCACTTCAGCAGGCAAGACAAGGCTGGCTCACCTGTTTGGAGGTAGGAGCGCACGTAGTTGTTGTGGTTGCGGGAGAAAGGTGGCGGCACGATGACATTGATATTCTTGCCCTGCACCAGACCACAAGCCCAACAAACCATGTGCTGTGAGCAGGGCTGATCAACACACTGGGTCAGAGCTGTGCCCCGGCTCTGTCTAAGCTGCAAGCCATACCACGGAGGCAGTGCTGCTGCCCAGGATGAAAATGAGGTCAGGGCTCAGCAGTCATAAGCAGTCCCAGGCACATTGAAACTGGTGTGGCAGCGTCACATGGTAGTGTCTGTACTGGGGTCCTGCAACCCTGGGGGTGGGAGAGGCAGGGTTGGGTTTCTAGCCGCCCAGCAGCAGCTCACCAGCAGCTCCTGTTTGGATGTGTAACCAAGGATGCTGCAAGCCACCTGTGACCAGGCAGTGCCAGGAACGCACAGGGTTTGAGAGCTTTGCGGCAAGCGTGCCATCCAGGTACAAGGCTCAAGTAGGAGCTGAAGAGCATAGCAGGTAAAAGTGTTGTCCTGGCTGCCATTTTACAACATGCCACTTTCCCTGCCTCCTACCACTGCCTTCCTCTCTCTGCCTGCCACCACTGCCCGCCACTACATTTTTCCATCATCCTGGCCTGCCACCACCACTGCCCTGCACCTGCAGGCCCCACCCTTCTCCCCACCCACATCATTGATCATGCGGATCAGGCAGTTTGCGCCCTGCAGTGCACAAGCACCAAGGTAGGCAGGTCAGGTCAGATTGCACTAGTACAGCGTCATGGCAGGCAGCACTAGTACATGCTGGCTGTAGTGCCAAATGTATGTTGGCAGTGTGTGGTGCTGTGATGGTGGTAAGCATAGTGTGCGGACATGGATTGCTGCTGCTACCGGAGTGCCACTATCAGTGACTTCAAGCACGCCCGCAACACTTCTGAAGCAGCACACTGACACGGCCACCGGCCATTAACTGGTGGTCAGGAACACGCAGGCCTGGCTGCCAAGCATCTGGCAAGGCTGGCTGCGAGGCTACGCAAGCCAAAGTCGATGAACAGTCACCAGCCAGTCAATTACAGGCAAGGAGCTGGTTTGTTGAACAAACAAGACGAGGCACACCATGTGGACTGGGCTGGCCAAAGAAAGGACCTGCACCAGGCCCCACCATGATGATAACGCCCTTGGTGTCGTCAGAGTTCATTCCACCCCCGGAGGCATTGCCCCCGAACACTGCCCTGCAGGTTGCTCAACGTGCACACGCAGCAGCTAGGGCAGCAGGCAGGCAGGCAGGCAGGCAGGCCAGCAGGCAGCAGACTCGAGTCAACGAATAGGTTGGGATGGTCACAACCAAGCAGGGATAGGGTGCAAGCAAATGTCACGCCAACATTGAAGAAGACGAACACAGCAAGACCTGGTCTTAACTGGCTGAGTGAGAGCAACAGTCCTAGCAATGTGGGACGCGCAGCACGTCCTGGACGACACGGGACACTATCTATAGTGTGGTGCTGGCTTCCCTGCTCTGCGATAGGGTTGAGCTGAATGGGTGAAAGGCTTAGGCTAGATCTAACCCTTTCCCTAACCCTTATCCTAACCCCTGCTATTTGCATATGTTAAGCCTCCCTGCTATGTGATGGCCAGCCAGGGACGAAGTCAGCAGCTGGTCAGCATGCCAAGGGTGGCATTAACCCCACACGCAAGCACAGTGCCCACATCAGCTACCTCTCGTTTGCCTCCTCCTCCATCTTCTGCAGCTTCTCTGCCTCCGCTGCCCAGCGTGCTGCTGACCAGGGGTCGTTGCGCACGCCTTGCAGGAACTTGACGTACAGCTGCAGCACCTTCACGCTGCTGCTATGGCGGGACAGCACCTGCAGGCAACAGACAGAGCTGGCTGCAGCTTAGAAGACTACAGCTGCGTTTATCACGAGCACACCCACTAATGCGCCATATGTATCATGTGGATTAGCTGAATGAAGCAAATACACTCAACACATGATGCAAGAACCCAAAGCTTGCTGTTTGTGCCACAAGCTCGCCAGCATTGGCAAGGACACCATCTACCACGTTCACCAAGGGGTTCAGCTCACAAGACGGCTCACCAAACCATGGGGCCAGCACCAAGGAGGGGGAGCCTCATCAGCACCCTGCTTGCCTGCTTGTACATGCGCTCTGCTGCACGAACAGTGACCTCAATGCGGGCCACTGCGCGGGTCAGCTTGTCAAAGGTGACGTTGGCGTGCAGCAGGGTCTCCCAGAAGGTGCGCCGAGCCAGCAGTGCGTCCTCGTGCATATGGATGGCTAGCCTGCGGGCACAGCATGGGACAGCAACGCTTATTATGGGGAGGCACAGGGAAGGCACCTGGGAAGGTACTATCATCATCCCTACAGCCTGCCGCCTGCCGCCTGCATTGCTACCTGCCACCTGCTGCCAGGGGCGTACACATTGGGAGCAGAGTTGTTCGTCTCAGTATCGAGATGTGACATTTGTTGCTGTCATTTGTGCGGTCATGTTTGCGGTTGGGAATTGTTTGTTGGTGCAGTCAGACGTCTTGTGGTGCAGTCAGGGTTCGAGCATGGGACCTCTTACCTGCACCCCCTCTGGAACTCTACATAGGAGACCTGCAGGGCCATGACCAGACAGGCATAACAAGCGAGGCATGAAGAACACAAAGTCACATTCCCAGTGATCCAGCAGCTGTTGGGGTGCTCACCGTGCGATACTGCTTGAGAGATACAGCAAATTGTGTCCAAGCCCACTGAAGTCAGCGCCACTCTTCACCCATATGAATTTCACCACCTTCAGCCCCAACCTTGGCCCTCACCCCTGGCCCTGAACTTAGCCCTCACCCTGGCCCTGACCTTCACTTGGCCCCGGCATTGGTCCTGACCCCTGCTTAACCCCGAGCCACCCACCAGGTCCACGCTGCCGTTGTCCCCACTAGTAGCTGCGGAGGACTTTTGGGTGTGCTCCTGGTCGCGAATGAAGATGCAGAAGCGCTCCAGCAGGCTGGGATTCGACCCCTTCTTGGCTACCTGCACCCCAAACAACAAGAGCAGCAGCAGCAGCAGCAGCAGCGGCAGCATCAGCCATCAAATGATCTCACATCTAGCGTGCACCCGGCTGCTGGCAGCTTGGCCTGGACCATAACACTGAGCAAAGTGGCAGTAGAGCAATCACTGAGTTGACAATCAATGTGTCAGCACAATGAGGAGGATCAGGTTAATAAGGTGATGCCTGGCAGTGTTGGTGATGCACAACAGGCTGCTTGCTACAGGACAGGCAAGGGAACTGTGCAGGAGCGACACAGCTGTCTCCTGACCCACCATCAGCTCCGCATAACCAGTTTGGTAGGAGCCCTGGACGTCAATGAGGAATGAGCTGTACCTGTGGCGAGCAGCAGGCCAGGCCGCACACAAGGTCGCGCACAGCACTCTGACACAGCATGCACACAGATCATGCGGCTGGTGATAACGCGGCATAGTTCATATGGATGGTGTACGAGGATGCCGCAGGCTGGCCGGCAGGTGGATCAGCAGTAGGACCTCAGTAAGGAGTCTGCTGGTGAGTAAGTGAGGTGAGTAGGTGAAGTAGTGTATGAGCAGCTCACCAGATGACCATGTACACACGGTGCGGCATGAGCAGCTTGCCGGCTGAGATGATGCGCTCCGCCAGCACCACCGCATCAGGCTCCAGGGTGTCCTCGTCCAGCCACTGGCGGCAGCAGCGGGACGCGATCTCCACTTGCCGGGGGTCAGTGAAGGGGTGGATCTTCTTCAGCTTCACCTCGGGCCCAGCCTCCCTGCAGCCCGACAGCAGCGGCAGGCCATGATGATGGACAGGGTGAGGCGGTGTCAGGGTCAAGGTGAACCACAAACATCATCCAGCATCAGGGATAGACACAGCATGGTTTGGCAGTACATCAGGCTGAGTAACAAGCTTAGTGCTGCTGCTGTTGCTACTGCTTCTGCTACTGATGCTCACCTGAACTTGCCCACCACCGTGACTGCCCAGTACTGGGTGTGCAGGTAGGAGGCAATGGCTCCAGCAAGGCCCGCTGGCACAAAGCCCGCCCACAGCAGGATGGTCATGATGTTGCTGCAGCAGGCACAGGCCACAGGGTCATAGCAGGGTAAGGGGCGTGTCAGGGCCAACCATCCAGCCAGCCAGCGTGCTGCTGGTGCCAGCCAGGTTGTAGGTGCGGTGGCGGCGGCAGCAGGTGGCCGCTCAGCGCTCACCGGAAGTCGCTGACCTCCTTGGGGTTGTTCTGGTCCACACCGGGTGCGTAGGCCAGGATGATGAACAGCAGCGCAGCGTACAGCACGGAGGAGTAGGTGGCCACCCGGATGTGGTTAATGGTGGCGTGCAGGTGTGGCAGCCACTGCATGCACCATGCCCCGAGCGCAAGGCATTGCAGCCTGGCACTGAGGGATCAGCTACCACATTGGTCCTCCCCAAGGCTCCTCAAGCCAACTCTGTGTATTTGTGATGCTGCCTCACCCGCTGCCTAACCCACTGCCTGACTCACAGGCCCCCAGCAGCTGCCATGATGGGTGAGCCAGCAAGCCATCAGTGCCGCCGCAGGCCTGTCTTCTGCTGCATCTGACAGAGCAGTCTGGCAGTCTGGTCCCATCAGAGAGCAGCTTGGTTCCAGCTGGAGCTCACAGCCCTACAGGTGCTCCTCCCTACAGGTGGCAAGCAGTCCGCATACCGCTGCTGCTGGCAAGCAGGCCCTGCTCCACCTGCTCCTCCTCATCCACCTGCCATACCTGCCTACCACCTGCTCCACCTGCTCCTGCACCACCTGCTCCACCTGCTCCTGCACCACCTGCTCCTGCTGGCAAGCAGGCCCTGCTGCTGACAGGGTGGTGCGCTTGCAGGTGGTGCGGGGAGGAAGACTGGGAGGGGGTGGGTCAAGGCCAGATGGGTAGGTAGCTTGTCCATGACTCTGTGCATGCCTGCCTAGAGCGCTGCATGTGGGAGGGGGATTTGAGACCTGGTGGCATGACTCGTGGCTGCTTGACTACTGAGACTTGCATCTTATACACATACACGGCTTGTACAGGACAGGACAGGGCTGCAGGGTCGCAACCAGCAGGCAGCCACGCAAGCAGCACCAATGTCAATGCCAGTCATGCAGCCTGTGTCTCCAGTCATGCCCTGCCCTGCCCGCACACAGGCAGGGCAGGCAGGCTGCAGCCCCTGGTGCACCACTGCCAGGTGGTGTCCTACCACTAGGTAGAGGTAGGCCAGCAGGAAGGAGGCAATGAGGTACACCACTGCGGGCACGCAGCAGGGGCCCCAGGGGATGTGGGAGGCAGGAAGGGTGGGCTGCAGCCAAGTTGCCCGGGGAAAAGTAGCACATGTGGCTGCAGTGATTGCTGTGGTTACGGTGACTACCGTGGCTGCAGTGGCCGCAGAGGTCGTGGTACTTGCAGTGGTTGCAGGGGTTGCGGGGGTTAGTGCTGTCTAACAGTGAAGGGAAAAGTCGACCCACCGCTGACCCAGGTCTGGCCATTGATGAACACAGAGCAAGCCGTCATCACCATGCGGATGCCAAAACCCATCACCTCCACTCTGCGGAGCAAGGCAGTAGGCAGGTCAGGTGCTCGACAGCGCTGCTCATGGCAGCCCATCCTCTGTGGGAATGGCCAGGCGTGCCAGTGCCCGCTGTGTGCAGCAGCAAGGCGCATGAGTCAGCAGTGTGACGCATGTGTGATCTGCGTGACTCACTTTGAGTGAGCCATGCCCAGCAGGTTCTTGCTGACTGGGTTCAGCTCCACCTGCCGGCCATGGACATGGACATGGCAAACAACGTGTTCAGGCATTTGAAGAGCGCACTGACCACCACCCTAGTCTCCCTGGCCACTCAGCCTTTGAGCAGCGGTATGATGGAGCAAAGCAAAGCAGCACTACCAACCTGCCCCACCCTCACCACCAAGCTTGTCACTAGGAGCCACTGAAGTGCCAGACCCCAGCTGGGCCTGGCCTGCAACTGCTGGGTGGCTGGAGGCCAGGTGGACCGTGTGGGTCTGATTGGCTTAGCTAGGCAAGGGTGGGGCCACGCCCTTCGCCTTACCACTTGACAGTTCAGCAGCCGGCAACGCTGCTCGTCAGATCGGAATCGGTCTCAACCCTACATCATGACTAGGGTTGCATGTGTACTCAAGGTCAGTGCCTGGCAGTGCCTTCTAGAGAGCGGCGGTGCTGTCATCCCCCACCCACCATAGCCCTCACCCCCTACATCCCTTCCATAGCTGCACTGCCCAGCTACCTCAGCGGCGGTGAAGATGGTGGCCAGCAGCACAAACAACGCCACGGAGACGGCTGCCACGGTGGCATGGATGATGTGAGGCATGCTCCAGCAATCTGCACAGGCGGTCAATGCTGGCCTAGGGGAGGTGTAGGGGAGGTCTAGCGGTTTAGAGGGGAGGTGCGGGACCACCTGAGGTGGCAGCTGGCTCTGGAGTGTGGCACAGGCCCTAACTGGGAACAGGTGTGAACAGCAAGGCATGGCAGCACAGCTATGATCACAGCCAGCTGATGAGCACAGGTAGCCAATGCAGTCTCACGGGCGGGCAGGGCGGTGCATTAGCGATGGCAGGCAAGGGTTTTGAAGTGCGTCAGGGACTGGGCACTGACTGGGAAGGTACAGAGGTAACAAAAGCAAGGCATGGACCATAGCTGGTCGCCTCCTGAGGCACATGCAATAGCTGGTCACATCCAATAGGCCAGCTGCCAACCGATGCACTGGGAACACCTGACCCTATGGTGCCTGATTAGGCACTCCCACCTTCGACCCCGCCCTTGCCGCCCCTCACTCACACACGTTGCCGAACTCCTGGTTCATGCCCAGCAGCTCGACGGGCGTGGCAAAGTACTGGCAGTCCAGGGCAATCAAGAACAGCGACAAGCTGGCAATGTCCAGCACTGCAAGGGCCAGGCAACGCAGCAGCAGGCAGCGCAGCAGACGCACTTAAGGGCGCATGCAACCAAAAAGTGTGTAACGCTGCAGAGTAACGTAATGAAACCTAGCACAGCAAACTGCGCTGGCATGCTGTGTTGAGGTGCTAGGATTCACAACACTGACCCTAACCAAGTCCTGAGTGCAAGACCACTGCAGCAGGCTGGTAGGGGAGGTAGCAGGCAACCCACCTTGGAAGAACACCAGGGAGAACACACGCAGCCAGGCAATCGGCCTGCAGGTGCCACAGCACACAGCTGGCAAAGCAAGCAAGCAAGCAAGCAAGCAAGCAAGCAGTGTGATAGACCCTAGAGCGCTGTGTTGCACAGCTGGCATGCAGGACCAGCAACCGGACACCACACAACTGGCAGTGTAAGCAAGTGCGGTAGAGACAGGCAAGCAGTGTGACAGGCCCTTAAGGGCTGTGAGCTGCACAGCTGGCATGCAGGACCAGCATTCAGTGTGGTAGGTGTTGAGATGTCATAACGCCAGACTGTCTCCACACACATGACGATGCAAATGGTCAGCAGGCGCAGGCGCAGGTGCAGCCACTAAGGATGATGACAGATGACCAGAGCATCATCACTGTCATCATCCTTACATGGCATTCACTGATGTGCGGCCCAATTGAATGTTTAAGTTGTGATGTTTGATAACTAGGGGTGCACTTATGGAGGTGACACCAAGCTGCCATGCCAACAACGGGGCGGTGAGGTGGGAGAGTCAGCCTGCTCAGCCCTGCTCACCACACGTGATCAAACTTGTTCTGTTGGAAGCTGCGTGACACCCAGATGCACAGCGCAAGATTGGCCCAGAGGCAGAAGGCCATGGAGTACATGCAGGCCAGGAAGAAGGTGTACCTGCACAACCGCCAAACCCAGGTGTGGCAGGGCCAGCGAGGATCACAGTACAGGAGTAAGACGCCAGGCAGCTGCCAGGCCATCGCACTCCCTTGGCTGGCCCTCCTGACCTGTGGCGCTGCTGCCTTGCACTGCTCTGTGTTACCGCACTCATTGTTTACCCATGTGGAGGAAGGGGTGGGCCTCGAATGAAGAGATAGATTGCAATAGCTGGTGTGGGGTGCAAAGGGTGTGATGTCTCAGCATCAGGCAGGTAGTCTAAACCTGGAGGTGGAGAGCACAGGCTTTCTGTCTAGACTGGTTCTCACCCGCGTGCGCTCATGAAGTAATTCAGCGAGATGAAGGAGAATGCCTGCCACACTCTGGCAGCGGGAGCAGCAGCAGCAGCAGCAGCAGCAGCAGCAGCAGCAGCAGTTTCAACAGTAAAGACCCATGAAGCTTGGCATGCCCGCATTAGGTGAGCCTGACCTGGTGTCGTAGTCTTCAATTTCATCAGCAATGCTGGTGATATCAAAACAAGCTACAGATTGGCAAATGCTATGTAATGCTGCTGCTGCTGCTGATGATGACGCTGATGATAATGGTTAGGGGAACAATGCTGGCACAGAGATGACAGTGCCTGCCGCTGCTTACTTGTTTCCTGGATTAATGTTCCAGCCATACTGGGGGTTGACCTGTGGTGCACACCAGGCTTCAGCATGAGCCCCTGTACTGGTCACAGAGCAGCACTGGGCTGCGCCATGCCGTTCTCCTGACAAGAGTGCCGTGCTGGGCCGTGCTGTGCCAAGTGATCTGGGCTGCAATGATGCCGCTGCGCCTTGCCGCTTACAATTAGCAGGAACAGCTGCAGCCAGTCCAGGAACAATCTGCAAGCAAGCAGCCACCAGCGCAGCGCATTGGCTGAAGCATGCAGATGGAAATGGGTGTAGCTGCCGGCTCCTATTTGTTAATGGCTGCCCAGCATTAGGGGCAGCATCAGGCCCATCATGGTTGAGATTATCCCTACATTTGTGCCCATTGCTCACCTAAAGGCGACAAATGGCCTAGGAGGGGACTTCTCCTGCAAGCAAGGGTGTCCTTTGTTGGTGTACAGTATTCACATACTGTAACTCCAACCTTAACGTGGAGGCTCACTTTTGACACCGTGTAAAGTACACCAAACACGCCATTGATAAAGGGCGCTTGCATCTCATTTTGCTCCTCAGTTGTCTCGATACTGCACAGAGGTAGAGATGAATATTGCAACAGTCATCACATTGAGCACGCAATGGCACACCAGGCAAGGGGAGAGCTTAATTGTTTCCACTCTACTTGACATCTACTTAACTTCAACTAGGGCCAATAGTTCAATGTTTCCTATGCAAGCACACTGGCACAAACCACAGAGATCCTATGCGTGCCATTTGTGATGAAAGTGCAGGGCTAGTGCCGAGCTCGGCGGGACATGTCCAGGTATGCAGCTTGCTTGTCGCGATGTCTTGGTTTCTGCCTCCCTCCTGTACTTCCTTGCCAGCAACCTACTTCTCAACCCCACTGACGCCACTTCCAAAAGACGATGCCGACTGCCCCGATTCCGACGCTGGCGACATGATGCAGCCTTAGAGCCCCGCTGCCAGAGGCTCCCAATGGCGCGGGGAACAACCAGCCTCCACCGCAGACTTCGGCGTGGGGTTTAATCGCTTGCCGATATTTGTTAGGGTGCGCTGGGATGAATGTGCTGGTGTATGTGTGTTACATGCCCGACCACTGGACTTTGTGGCCGATGTACCAGGTTTATTTCTCTCTCATGCCCTGCAAGCATAGATCATAACTATCTCATGTCCACACACACCATCTTGACTACCCATCAAGCAGCGCGTCAGAAAGCAGGCACTGGGTGCTGGCGTGGTAATCAGCGTGCGTAAGGACCATGAACATGAACGCCTTCTAAACAGGGACTGCAGGCAGAACATAACTCATTCAACATGGAACAACATGTAATCTGACTCGGCTACAATGCAATTGTAGCGTCGTCGGTCGGACCCTTGATGACCACGAGCATTTAGCTTTGCGGTGCGCTGCACATAGTAACAACCCAAGAGGAAGAAGGCTGCCAAACAGCCTACTGGCTGACTGCTTCATACCATCTCATACCTGCTCATACCTGCTCATACCCGTGTGTCACTCACTCTCGCACCTCCAAAGGGCACCTCCTAAGGTTCAAAGGGCACCTTCAAAGGGCAGGTTGTGAGGCGGCCCACCATACCCAGGGCACCACAGCTGTGGACTGCGTTGCATGTGTGCTTTGCATGGTGGTGACCACACAGGGTGTGGCAAGCCATTTCATTCATCCAGCTCAACTACTTCATGACAGCGCGTGGCTACCTCTTCTTCCTGGTGTGCCTGTACACCATGTCGGGCTGTATGGTGACTAACTTGGTGAGTGAGACCAACATGCAGGCACTGTGCATATGGGTTTCAAAGAATTTCCAAGAGTTTCCTGGCAGGGTTAGTCGGGCACATCAACACGGGGCTTGGTTGGCCAGAGAGGCTAGGCTGGGTATTCTGACCGTGCTGCTGTGTGGTCTGGATGAGCTGGACAGCAACAGCTACAGCTGCTGGACAGGCACTTGATATTCTGATCTATCGTATCATAGTATGACTGTTCATTGTCCAGCACCTTGGCACCAGCACCAGCACCAGCACCTTGGCCCTCAACCTAGAGCCTTCATTGCAGTGGAATACTAGGTGTGGACCCCTACAAAGCCTGCCTGCTCAGCCTCAGTGCGCTTGCTGCGCTTGACTGGCAGGGGAGTGCTGGGCCCAGGCTCTGAGGCTGCTGGCTGTGTAGCCACCTGGCTGCTGCCTGGGGCCTGTGGGGGCTTGCGTGGGGCTACTACCGGGCACCACATCATGCCCCGCACTGGCTGGTCATGCAGCTGGCTCCAGGCTGGACGCACCAGGCGGTGGTCCACCTGCCCTGCTGGGGGCTTCCAGCCTGCAGGCCTGGTGGCCCTGCGTTTGTTCAGCTGCCTATCACAGGGCTGCTGGCCATTCACTGCTGAGCTGACTCGGCTGGTGCGGTGCTCATCCACTAGCACCACCCTGTCCCAACGCCGGTCTGTGCCCCTGGGCCTGCACACCACCTTGCAGCAGGCACGCAGCACCGCATCCGCACCCCAGCCTCCCCTGGTGCCAATGGTAGCTGCACCAAAGAACACCACCAGCTGCTTGGCACGCCCGTGGCGCTCCATGGACACCTCCGCCATGTCCTCCACCAACTGCGGTCATGGACACTAGGCACACACATGGTGGCTGGCATGGTGGCACCAGGTTAGGCATTGCACAGTCAACTACTCTTTCACTTCATGCCATCCCTCCACATCTCAATACACAACTCACCCACCCTCACCTTCTTGAAGAACTGCTCCAGCGCCTGGTCCTGGGCTCCGTACAACCGCAGCCGCTGCTGTGCCCACTTGGGGTCCAGGTACACCCCCCACACCGCGTCCCAGGTGGCCAGGGTGACGCTCAAGGCTGGTATGCGGTATGCGGCCCCCTGCGCACCTGGCGACGTCGCGTCGTCCAGCACTCCCTTTGCTCCTCTCGTTGCTTGGCTTGAGGCGTGCGAGGACCTGCGCTGGCAAGAAGAGCAGCGATGTGAGCTCACACAGCGCGGAGCTCACAGCAAAGTTGCAGCGGACCACACCGCCGACTGACCTTGTTTTCGCGGGCTTATAGTCGGAAGCGGCTTTTACTCCGCGGCACTCTTCCGCTTCTTCGGAGGCATCGCGCCAACAGGCTCATACCAGCTCATACCAGCTCATACCCGTGTGTCACCGACCGTCAGCCGTTCCCAACATGGGGGTTTAATCTTCATGCAAACTCTCGCTCAGTATTGCACCGTTGTCGATAACGTTTATCGCATTGGCACCTGCGAAGTAACTTGCGTCTCCTGGCAAGCGGCGCGTCAACTCTTGCGATTGATGCCATGCCGGCGCAAGCGAGCGCGGACACACCTCAGCTGCTCACCATCGATTTTTCTAGTGGTATGTAGCGGCATCAGCGAGCCTGCTATCGAGCCAGAAGTACAATCACATTTCAGCCCGCCAGGCTCGCTCCGCGAGCCTTTAATTAGTGCAGGCAGCGTCGGAAGACCGTCGTGGGGCAAGCCACATTGCAGCCACATTGCAGCAAACGCTGAGAATGTGCGTTTCTCTCTAGCCAGTCACACAAAACAAGGGACCCCCTTCCACAACTGGCATGTTGTGAGTTGGCCACAGTGAATATCTAGATTCTGGCTCTGTCACTTTGTTCCTTACTCAACGACACAGCTGTTGGAGAAGAAAGCACGGCATTTCATTGAGTAGGCCTGTTGAAAATGACTTTGGCGCGACATGACTTTGCCTTGCAGTAATGACTAGCCCACTCCGACGGCCTGGACCCTGCCCCCTAGCACCCCTCCCCCCGCAATTCCTTGCTCCCCTGGCCTAGCATAGTCTTCCTACCTCCTTGTACCCCCTTCTAGCCCCAGCACCGCCCTCGCATCCTCCCTTCCACCTCCTCCCTTCCACCTCCTCCCACCCCCAGCCCACCCCTTCCACCCCCTCCCAGCCCCAGCCCCGCCCTCCCACCCTTTCCACCCGCTCCCAGCCCCAGCCCCGCCCTCCCACCCCCTCCCAGCCCCAACCCCGCCCTTCCACCCCCTCCCACTGGTGTTGGTGCTGGTGCCGCCCCTGGGCTGCCCACCCCTCCTGCTGCCCCCCCCTGGCAGCAGCTGGCAGCTGGCGCTGGTGCCACCCCTGGGCTGCCCACCCCTCCTGCTCCCCCTCCCTGGCAGCAGCTGGCAGCTGGTGCTAGTGCATCCCCTGGCGTGCTCACCCCTCCATCTGAGCAGCAGGGGGCCAAAGCGGAGCTGGACACGAGCTCAACACGCAAGCAGGGGGCGGGCGGGAGGGATTGAACTTTTTTCCGAGCATGGGTGGAGGGGCGTCGTTATATCGGTTTGGCATGCCATGTGAATCGTGTTGACTGCGGCGACTGTCCCTGACTGTTTGCAGGATCTGCTGAGCCACGTCGGTCGCGGCGGTCTCTCGCGGCGAGGCCCGCATGAGCAAAAAGTGCATGGATTTGCATGTGAAGATTTGAGCCGCCATAGCACCCAGCACACTGCACAGTATTTAATGATACAAGTTGCACCGCATAGCTGACGGAGTCTTCTATCCAGTGATGTGCGAACCATAAATAGAAACCATGTGGCTAAGACGCGGCATCGTTTTGATTACCAGGGGTAGGTTATCTCTCAGTTGGGACCGGCTGACTGACCGACTGCAGTGTAGAAATGCATGCCTTGCTGCCGATATGGGCAGGGAGGGAGTTTCTACGTCACATTCTTGTTCTTGTTGCCATTCGGTGCCATGGGGCATAACTTAGCTTAAGCATACGCAGCAAGGCAATGTTGTAATGTTCTTGTTCGCAACCCAAGCGCTTAGCAGTCCCTTAGCCAGGTGTTAGCTGTAGCAAGGAACTGCAGGCAGTCCTTGCCGGTCGTGTAAAAAGGCAGGGTGAAGCTCGCAAGCTCGCACGGCTCAGACCAGCGGCTCACATCAGCTCTCCTATGTCAGCCTCCTCCACAGGACACCACTCAAGCCCCACATACCCATACTGCATGGGTCATCTGGTGGGCGGTTAAGGGGGCCAGTCAGCTGGCTGGCTGACTGGCTGGGAACACTAGTGCTGCAGCAACCATGGCTGACGCCATGTTCTCCTTCTCCTTTCCCTCCTCCTTTCCCTGCTGCTGTTGAGCGCAGCTCAGTGTGTCCACAGACTGGTGCCCACCACCAGCAGGCCCACCACGACCGACAGCGCAATGCTGCCCCACATGTATCCGCCGGCCCTGGCCACACCCACCCACCTGCTGCCGCCCTGAAGACCCAGCTGACAGCCGGCTGCTGTCACTCCCAGCTGCATGCTGGCAGTGTCATGCGCTGCCTGGCCCCCCCTCCCCCCAGGGGCCAACCCCAGCTTCTGCACCTCCACCACCCAGGTGGACACGGTGCTCAGGCTGCCGCCAAAGCCTTTGATGGCAGCCTCAGCAGCTGACAGCTGCAGCGCAGTGGCCCCTTTGCCCGCCCGGACCATCACCACATACATTGCGTAGTCGAGCAGGCAAGCCGCCTGGTTGGCTGCCAGAGTGCCTGCAGGCAGCCAGGCTGCGGCAGGGCAGGGCAGGCGGGCGTTCAGCCGCAGACCCAGGCGCCAGCGCAGCAAGCAGCCCCAGGGGCCCAGCAGCAGGCTCAGCCACAGCACTAGGAGCTTGGGGCCAGGCGGGGCGGCGCTGTGGCCTGACACAGGCCGGCTGAGCTGGATGGAGTAGCCCAGCGCTGTGCCGGTCAGCAGCAGCAGCAGCAGCAGGGCGGCTGCATCAGCGGCAAGGGCGGCAGTGTGGAGGCTGTGATGGGTGGGGGATGGGTGTGGGAAGGCTCGAGTGGAGAGGGGAGCCACGGCGCCACCAGGCATGCCTGCCTCCGCCCCAGACACTACTGGCTGCAACATCAGGTGCAGCGCTGGTGCCTGCAAGTCACCTGCTCCTGCTGCTGCTGCTGCAGGCGTTCCATCTCCCTGCACACCCTCCCCATCAGGCTGAGGGGGAGGGTGCGCTGCTGCCGAGGTCAGGGCTGCTGACTGCCGCCAGCTCCACACCAGCAGCACCAGGTGCTGACCAGCCGTCAGGGCAGCACTGGAGGCCAGGCAGCCCAGCAGCAGGGCAGCCAGGGCAGCAACCACGTCGTGGTAGTGAGGGAAGGGGTGGGTGATGGGGATGGGGCGGCCTACCAGCATGACCACCACCTGCAGCATCCTGGCAGCAGGGTCAGGGGACAGCAGGCAGCAGGGTTGGTGGGCGGCAGGGTGAGAAGGCAGCAGGCAGCCAGGCAGCCAGGCAGGCAGGCAGGCAGCATGGCATCAGGGTGAATAGGCAGGCAGGCAGTAGAGCAGGCAGGCAGGCAGCAGCTGGGCAATGAAGCAGGCAGGCTACATTGAGAGTAGGTAAGGGTGGCGGGCTGTGTTGACCCCTTGAAGCCCCTTCCTGTCCGCCACTCCCTGCCTGGCCCCTTCCTGCCACCCTGTGCCATGCTTCCTCCTCCTGTCCTCCTCCTGCTCCTTCCTCTCCCCTGCCCCTGCCCCTGCCTCCCCTCCCCCTCCCCCCCCCTCCTCTCCAAAGAAACCACCTTCCCCTGCCTCCGCCCCTGCCTCCCCCTGCCCTTTCCTCCCCTCCTCTTCTCCTTGAGCGCCTCCCTCCCGCACACCAGCTGGCATACGTGGTGAGGGAGCCACACAGCCCGGTGCGCAGCCCTAGTGCCAGCGGCTCCACACCCTGCAGCGGGCTGCCCGCCGGCAGCAGGGGCAGGGTGAGGCCGGCCTTGTGCGCTGCCAGGAGGCCAGGCTCCTGGTGCACCGCTGCCAGGAGGTCAGCTGGGGACAGCAGGCCCATGAGGAAACAGCCCAGCACATTGGCGGGCAGGTCTATGAACAAGGCGCCACCTGGGCGGGTCAGGCCTGCAGGCACCAGGCATGACCCTGCTTGCCCCTGCTATAACCCTCAGCTGCAGTCCTGGTGCTGCACCTGCCTACACCTCCTACACCCACCCTGATCAACACCTACTCAGCCACCAGCCAACGGGCTGCCTAGGTATGCTCTGGGAGTAGTCCAGCAACCTTCTTCCCGCAGCTTGCCCCGCTGCAACCATTTGTCCTGGTGTACCTTGGAGACCTTGCTGTACCCCTCAGCTGCAGTCCTGCATGCAAGCACTGACCTGGAGATGTGATGCAGGGCACCCATCCGTTGCTGCCAGCTGGCGAGCCACATGCCTCACCCAGCAGCTTCCCCACGTAGTACCGCAGCAGTACGCCCTGAGGGGATGGGGCAAGCTTGTTTAGGCAAGCGAACTCATTGGGAGGCCAGGTATACTAGATAGCCAGGTGGCGACCAGATGACTGAGGTGCTGGCTATTGCTATCACCACCTGTCTGGCTCTGCACCAGGAGTGCCTACAGGATGTTATAAAGTTGTCGCTGTAGCCTACTCATCAGCTGTGAATGGCTCGGCCTCACCACTTGTGCCCAGGCAGCCAAATGCAGCACATTCCTTGCAACAATGTTGCTCATGGCCTTGAGCAATTGGCCGTCCGCTGGGCACGTTGGCGCTGCGTCGCGGCACCAGTGATACTGCTAAATTCCGTGGTGGGCCACGATGGCAGCGGGGCGTCAGGCATCGCGCCGACGCAGATCGCGCCGCGCCTTTGCAGCACCCAACGCGGGCAATGTGCGCGATGCTTATTTGCAATCACCAGAGGCCAAGTAGCCTAACGGCTGACAGTTTCAATCGGTGCAAGCCATCGCTCCTTAAATACCCGCATGTGGCATAGAACCCAGCGGCAAGCTAAAGCAATACAGACACGTCGGCCAGCCTGCCTGATGCAACATTGCCTGGTGCGGTTCCACAGGCATTCCGCTCCCTGCTGCTTCTGATATGCATGTTGTGCCATCAACCCACTGGTGGTCTCATGGTAGAGGTGGTGCCTGTGTGCCACCTGCCTGCAACTCAGCTTGCTCACGTCCAGTGAGCGTTCACAGCTAGCAGCTACAGAGCATGCGGTGTTCATCAGGGAGCTGCCGCACTCAGGGGCGCTCTCATTCCTGGGTGTCAGTTACTGCTGTGGCTGCTGCTCGGTGTAGGTCTGCTGCTGGGGCTGGGCAATGTAGCCTCCCTGCTGTGCATAGGGTGCGGCTGCATAACCACCCTCGAAGCCTTGGTTGATGTAACCACCCGCAGCCATGTTGGGGTCCATGTACTGCCCAGCTGACTCAAGGTAGTTCATGTCGTCATAGCCCTGGAGACAAGCCAGCCACACACATGCTTGCTGTGATGGTTGTACAATGTTGAGCATCGCACTCTTAGCTGGGCATGCCTGCTTGGCTGTGCCCACCAGCAATGTGGGTGTCAAAACTAGCGACCCACTCCGTGCACACAGGGTGGGTGCACCCAACTCGACCGTGTGAGATGTGAGCAAGGCAGCTGGCTGCATGTAACATGCAACCTTACCGGCGCATAAGCCCCTTCAAATTGAGGTGCATTGGGGTCACGGGAGAAGAACTCGTTGAAAGCCTTGTACTCGGTGTCTTCACCATACTCCTCCTCCCAGGTGGCCTGCACAACTCCCAGCCTAGCCAGCAGCACACCCACACAGGTATGAGTTGCCACAGGCTGCAAGGACCTGAGCAGTAGAGGCTTCATGTGGCACCCACTTGCGGGCCTCGATGCGCTCCTTGAGACGGCGCTTCCTCTCCTCCTTGGGCGTCTCCAAGTACCTCCTTGCCCGCAGCTGCAGGCACGCGAGGGACAGAAAGCTGGCATGCTGCTGCTGCCACGCGCCATCCACATCACCATACCTGCTCGATAAGGCGAACATCCACGATTTTCTTCATAAACTTGCGGACTGCGATGTCCTCAGGCTCATCTTCGCCTACATTGACCTGAAAGGTTCCCAGGAGTCACGTTGCCACAGTTCGACGATGGCCCACACAGGCTGACAGAATGCCGCTTCTCACCTCCACCATAAAGCTGTCGCGCCTCCGCATAAAGACTTTGGTGCCATTGCTCGCCAGGGGCGCTTGTCGCGGGCGGACACCAGTAAAAGCTTTGCAGCCAGCGAGCGCGCGGCCCTGAGACGCTAACGACATTGCCACGCGCTGTCTCGTTAAACGTGATGAACACCAGGCACAAACAGCTGCTCATGCATTACATGGAAAACACTTAGGGCCTCGGCGGCTTCACATCCTGGTGCTTCGTTTGAGACTCCTCCACAGCCTGATCCTAAAGATACACCGTTGTATTAACATTTCGGTGACTGCTGACAGGTTGCAGACTCGCTCGTGGACAACAAAAGCGAAGGGTCCCACTTGTCAGGGTTTGGCAATGTCGCAGCCTATATCTCGTCTCATAGTTTGAAGTGCTTCTGCCCACACATCTGAACCTCTCCAAGCTGTTTTTAATCCTTCTCTGGTCTTCGTGTGTATACACAGATGCCGATGCTGTATACAATCTGTGGTGAAAGCGACAGCAGGAGAAGTGGCATGCCTGCATGCAATACCCCAGTGCCTCCAATACAGTTGGATTGTTGAGGGCACACCTACACCATTTACGTCTACAAGAGGGCAAGAACTGCGGTGGCATAAGAAACCCGCATACCAATACGAGGTACGCAAGATGAGGACCAGTAAGGATCAGCATGTGGGCTGGGCACCTATGGCCTGGGTCTTGAGCAAGGCATTAGCTGTGACGGGTTTGAGGTTCATGAGGTGTATGAACTTCAGGTGTCCCCAACATGGGGTTGGTAACCTTCATGCAAATACCCAAACAATACTGCACCGTTCTTGATAGCGTTTGTCACATTGGCACCTGCGATTTATTGCGCATCTACTGGTAAGCGGCGTGCTAACTCTTGTGTGTGAGGCCATGCCGGCGTAATCGATCGCGGACACACCTCAGCTACTCACAACCAGCAACTGTTCTAGTGGCTGGGCTGGGCTGGGCTGGGCTGGGCTGGGCTGGGCTGGGCGGGGCGGGGCGGGGCGGGGCGGGGCGGGGCGGGGCGGGGCGGGGCGGGGCGGGGGCGGGGCGGGGCGGGGCGGGGCGGGGCGGGGCGGGGCGGGGCGGGGCGGGGCGGGGCGGGGCGGGGCGGGGCGGGGCGGGGCGGGGCGGGGCGGGGCGGGGCGGGGCGGGGCGGGGCGGGGCGGGGCGGGGCGGGGCGGGGCGGGGCGGGGCGGGGCGGGGCGGGGCGGGGCGGGGCGGGGCGGGGCGGGGCGGGGCGGGGCGGGGCGGGGCGGGGCGGGGCGGGGCGGGGCGGGGCGGGGCGGGGCGGGGCGGGGCGGGGCGGGGCGGGGCGGGGCGGGGCGGGGCGGGGCGGGGCGGGGCGGGGCGGGGCGGGGCGGGGCGGGGCGGGGCGGGGCGGGGCGGGGCGGGGCGGGGCGGGGCGGGGCGGGGCGGGGCGGGGCGGGGCGGGGCGGGGCGGGGCGGGGCGGGGCGGGGCGGGGCGGGGCGGGGCGGGGCGGGGCGGGGCGGGGCGGGGCGGGGCGGGGCGGGGCGGGGCGGGGCGGGGCGGGGCGGGGCGGGGCGGGGCGGGGCGGGGCGGGGCGGGGCGGGGCGGGGCGGGGCGGGGCGGGGCGGGGCGGGGCGGGGCGGGGCGGGGCGGGGCGGGGCGGGGCGGGGCGGGGCGGGGCGGGGCGGGGGCGGGGCGGGGCGGGGCGGGGCGGGGCGGGGCGGGGCGGGGCGGGGCGGGGCGGGGCGGGGCGGGGCGGGGCGGGGCGGGGCGGGGCGGGGCGGGGCGGGGCGGGGCGGGGCGGGGGCGGGGCGGGGCGGGGCGGGGCGGGGCGGGGCGGGGCGGGGCGGGGCGGGGCGGGGCGGGGCGGGGCGGGGCGGGGCGGGGGCGGGGCGGGGCGGGGCGGGGCGGGGCGGGGCGGGGCGGGGCGGGGCGGGGCGGGGCGGGGCGGGGCGGGGCGGGGCGGGGCGGGGCGGGGCGGGGCGGGGCGGGCTGGGATGGAGGAGGTGGTGACAGCTGGTATGCTCGAAGATGCAGCTGCAGGACCAGCAGGGGTGAAGTATCGCTCCAGCCTTGTGTGTTTCCGTGCGTGTGTGGAGTTGCGCTGTTACATCGGTTTGACACGCCATGTGAATCGTTTTCACTGCGGCTACTGTCCCTGACTGTTTCCATCGGATACTGGGCCACGTCGGTCGCGGTTGTCTCTCGCGACGAGGCCCGCATTAGCAAACAATGCATGGATTTGAATGTGCAGATTTAAGTTGCCATATCACTCAGCACCCTGTACTGTATCACGTGGCTGAGACACGGCGTCGTGTTGTATATCAGGGGTAAGTTTTTGATAGTTGGGGACACCTGAATGAACTGCATGTATATTGCCATGCATGTTGATTATGCATGGCCTCACTGCACTGCAGGTTTAGGTTCGCGTCGCGGTTTAGCTTCGTGTAGCAGCGTGTAGCAATGTCGTTAGCGTCTCAGGGCCGCGCGCTCGCTGGCTGCAAAGCTTTTACTGGTGTCCGCCCGCGACAAGCGCCCCTGGCGAGCAATGGCACCAAAGTCTTTATGCGGAGGCGCGACAGCTTTATGGTGGAGGTGAGAAGCGGCATTCTGTCAGCCTGTGTGGGCCATCGTCGAACTGTGGCAACGTGACTCCTGGGAACCTTTCAGGTCAATGTAGGCGAAGATGAGCCTGAGGACATCGCAGTCCGCAAGTTTATGAAGAAAATCGTGGATGTTCGCCTTATCGAGCAGGTATGGTGATGTGGATGGCGCGTGGCAGCAGCAGCATGCCAGCTTTCTGTCCCTCGCGTGCCTGCAGCTGCGGGCAAGGAGGTACTTGGAGACGCCCAAGGAGGAGAGGAAGCGCCGTCTCAAGGAGCGCATCGAGGCCCGCAAGTGGGTGCCACATGAAGCCTCTACTGCTCAGGTCCTTGCAGCCTGTGGCAACTCATACCTGTGTGGGTGTGCTGCTGGCTAGGCTGGGAGTTGTGCAGGCCACCTGGGAGGAGGAGTATGGTGAAGACACCGAGTACAAGGCTTTCAACGAGTTCTTCTCCCGTGACCCCAATGCACCTCAATTTGAAGGGGCTTATGCGCCGGTAAGGTTGCATGTTACATGCAGCCAGCTGCCTTGCTCACATCTCACACGGTCGAGTTGGGTGCACCCACCCTGTGTGCACGGAGTGGGTCGCTAGTTTTGACACCCACATTGCTGGTGGGCACAGCCAAGCAGGCATGCCCAGCTAAGAGTGCGATGCTCAACATTGTACAACCATCACAGCAAGCATGTGTGTGGCTGGCTTGTCTCCAGGGCTATGACGACATGAACTATCTTGAGTCAGCTGGGCAGTACATGGACCCCAACATGGCTGCGGGTGGTTACATCAACCAAGGCTTCGAGGGTGGTTATGCAGCCGCACCCTATGCACAGCAGGGAGGCTACATTGCCCAGCCCCAGCAGCAGACCTACACCGAGCAGCAGCCACAGCAGTAACTGACACCCAGGAATGAGAGCGCCCCTGAGTGCGGCAGCTCCCTGATGAACACCGCATGCTCTGTAGCTGCTAGCTGTGAACGCTCACTGGACGTGAGCAAGCTGAGTTGCAGGCAGGTGGCACACAAGCACCACCTCTACCATGAGATTATCAGCTCTATGGCTGCCTCTGTTTTGCCGGTCATCAGTGACGCTACTCAAATTTTGAGCATGTCATGGGAAAGGTTAGACTATCGTGGGGTATGCTCAGCGGGCTAGTGCCGTTGCGGTATCCCTACTGCAGAGTTGCAGAGCGGGGTGCAGGCTGTGGCAAGCACCCATCATGAAGGCAATGTCTGGGCGTCCGTACAGTTGCCTATACAAACTCTGAACCAAAGGGCTGTGGATCATGCATTAGTGGCACATTTGGTGCCCATCAACATGTCCTGATAATGAGGCAGCTGCCACGGGATGCTTGCCTTGCTAGGAGAACTTCAACAAGCCATGTATGCATGACTCGCACATGAGATGACATGTCTGTACCTTGAGCCCTCCAGCCAGTACTGCAACTGACGTATGGCCGCCAGCTGCGTCCTGTCGGCTCGGTGTTGGTTTCGTCTAGACACGTCGCTCATCCCGTCCAGCTTGTGAAGTAAGAAGTGTCTTGTGCATTCAAGGAAAAGAAGGATGTGTTGAGAAACACATGATTACCTCCAGGTGCCCCTGTGCCGGTGCTAAGGTTGCCCCACTCGAGCAGGCTTGTGAAAATTGCAGACTTTCAATGAAAATTTTCATCTGAAAATCTGAACGTTTTCACTGCACATCTGAAAGTGCCGGGTGCTGCCCCCGGTCAGATCGCAGATCGGGTGATGCAGAGTGATTGGCTTGGCTGTGATAGGCTTGGCTGGCGCGAGCGCGCTACAGCCACAGCGGAAGAAGCGCGAGCCAGAAAACGCCACAGATGGCGGATCCACGGACAGCATGGACGGCTTGCATCTTTTAAACTGGCTTGCATGTCTGACCTTTGGCAAACTAAGTATTTCTGCATTTCAAACATTGCAGGCCTACAGACAAACAAGGATAGGCGGACAACCAGCGGTGTCCGCTCAATTTCACTGACGATGAAACTCTTTCAGTTTTTCATGAAAATCTGAAAAATTCATTGGGCCTATCCGCGAACGGGCTCGTAATTCAAAATTTCTTTGATTTTCTAGTTCGGTAGTGGTTGCGCCAACCGCCTGCGCCTGCGCCTGCGCCTTTGCCACTACCAACCCATCTGCCGGGCCCTGCTGGATACTGATAGCAGCGACGATGAGCGCCAGCGGCAGCAAGACGATTCTGACGCTGACGCTGACAGGCTTCGAGGGCAGAATGGCGACTTTCTTCTTTACCTGCAGTTGTACGAACTCGAAGGGAGAGCTGGGTGAGTATGGGGGCGCCCGCCATTTCGCAGGCCCCTTGCCCTCCGCAACCCCGCATCTTGCACATTGTGCGCAGGCGGGAATGGGACGTACTGCCCGTACAGACTGTCACAAAAGCCGTCGATGCAAATGGCGAGCGGCTCTGCGGCGACAGCCATTACCACACGTGGTACAGGATGGGAAGGGGCACGTTCGATTGGCTTAAGCGTCAGCTCCGACCACTCATCAAGACCCGTCGTCTAAGCTCTGGCCAGCGCCTAGCCCCAACGCTAAGGTTCCTTGCATCGGGCTCCTCTAAGCTCTCTGTGGCCAATGAGCTGGGTATGGGCCACTCCACTGTGCACGAGGCGGTTCATGAGGTGTGTGCTGCCATAGTGACCATACTGTCCACGAAAATCAGGATGCCCACCACAGTTGATCAGCTCAAGGCTAGTGCAGCCAAGTTTATGGCAGCCGGGAACGGCATGCCACAGTGTTGTGCTGCTGTGGATGGAGTTCACTTTGCAGTCAAGGACTGGGGTGTGCGTGCCATGGTCAACCGCAAGGGCTTTACTTCCTACAATGTGCTAGCATTGATTGATGGTGACGAGCAATTCATCAATGTGGAGGTTGGTTGCCCAGGCAGCATGCATGACGCCCGTGTCATGGCTGAGAGTGAGTTGGCTGATGGCTTGCATGGAGAACTGGGCCAGCTGTTATGGGCTGCAAGGCAAGAGGTGAATGGTTGCGCCATGCCCATGTCCATCTTGGCAGATTCAGCATATGCTTGTCATACCTTTGTGTTGCCAGCCTTTAAGGACACCTATGCAGCTAGGTGCCCTCACCTCACTCGTTTCAATACTATGCATGGCCCTGCTCGTAGGAAGATAGAGTGCACATTTGGCAGGCTAAAGGCGAGGTGGCTTTTTGGCTTGCTTGCCAGCAGCAGCGCCAGCAGCAGCGCTAGGCATGGAGAAATTATTTTCAATTTACTCCTTTTTCTCGGCGGGGGAAACCAGGCCGAGAAAAAGGAGAAAATTTGAACGTAATCCCTCCCGAGTGAGGACCCTGAACGTCGACCATTTGCAGCGCTGAACCACTCCCCGGGCTATTGTTATAGCACAACAGAATCCTTCGGGGTCAGACCAGTTAGAGCTGCAGCCAGTCGTGCGGGCGGCCAAAAAGCGTAGCGGTTGAGGCGAAAAATTTGTAAGTTTTTCTCGTCGGTTCGCGGATAGGCCCATTGTGAAAATGAAAATCTGAAAATCTGAAATCTGAAGATTTACAAGCCTGCACTCGAGACCTGTGCTGTAATCATGGGTGCAGTCCCACACCATCTATGCTTGTTTGGGCCAGCTGCCGTCCTTGCTCGCGTTGCTGGGCTGCAAACCGCCGCCTCTGTTGCCGCAACCGATGCCGCTGCACCTGAGCGGCCTTCTCGTCCTTTTCCACTTTCCGCGCAGCTGTGATCTCGCTGTCCGCGTTATGCGCCCTACCCCTGCTCGGTCGGTCCAGGAAAGGAAGCGCCGGTCGCCCCTGGAGGGTATCTGGAGGGTATCGGCGCAGCTCGCAGGGCTGGTACCAGATGGTCACGCACCGCCGGATGTTGAGCGCCCGCAATCGATCCGTCCACTCACAGTCAGAACAAGGGTTGAGCTGCTTGCAGCAGCGCACAATGCAGTGCTGGGCTGGCTGGCGGGATGAAAGGGTGTTTAGGAGGGCACCCCATCAACCTGCGAACTTGCTTGTGTTGCGCACTGCTTGTACACCGGCGTAACGGCTTGTATTTTGCTTGTGTTACACACTGCCAGTACGGCAACAGGCACTGCTTGTACACCGGCGGCTCTGTCCGTTCACACACACACACCCCGCACACCACACACACACACACACACCACACACCACAATGATGTTGCCCCACTCTACCCCACACCCCACACCTCTCCCACCACACTCTACCCCATTGGGTAACCCCACACCAGGACTACCGAGCACCACACCCCACACCCCACTGTGCAAGCCGTGCCAGCCACCCGACAGCTACCCGACAGCTACCCACCAGCTACCCACCAGCTACCCACCAGCGCCCCTCATACCGCCCACCTAGCAGGTGTAGTCCACCACCACCAGCTGCTGGCCTGATCGTGTCAGCAGGCTGGGGCAATGAGGTGGAACCCGAGGCAGGACGAGGGGGGGCCACCTCCTTACTCACTTTGCACCAGTCTACTACAATCTCAGTCAAGTGAATTGCCATGGAGAGGCTAGGGCTGAGCGGCATGGCCTGCACGGCCCTGCCCTGCGCCGCATCCAGCTCAATGTGCCCCTTTGACAGGGCTAGCTCTGAGCTGGCCTCTGTTCCTCGAACTGCGAACTGCTTGGGGACTGCCACTACGGTACCTTGCGGTGTTCCTGAGCTGATGCCTGAGTTGAGGCCTGCACAGCCCTGCCCTGGGCCGCATCCAGTTCATTGTAATGTTCCATGTAATCGATACGTAATGGACCTCACTTCCGCCCCACTCCGGTTGCCGGCACTCCGGTGCGGATGCCAACCTGATGCACACTCCAACACGGCCACTCCGATTGGATAATGTAACTAAATCCCTGAGATGCCCCCGAGGGGGAAACGAAAGCGCCCCGTCTCTCCCGCGCAGAGTGCAGCAGGTAAGCCGCAAAGCTCAACGACAGCCGCTAGGCCCCCCCGAAGCTAACTGACGACGCGACGCAGTGTGCGACACGCGACATTGCGGTTCCGTGCATCAAACCCTGCCGTGCGTGTGCTGTGCCTTCCCGTGTCTACAGGCGCCAGTGACAGTGGGCAGCAAGTCCAGGGGCAGGGGCAGGCTGTCAAGGTAGTGATTGCAGAGAGGCGCCAGGTCATCAAGGCAGCCTTGCGTGGCCTTGTGGAGGCAGCCCAGCCTGATCTCAGCCCAGCTCAAGTCGACGCAGTTGTGGCAGAGGTCAACAAGCGTATGACCATGGGCAGCAAGCAGTGTGTCCTGGCAGGAGTCCTGTGCCTGTCAGTGTTGCTGCAGTCCTTCCTAGGTCAGCCCACTCGAGGCTTCCCAGCAGCAGGTCCAGCCCCAGGTCCCCCTCCCCCACCTGACCCAGCCTTCCCTCCTTATGCTCACCCCCACCTTGCCTCACGCAGCTCCCCATGCACTGCAGTCGCCCCAGCCCAGCTGCCTCCCCCCCTGCCCAGGCCCCCCCTCTCCCAGCCCAGGCCCCACCTCCCCCTGCCCCTGCCCAGGACCCCCCCCCTCCCCCAGCCCAGGACCCCCCTGCCCCTGCGCAGGACCCCGCCCCACCCCCAGCCCAGGCCACCCCCGCCCAGGCCCCCCCCTCCCCCTCCCCCAGCTCAGGCCCAGCCCCTCCCTGCAGCACCTGGCCCAGCCCCACCACCCCAGGCCCCCCCAGCGGGCAGGTGGCTGGACCGGGACACCAACGGGTGCCTGAACTTGCAGCGCATTGGGGAGAGCAGGCAGCGCCCCATAGAGCTGTGCCGATGGGATGACCTTGAGGCTCTGTCCCTCATTGGCAAGGAGTACCAGCAAGGCTACAAGCTGGTCAATGACCGGGTGCCCAAGGGCAGGCAGTGGTTGCACCGGGCTGCAGAGTACCGGCGGGGCATTGATGGTCGGGCCCGCAACAATGCATAAGTAGTTTCACACAGGCTGTCAGCCTTACAAAGCACAATGCTCTTAGTTTTGATGAGGAGCCCAGTGGTCTGTCCCGGGAAAGTGCCACCAGAGTGGGGTTTGCAGTCATCAAGGGTGCGACCGAGGATGCTACAACTTGTTTGTAGTAGCTGAGTGAGACTACCCACAGCCCAACATGTTGTTCCTTGTTGAATACGTTTTGTTGGGCTGGCCTCTGTTCCACCCTCCGTTACTTCTGCCTGAAGCAAGGTGTTGGGCAGTGGCTGGCGATAATCGTGGTGAGCCAGGGAAAAGTTACTTGCTGACCACCTCAACCTGCAGCCGACAACACCAGGTACAGTATGTGACTTGTGCCAGCTGCATGGGCCGTCATTGGACCTATCAAGGCTGTAGCCTGTTCCGGACACCTGCTATTGGTTTTGGTGGGCACCAGTTGCTAGACTCATTAAAACTTTGTCAGTGCTGGGACACTGCTTACCTCAGAGCTGGACATAACAGTCCTGCGCGCAAGCTCCACTCACGAGGCAGCGGACCGGGCCCTTGTAATGAATTTATTTTGTACTTTGATGGTGCCATGCGCTTCGTGATTTGACCACGCGCAGCTCGCGCTCGCCTGCAGTGAATACTCGCAGCTCACGCGATGCAGGTTTTACGATCCTCCGCGGCTCCGACACGAATCCACAACCACCCGTTGATTTTCCCTGCGCCACACCCTCGCGTGCGTCCATCGCATCCGCGCACCAGACACTTACGATGCAGGTTGCGTGTAGTATCGGGTCTCTTCGGGAACGCCACGGCACAACAGCCTGCACCAGCAGCCTCGGAAGGCTCCGGAGCCTGGTACAAGCGAGGTGCTGACCTCTGGGTGTCGGTAGGTCGCATCTTCGTTCCCTCGCATGCCAGCTCGACATGCACTTCCTGCACCTTGCACCGTCCTGGACCCTGATGCGCTCCCAGGTGCACTCTGTTGCGGAGTTTGAGCAGGAGGTGCTCAAGGTAAAGGCTTGTCCCAAAGCAGCCAGAGCAGCCAGAGCAGCAGGCATTGACATGATGAGACGGCAACACACCGCGCTCGTTGATGGTGTTGATAGTGCAGGCCGACAAGCTTGTATGTGTCGACTGGTATGCACCCTGGTGTGCCAGCTGTCAGCGCTCGTACCCAGGTGAGGGCGTAGGGGGCAGGGTGTGGCCGCAGGGCCACAGGCAGATAGGGTGGGCCGCAAGCAGGTGGAGTAAGGCGAGTGGTCAGGAGAGGGGAGTGAGAGGAGTGAGAGGAGAGCAGCGAGATGATGCTGTGCGCTGGCTTCCCTTGACGCAGAGGTGTGCAACGTCATCAGCTGTAACCCTGACCTGCGCTCCGCATTCAAGTTTGTCAAGGTAGGAGGGTATCTGCTGTGCCTCCACCCACAACCCCACCCACCCCATCCCCCATCCTATGCCACCCTGGCCCTACCTTCACCCCAGGCTGGCTGCCCCATGTCCGCCCCCAGTGGTGGTAGGCAGGCAGATGTACTCGGGGAAGCCAGAGGTTAGTCAGCAGCCAGTCAGTCAGGGAGGCAGTTGGTCAGTTGGTCAGGTGGGCGGGGAGGTGGGCAGGCCAGGGTGTTCGTTTCAGGGTTGGTCTCACTTTCCGGAGTGTGACTGTGACTAAGGATGACTCACCCAGCCTGCCAGGCCCAGGACTAGGCATTGCAGCTGGGTGGGTTCCTGGCAGTGGGGTGCCGCCTGAGCAGCCAGGCATGCGCTCCAAGATGTGCCCACCGTGAAAGCTTGACATGTGTGATGTATGTGACCCTGCACTCATAATTCGTAGCTTCACCCCAGCAAGGTGCTCCATCCCTCCTGCTGCCCAATCCGGGCGCTTTGTCTGTCTGACAGTTGCCTTGCTGCCGAGCTAAAGTTAGGTCTGCCTGCTGGCTGCCCGCTGTGGCCAGTGGCTGAGCTAGCTTGGCTCCAGCGGGGTCTTCCATGGAGTCAGCAGATGGGCCTGCCCTGCCTCCCTAACACGGCCCCCCCACCCCTGCCGTGTGGGGTTGGGGTTAAGGTTAGGGTTAACCCTAACCCTAACAGGGTTAACCCTAACCCTAACGGGGTTAACCCTAACCCTAACGGGGTTAACCCTAACGGGGTTAACCCTAACCCCACACGGCCCCCCCAGCCCCACCCCTGCCGCTCCCATCCCCTATGCCTCATGCCCCCTCTTCTTACCCACTGTTGCCACCACCATTTGCGCTGATGTTGGTGGGGCCCTAAGGGGCTGCTGGCCTGCTGCTCCTGGTGCAGGTCTGCATTGATGACTTGCCAAAAAGTTTTAGTCGCCAGGTGAGGCCTTGACCCCTGACCCCTGACCCCTGACCCCTGACTCCTGACCCCTGACCCCTGACCCGTATCCTTGAATCCGTGCCCACCCTCCCTGCTGTACTACACACTACACTGTGCCAGGAAGCCTCATGGCAGCCCAGCCCCACAGACAGCCAGGATTCCCCTTCACCCTACCCCCCCTCACCCATCCCCCTCCCACCTGCCCTGGCCGCCCCCCGCTTCAGTTCCTCGCTTCCCAGCTGCTCACACTAGCCTACGTACACGCTTGCTTCATGTCCCGTTCCTCATAACAGCTGCTCCTGCCCACCTACGTCACCTACGTCACGCACGCTCACCTACTGCTCAGCTGCTAGCTCATGGTGGTGTTGGGAGGAGCACAGCTGGGGCTATCGACGCAAGGCAGGGGGCACGGCTTCTCAAGCGTCCGCTCTGAGCCGCTAGGGTTCGCGTTGCAGTTGTCCAAATTACCAGCTCGGCCAAAAACGTTGCCATAAGCAGCTCCTGACCTAGACCTGGTCAGGGACGGGGATTGAGGGATGATGGGGATCCTTCACAAGGCACCTGGTCAGGGGTGAGGGTGAGGGGTCAGGGCTCAGGGTGCTTGACAGGTCACACACAGGTCACACACTGCTTCCCCTGCTGCTGCCCCTGCTTCCCCTGCTGCCCCTGCTTCCCCTGCTGCTGCCCCTGCTGCCCCTGCTGCTGACCCTGCTGCCCCTGCCGCCCCTGCTGCCCTTTCTGCTGCCCCTGCTGCTGACCATGCTGACCATGCTGCCCCTGCTGCCCCTTCTGCTGACCATGCTGCTGACCATGCTGCCCCTTCTGCTGCCCCTGCTGCTGCCCCTTCTGCTGCTGCCCCAGGAGGGAGTGTCGGCCCTGCCCCGCCTGTCCGTCTACAGCCCGGGTCAGGGCCGGGTGCTGGTGCTGGACATCCCCTTCTCAAAGGTCAAGCACCTGCGCAAGGTGAGGGGCCCAGCCTGCCTGCCATGGCACCCTGAGGGAGCTGGGCTGTGGGAGGGGGGCACTGCCGGCATGGGGGCAGGGGCAGCTCGCCAGCCAGGGCCCTGTGAAGTGGAGGAAGGGGAGGGTCATGGGCATTGCCAGGGGAGCACCACAGCCCCACCCTGGGAAAGGGGAGGGGGTAGGGGACTGCAGGCGGCAGGGCCAAGGCTGCAGCTTGGGGCTACACAGATAAGCACCTAAGCTGAGACAGTTTGACACGGGGAGTGGCATAACTCATCACTTGCTTGGATGAAACGAATGCAACTCGTATCCTTGGAGAGATCTAGAAGTCCTCTAGCTGCCGATGCCCCCGGCTCAGTATAATCCTGAAGGACAGGAGACTTATGACTTGGCCAGTGGGATACTCCCCCTAAAACCGGCTTTTCAAACTAAGAGCACTTATGTTGAGATGCTCAAGTACAAACTGCATCACTATATGTCCAAGCACCAGATGGCACCAAAAATCCACAGAAAAGTTGTGTTGTGAGTCGAAAGTTAAAGCATCACGATGTGCCCCCCCCCCTACACACGAGCCCCTCCGCCATACTTAGTTGCCCTTATGGAAACCTGCTCTTCCAGCTCCCGCCTGTTGTAGAACTGGTCCACTGCCCGGAAATACAACGGAGGTTGCTCCTCCATTGAGCAACTAACAGCTGCAACCATCATATCGTCGGTCACATTTAGGCGCTTCCATGGTGCTAGAGTCGCGGTGCTTTTGCCAGCTTGGATGGAGGCTTTAGCAGCTGCCAGCAGCTGCTCCTTGTTTGGGGGAATTAAGCCTGTCTCGGCAAACGCACGCTTCAATGGCTTCGTTTAGTACGGTATTATTTTAATATTTATTCATACTATTAAACTCAGTTTAATTCTATGGCTTCATTTGCTGCTCGGGCTTGCATTAGGGAAGAAGTGTGGCAGACCCTTGCTCACACGGACCTCGCAGGCCCACTGCACTGCTCCAAGGTGGTCCAATCTGGTCACCCCCCTACCCTGCGCTTTGGCCCCCTTGAGAATGCTGACCAGCTGCATCTCCTCTGCCTCAGTCAAAGCTGTCGGTCTCCCCCTTGTAGCAACCCTACCCCCCATGTTGATAAAGTCGCTGAGGGTGGAGCGGGGGACGCCATGCTGTTTTGCCACAGCACGCACGGAAGGGCGCGCAACCCCCCTCTTGTACTTGAAAAGGGCCTGAGCGGCGGCTGCAAGCATGCTAGCCCTGTGGCGTGCCCCGTTCGAAGCTTTGCTAGACCTCCTAGTGCGTGTGACAGAAGCGGTGATCATCTGAGCGAGGGCCGGGGCCTGAGCTTTGCAAGTAGAAAAGCTATTTTTTGATACATGCAAAATTTTCTGCCCAACATGGCAAGCGCTACCGCCGGACAGCCGCACATTTGACCCCAGCTCCTGGTAGTCGCGGCCGGGCCTTGACTCCGGATGGGGTTAAAACCGGCGGTCCCGGCAGTGTTGAGATCTCTGCCCCCACAACGCGCAAACATGACGCGGCCCGACAACCACCCAAGTAACTACCTAAGAACGCGATGCGCGGGAATAACGGGGGCTCTCGGTAAAGAATTAAGAGAACACGAGGAACGGGGTGTACCGACTTAGGTGCTTATCTGTGTAGGGCCAGGCAGGGCTGCTGGGGCTGCTGTCTTACACAGGCAGGGCTGCTGGGGCTGCTGTCCTGGACGCCACTCACCCCGCCCCGCCCTGCCCCTGCCCCTGGCTTGGCCCAGCTGCTTGGCTCACAGTCCTGCCCTGGTCCAGCCAGCCTGGCCCTGCCCTGCCCTGCCCTGCCCTGGCCCTGGCCTGCAGAACCTTGAGGTGGTGGCCGCCAACCCTGACTCCACGCTGACGCTGGACCCCAACGGCTTTGTGGTGGCCACTGGGCCGCGCAAGACTGCAGAGGAGGCAGCCAGGGTGGGTGGGGCGGTGGAGGCAGGGGTGGGGGCGGGGGCGGGGGCGGGGGTGAGGAGTAGGGGTCACAGTAGGCCGCAGGAGCAGCAGCCTTCCCTCCCCCTCCCCTCCCCTTGTCTCCCCCCCCCTTGTCCTCCCCCGCCCACCGTGTCTTGCCCTGACGCCTTGACGCGCCAGTCACCCTCACCCCCTGTGGCCTGACAAGGCAGGCAGGCAGGGTCTGAGCCAGTGCAGCGGCTCAGCCTCACCTCCTGCTCACAGGGGGCGACTCAGCACAGCGGCTGTAGACTCAGCCTTACCTCCTGCTGCCTCCTCTCAGCCTCAGTAGTATGGCCAGTACAGGCAGCACAGCACAACCCCAGCACAGCATACAGCCCATACGCGCAAGACGACCTAAACATTACAGCAACCATGTAGCAAACAGAATATGAAGGGACAAAAAAGGGAGGGCAAAACAACGCTATAAAAAGGAGGCAAAAAACAGGAGGTGACAAAAAAGGAAGCCCAAAAACGCTATGAAAGGTGGCAGAAAAGAAGACAAAATCCCGCTATAAACAGTGACAAGAAAGGAGATCAAAGAGCTGAAAGCGGCTATAGGGCAAAGAGCAGAGAGCAAGCGGTGGGGGCCACCCCCAGCCTGCCTCCTGCCTCCAGCCCCCTGCCCCTGCGGTCTGCCAGTCAGCCCCAGCCTCCTGTCTCCTGACCACAGGTTGCGGCCCAGCGAGCAGCTGAGGTGGCCGCCCTGGAAGCCGCCTCCGCCTCCATGTTTGACCGCCTGCGCTCCTCAGCTGGCCTGCCCGCCTCACCCCCCACCCCACCCTCCTCACCCAGCCCCTCCGCCAGCCCTGGCAGCAGGACAGCAGCAGGGGCAGGGGCAGGGGCGGGGGTGGGAGGGGGGCGGGCAGAGCCCCTGTCAGCTCGCCTGGCTCGAGCCATGGCTGATGCTGAGCCTGAGGCCAAGCCCAGCAGCCCCAGCACCAGCAGCAGCAGCAATGGCTACCCCCCTGCCCTTCCTAGCAGTAATGGCAGCAGGGGGGGCCTTCCAGGTCCTTCAGCCCCAGCAGCAGCAGCAGGGGGGGAGCTGGCGCCCCATGTCGCGGCGTGTGCGGCACAGTATGGCCCGGCCTACCTGGCTGCTCGCCAACAGTTCTTGGCCAGGTGTGACCTAGGTGTGACCTAGGTGTGACCTAGGTGTGACCTGGGTGTGGGGGCGTGGCCCCGCCAGGATGATGCACTGCCCCAGGGGCCCCCTCCACCTGCCTGACCTGTCGCTGTGGACACGACCCCCACTCTGACCTCCAGCCCCTCTCCTTGCAGACTGCACCCCTTTGCCTGCATGGCTGTGCTGCTGGCCTGGGGTCTCAACCCTTTGCTCTGCACCCCTTTGCCTGTAGCTCTGCACCCCTTTGCCTGTGGCTGTGGCTGTGTCAGTGTCAGTGTCATCTGGGCTGCCTCCTCAGGCCTGCCTGCCCCCACAGCCAGCCTGCACAGCCCGCACTCTGCCCGCACCGCAGCAGGCTGCTGCATCACTTCGCCCCCAACCCCCCACCCACCCCCTCCCCCCCTGCCCTGCAGCCATGGCGGTGCGTATGGGTATGGCGGGCTGCTGGACAGACTGTACCCTGAGGAGGTGGGCGTGCGCATGGGACCAGTGCCGGGCGCACCTGCCCTGCAGCAACACTACCTGGTGAGGGCAGGGGGCGGCAGGGGGGCGGCAGGGGTGAGGGTGGGCGAGGGCAGGGGCAGGGGCAGGGGCAGGGGCAGGGGCAGGGGCAGGGGCAGGGGCAGGGGCAGGGGCAGGGGCAGGGGCAGGGGCAGGGGCAGGGGCAGGGGCAGGGGCAGGGGCAGGGGCAGGGGCAGGGGCAGGGGCAGGGGCAGGGGCAGGGGCAGGGGCAGGGGCAGGAAGAGGCAGGGACCTACCCCATGTTCTCCCTTCCCCCATCCTTCCCCCCCCTGGATGCCCCCCCTGCCCCAGCCCCTGCCCCTGCCCCCCTCCAGGACTACACAGGCAGCGGAGTGTACTGCCAGAGTCAGGTGGCGGCCGTGTTCCAGGAGCTCAGCTGCACCATGTTCGGCAACCCGCACAGCCAGAACCCCTCATCAAGCCTCACCACAGACCGCATCGACGAGGTGGGGCAGAGCGGCGGAAGCAGCGGGGGCATGGCAGGGGCAGGGTGGCATGGGGCAGGGCGGGGAGGGGAGGGGAGGGTGCAGGTTTGGGGGGCAGGGGGAGGGCGGCAGGGGGGGGGGGGGCAGGGGTAGGGGGCAGGGGGCTAGGGGGTGCTGGGGGTGTGGGGCAGTGGAAGGGGTGAAGGGGCAGTGGGACGGGTTCACGCTAATGATGTACGAACCTAGAACTTACCCCCTCCCTGCAGCCCTCCCCCCCCTGCCTGCCTGCCAGCTCCTCCCCCTGCCCCCCCTCCCTCCCCTACACGGTCAGGTGCGCTCCCTCATCCTGCGCTTCTTCAACGCTGACTCAGCGGACTGGCAGCTGGTGTTCACCCGGTCAGCCACTGGGGCGCTGAAGCTGGTGGGGGAGACCTTCCCCTGGAGCCCCGCATCACAGTTCAGGTGGGTGGCCCCTCACCTGCCTCTTGGGGGGCAGGGCCAGGCCAGGCCTGCACCTCAGGGCCTGGGGCTTAGGCTCCATGCGGTTAGGAGAGGGCCTTTGTTTGAAAGCGTCTCACACTGCCCTCACACTGCCACACTCTGAAATTTCTTTAGATGTCTCACATGAGCGATGGCTCCATGTAATGTCGAGCTACAGATTTGAGGTCATTGACCTGGGCCAGGTCACTTTGCGCTATAAAACATACGAAATGGGAAAAAGAATGGTGTGCATGGTGTGCATGGTGTGCATGGTGTGCATGGGCTGGCAGCAGGCACCTTGGTGACGCCAGGCCTGCCTTACCCACTGTAAGCCAGGCTGCTCCCCCTCTTCCTCCCCCTCCGCCCTGGCCTTGCACTTCAGCCCACCCCACCCCCTGGCCCCGCCCCTGCTCCTGCCCTGGCCCCTGCGGAGCCCTTGCTGCCCCTGGCCTGCCGCAGGTACCTGCGCGAGAACCACGTCAGCGTGCTGGGCATGCGGGAGTACGCGCTGCAGCACGGCGCTAGCTTCAAGGTGGGGGCTAGGGGCTCAGGCTAGCCTTGCACAGCCACCACCAGCTGCCAGTCACAACCCTAGGCTCAATGCCACGCATGCACTCCGTCACTTCTCGTTAACTCCATGTGAGACACTCATTATTTTTATAGGCCCCCCTCACCAAGCAATTACATAATCAACTTCTCACGAGGGCGGCATGTGTGAGGAGTGCATAATGTCACACATTCAACTTGCTCACGCCAGCTTCAAGATGCCGGGCATAGTGTGAGCGCACAGACACAAGGCTTGCACAATACAAGCATTCATGAAGGGCGCCTGCCACACCTGCCCTCACTGACTGAGGCTGGCGTGAGCAGTGCCTGACGACCAAAGCATCCCCTCCCCGCAAACATGCACTCATTGACCTTGCATGAGGGCGGCATGTGTGAGAGACACCCCAAGGGGTGGGGGCTGCCCCAACACCCCACGCCCCCCTCCACACATCCCTCCAGGGCACTCCCCCCTGGCTGGGTCCAGGCAGGACGCCACCGGACTTCACCTGGGGCCTCTGCCCTGCCCCAGCCCCCCCCCCTCCCCTGCTGCTGGGGGGCTGTCAGGGGGCTTGCTGGCCTGCGGGTCAACACTGCGCCCTGCACTGCCCCCCTGGCTGCAGGCGGTGGATGAGGGCACGGTGGAGGACTGGCTGGCGCACCCTGCAGGTCAACAGCAGCAGGCACAGCGGGCGGGGGCGGGGGCGGGGGCGGGGGCGGGGGCGGGGGCGGGGGCGGGGGCGGGGGCGGGGGCGGGGGGCGGGGGCGGGGGCGGGGGGGGCGGGGGCGGGGGGCGGGGGCGGGGTGACCTTGCCCCTATGTGGCTCCTGTTGCTCCCTTGCGGTGCCCTGGCCCCCCGCAGCCCTGCCTGCCCTGGTCCTGCCTGCCTTGCTGCACAGGGCAGTCGGCTTGGGACCTGCCCCAGCCAGGCCATCAGCCTGAGTCAAGCCTGGCGGGGGGCAGCAGCGCCACCACCTACAGCCTGTTTGCCTACGCAGCTGAGGACAACTACGTGAGCTGGATGCCTGGTCTAGGGTTCCCCCCCCCTGCTGCTGCTGCTGCTGCTGCTGCTGCTGCTGCTGCTGCTGTTGCTGCTGCTGTTGCTGCCACTGCTGCTGCTGCTGCCACTGCTGCTGTTGCTGGGGAAGGTCCTCGGGCCCTTAGCCCTAGGCATTGCCCTTATGCCCATCAGGCCACTGGACCAGGTCCTCAGTAAGCCTGAGTAGGTCCTCAGTAAGCCACCGCTAGTCGTTGTTGCTCTAAAGCCAATGGTCAAGGATCAGGTCGATGCATGAGGTCTTAAGTAGGCCACCGCCAGCTGTGCTGTTCATGTGCCTCACCTCAGCCCACCTCCAGCAGCCCTCTGCCCTCTGCCCTCTGCCACACCCCTGGTGACCTGGGTGTTTGCAGGCAGGGGTCAAGTACCCCCTGAGCTGGGCGGCTGACATCAAGCGACGCAGTACAGACAACCACAAGTGCGATGCTCCCACACACACCCCACACCATCCCTGCACCAGTACCTTCTCAACCCCTACCCTGGCCTGCACCACAGCCCCTGCCCCTGCCCCTGCCCCTGCCCCTGCCCCTGCCCCTGCCCCTGCCCCTGCCCCTGCCCCTGCCCCTGCCCCTGCCCCTGCCCCTGCCCCACAGCCCCTGCCCCTGCCCCTGCCCCTGCCCCTGCCCCTGCCCCTGCCCCTGCCCCTGCCCCTGCCCCTGCCCCTGCCCCTGCCCCTGCCCCTGCCCCTGCCCCTGCCCCTGCCCCTGCCCCTGCCCCTGCCCCTGCCCCTGCCCCTGCCCCTGCCCCTGCCCCTGCCCCTGCCCCTGCCCCTGCCCCTGCCCCTGCCCCTGCCCCTGCCCCTGCCCCTGCCCCTGCCCCTGCCCCTGCCCCTGCCCCTGCCCCTGCCCCTGCCCCTGCCCCTGCCCCTGCCCCTGCCCCTGCCCCTGCCCCTGCCCCTGCCCCTGCCCTGCCCCTGCCCCTGCCCCTGCCCCTGCCCCTGCCCCTGCCCCTGCCCCTGCCCCTGCCCCTGCCCCTGCCCCTGCCCCTGCCCCTGCCCCTGCCCCTGCCCCTGCCCCTGCCCCTGCCCCCTGCCCCTGCCCCTGCCCCTGCCCCTGCCCCTGCCCCTGCCCCTGCCCCTGCCCCTGCCCCTGCCCCTGCCCCTGCCCCTGCACCTGCACCACTGCCCCTGCACCCCAGCCCCAGCCCCTGCCCCAGCCCCTGCCCCTGCCCCTGCCCCTGCCCCTGCCCCTGCCCCTGCCCCTGCCCCTGCCCCTGCCCCTGCCCCTGCCCCTGCCCCTGCCCCTGCCCCTGCCCCTGCCCCTGCCCCTGCCCCTGCCCCTGCACCACATGCCCCTGCCCCTGCCCCTGCCCCTGCCCCTGCCCCTGCCCCTGCCCCTGCCCCTGCCCCTGCCCTGCCCCTGCCCCTGCCCCTGCCCCTGCCCCTGCCCCTGCCCTGCCCTGCCCCTGCCCCTGCCCCTGCCCCTGCCCCTGCCCCTGCCCTGCCCCTGCCCCTGCCCCTGCCCCTGCCCCTGCCCCTGCCCCTGCCCCTGCCCCTGCCCCTGCCCCTGCCCCTGCCCCTGCCCCTGCCCCTGCCCCTGCCCCTGCCCCTGCCCCTGCCCCTGCCCCTGCCCCTGCCCCTGCCCCTGCCCCTGCCCCTGCCCCTGCCCCTGCCCCTGCCCCTGCCCCTGCCCCTGCCCCTGCCCCTGCCCCTGCCCCTGCCCCTGCCCCTGCCCCTGCCCCTGCCCCTGCCCCTGCCCCTGCCCCTGCCCCTGCCCCTGCCCCTGCCCCTGCCCCTGCCCCTGCCCCTGCCCCTGCCCCTGCCCCTGCCCCTGCCCCTGCCCCTGCCCCTGCCCCTGCCCCTGCCCCTGCCCCTGCCCCTGCCCCTGCCCCTGCCCCTGCCCCTGCCCCTGCCCCTGCCCCTGCCCCTGCCCCTGCCCCTGCCCCTGCCCCTGCCCCTGCCCCTGCCCCTGCCCCTGCCCCTGCCCCTGCCCCTGCCCCTGCCCCCTGCCCCTGCCCCTGCCCCTGCCCCTGCCCCTGCCCCTGCCCCTGCCCCTGCCCCTGCCCCTGCCCCTGCCCCTGCCCCTGCCCCTGCCCCTGCCCCTGCCCCTGCCCCTGCCCCTGCCCCTGCCCCTGCCCCTGCCCCTGCCCTGCCCTGCCCCTGCCCCTGCCCCTGCCCCTGCCCCTGCCCCTGCCCCTGCCCCTGCCCCTGCCCTGCCCCTGCCCCTGCCCCTGCCCCTGCCCCTGCCCCTGCCCCTGCCCCTGCCCCTGCCCCTGCCCCTGCCCCTGCCCCTGCCCCTGCCCCTGCCCCTGCCCCTGCCCCTGCCCCTGCCCCTGCCCCTGCCCCTGCCCCTGCCCCTGCCCCTGCCCCTGCCCCTGCCCCTGCCCCTGCCCCTGCCCCTGCCCCTGCCCCTGCCCCTGCCCCTGCCCCTGCCCCTGCCCCTGCCCCTGCCCCTGCCCCTGCCCCTGCCCCTGCCCCTGCCCCTGCCCCTGCCCCTGCCCTGCCCCTGCCCCTGCCCCTGCCCCTGCCCCTGCCCCTGCCCCTGCCCCTGCCCCTGCCCCTGCCCCTGCCCCTGCCCCTGCCCCTGCCCCTGCCCCTGCCCCTGCCCCTGCCCCTGCCCCTGCCCCTGCCCCTGCCCCTGCCCCTGCCCCTGCCCCTGCCCCTGCCCCTGCCCCTGCCCCTGCCACTGCCCCTGCCCCTGCCCCTGCCCCTGCCCCTGCCCCTGCCCCTGCCCCTGCCCCTGCCCCTGCCCCTGCCCCTGCCCCTGCCCCTGCCCCTGCCCCTGCCCCTGCCCCTGCCCCTGCCCCTGCCCCTGCCCCTGCCCCTGCCCCTGCCCCTGCCCCTGCCCCTGCCCCTGCCCCTGCCCCTGCCCCTGCCCCTGCCCCTGCCCCTGCCCCTGCCCCTGCCCCTGCCCCTGCCCCTGCCCCTGCCCCTGCCCCTGCCCTGCCCCTGCCCCTGCCCCTGCCCCTGCCCCTGCCCCTGCCCCTGCCCCTGCCCCTGCCCCTGCCCCTGCCCCTGCCCCTGCCCCTGCCCCTGCCCCTGCCCCTGCCCCTGCCCCTGCCCCTGCCCCTGCCCCTGCCCCTGCCCCTGCCCCTGCCCCTGCCCCTGCCCCCTGCCCCTGCCCCTGCCCCTGCCCTGCCCCTGCCCCTGCCCCTGCCCCTGCCCCTGCCCCTGCCCCTGCCCCTGCCCCTGCCCCTGCCCCTGCCCCTGCCCTGCCCCTGCCCCTGCCCCTGCCCCTGCCCCTGCCCCTGCCCCTGCCCCTGCCCCTGCCCCTGCCCCTGCCCCCTGCCCCTGCCCCTGCCCCTGCCCCTGCCCCTGCCCCTGCCCCTGCCCCTGCCCCTGCCCTGCCTGCCCCTGCCCCTGCCCCTGCCCCAGCCCCTGCCCCTGCCCCTGCCCCTGCACCTGCCCCTGCACCACAGCCCCTGCCCCTGCCCCTGCCCCTGCCCACAGCCTGCACCACAGCCCCTGCCCCTGCCCCTGCCCCGCCCTGCCCCTGCACCACAGCCCCTGCCCCTGCCCCTGCCCCTGCCCCTGCCCCTGCCCCTGCCCCTGCCCCTGCCCCTGCCCCTGCCCCTGCCCCTGCCCCTGCCCCTGCCCCTGCCCCTGCCCCTGCCCCTGCCCCTGCCCCTGCTGCCTCCCTGCCCCTGCCCTGCCCCTGCCCCTGCCCCTGCCCCTGCCCCTGCCCCTGCCCCTGCCCCTGCCCCTGCCCCTGCCCCCTGCCCCTGCCCCTGCCCCTGCCCCTGCACCCTGCCCCTGCCCCTGCCCTGCCTGCCCCTGCCCCTGCCCCTGCCCCTGCCCCTGCCCCTGCCCCTGCCCCTGCACCACAGCCCCAGCCCCTGCCCCTGCCCCAGCCCCTGCCCCTGCCCCTGCCCCTGCCCCTGCCCCTGCCCCTGCCCCTGCCCCTGCCCCTGCCCCTGCCCCTGCACCACAGCCCGCCCTGCCCCTGCCCCTGCCCCTGCCCCTGCCCCTGCCCCTGCCCCTGCCCCTGCCCCTGCCCCTGCCCCTGCCCCTGCCCCTGCCCCTGCCCCTGCCCCTGCCCCCTGCCCCTGCCCCTGCCCCTGCCCCTGCCCCTGCCCTGCTGCCCCTGCCCCTGCCCCAGCCCCTGCCCCTGCCCCTGCCCTGCCCCTGCCCCTGCCCCTGCCCCTGCCCCTGCCCCCCCTGCCCCTGCCCCTGCCCCTGCCCCTGCCCCTGCCCCTGCACCACAGCCCCTGCCCCTGCCCCTGCCCCTGCCCCTGCCCCTGCCCCTGCCCCTGCCCCTGCCCCTGCCCCTGCCCCTGCCCTGCCCTGCCCCTGCCCCTGCCCCTGCCCCTGCCCCTGCCCCTGCCCCTGCCCCTGCCCCTGCACCACAGCCCCTGCCCCTGCCCCTGCCCCTGCCCCTGCCCCTGCCCTGCCCCTGCCCCTGCCCCTGCCCCCTGCCCCTGCCCCTGCCCCTGCCCCTGCCCCTGCCCCTGCCCCTGCCCCTGCCCCTGCCCCTGCCCCTGCCCCTGCCCCTGCCCCTGCCCCTGCCCCTGCCCCTGCCCCTGCCCCTGCCCCTGCCCTGCCCTGCCCCTGCCCCTGCCCCTGCCCCTGCCTGCCCTGCCCCTGCCCCTGCCCGCCCTGCCCCTGCCCCCTGCCCCTGCCCCTGCCCCTGCACCACTGCCCCTGCCCCTGCCCCTGCCCCTGCCCCTGCCCCTGCACCACAGCCCCTGCCCCTGCCCCTGCCCCCTGCCCCTGCCCTGCCTGCCCCTGCCCCTGCCCCTGCCCCTGCCCCTGCCCCTGCCCCTGCCCTGCCCCTGCCCCTGCCCTGCCCCTGCCCCTGCCCCTGCCCCTGCCCCTGCCCCTGCCCCCCTGCCCCTGCCCCTGCCCCTGCCCCTGCCCCTGCCCCTGCCCCTGCCCCCCTGCCCCTGCCCCTGCCCCTGCCCCTGCCCTGCCCCAGCCCCTGCCCCTGCCCCTGCCCCTGCCCCTGCCCCTGCCCCTGCCCCTGCCCCTGCCCCTGCCCCTGCCCCTGCCCCTGCCCCTGCCCCTGCCCCTGCCCCTGCCCCTGCCCCTGCCCCTGCCCCTGCCCCTGCCCCTGCCCCTGCCCCTGCCCCTGCCCCTGCCCCTGCCCCAGCCCCTGCCCCTGCCCCTGCCCCTGCCCCTGCCCCTTGCCCCTGCCCCTGCCCCTGCCCCTGCCCCTGCCCCTGCCCCTGCCCCTGCCCCTGCCCCTGCCCCTGCCCCTGCCCCTGCCCCTGCCCCTGCCCCTGCCCCTGCCCCTGCCCCACAGCCCCTGCCCCACAGCCCCTGCCCCTGCCCCTGCCCCTGCCCCCTGCCCCTGCCCCTGCCCCTGCCCCTGCCCCTGCCCCCTGCCCCTGCCCCTGCCCCTGCCCCTGCCCCTGCCCCTGCCCCTGCCCCTGCCCCAGCCCCTGCCCCTGCCCCTGCCCCTGCCCCTGCCCCTGCCCTGCCCTGCCCCTGCCCCTGCCCCTGCCCCTGCCCCTGCCCCTGCCCCCTGCCCCTGCCCCTGCCCCTGCCCCTGCCCCTGCCCCTGCCCCTGCCCCTGCCCCTGCCCCTGCCCCTGCCCCTGCCCCTGCCCCTGCCCTGCCCCTGCCCCTGCCCCTGCCCCTGCCCCTGCCCCTGCCCCTGCCCCTGCCCCTGCCCCTGCCCCT